>JAPMOR010090016.1:0-46914 GCA_026543865.1 Argiope aurantia
GAAAATGAAAATAAAATAATGTATTGTATGAATATTAATTGCCACACAAAGTTGAATACAATATCGTTACAAAATTAGAAAGCTAAGAAATTTTTTTAAGTATAATAATAATTCAGTGAAAAAATAATAATAATTGCCATTTTACATACTTTATATATTAATAAAGCTTATTTTATATATTAATAGTTTCAATCTGAATCTCATCATATTGATCCTACTGCAAAGTAAATCTTGCAGTTATTTAATTTTAAAAGAATTTAAAATGTAAGATATATATGAAGATATCTATGATCAAAATATCTATTAATTTTAGATTTTTTTAAATTGGAACTAGTTAGCAATATTATTAATATACTATTGTTAATAAATAATTGCTAAGATTTAATAAAATTTATTTTTTAGCATTACAAATTTTATTGTCTTCCAAGTCCGTAATAACATTTTTCTTGTGAAGAAGCGACTTTTGTAAAATATTTTATATAAGAGTCATCACTTCAAATGATTGAATGGAATGCTCTTGCGATATGAAAAGAAAAATGTTTAGAAGAAACACGATAATTGAATGAGGCAGGCAATTTTATAATAAAGTAATTTAATAAAGAAGGCAATTTGATAATAAGAAAAGTAATTTGTATATAATAAATGTATAAAAGTTGACAATAAAAGTGATAGTTTTAATTTAATAAAAATAAGAATATTTACAAGTAGTTTCACATGAAACTAATATAATCAATAATTTAACAATAACAAATTAGTAAGTATTTATATAAATCAATATAAAATATGCTTTTAATTTTTACATTTATCTTAAGCTAATTACTTTCTTAAACAATTTATTCAATGCTGTTTTTCTAAAATTATTTTTCTTTTGTTATAAAAATCTTTTCACCATAATTTGAAGAAAATATTTTTATTTCATTACACAACTTCCCAAATTCATTGAACTTTCACATTTTTCAAGTATTTATCAATCGAATACGTTTCAAAATTTTGTAATGTAATAATTTTACGCTGCAAGTTCTATCACAAAATTATTTTTTGGTCATCAAAAATTTGCTAATAAAAATTGTGAAGAACTGAAGACATATTTTCATTTATTTTTATGTTGTATGTATCACAGTTTTCTCTTCGTATTATTTTCAAGCAATAATATCCAAGTAAAAAAAAAATGGAACTTGTTTAATTATATTACTTACTTAATGCTTTGTTCCATGTAAAGAATTTAATATAAACTTTGAAAATTTCTGTAATAAAATACAGCAAGTCATGAAAGGCATATATCGGAATGGAAAAAAAATGGTTAAATATTTGATGAAATTAACGAACAAATACAAAAAACAAGAAATACAAAAACATACCATAATTTTATGTTGTCAGGGCATTAAATTGATTATTTACATCTTTTTTTGTAATGTAATATATATATATATATATAATTTAAAAATATTTCAGATTTTTTTAATATTATAATTAATATTATTAAAATAAATTCTAAAAAACTATTTTTAAAGAGAATCCAATTCTGCAGAAAGATTAATTATTTTCTTAAAGTTTGGTTACTTTTCACACAAGAGACGTCTGAACAAATTAGACCAAGATTTTCTAGGCCTTTAAGTTGTTTCTCAAAAGAACACACACATTAGAATGTGAGGCTAAAGGATGATGTAAATGTAATTTATTACACTTTTTCATATTAATATTATCAATTAAGATTTCCTATTTTAAATTTTTATAATTTCATTTATTTGAAATCCTTTAAAAAAATTAAATTAGTTTTATAAATATATTTGTTTTCTGTTTGAAAAATGTTGCCTTTTTGTAGAGAGTAAACAGAGTCATCCCTACAATGTAGTACCAGATGGTGTTTCTAGCTTTAGATCTTAATAAAGCATTAATATCTTATCTTATCTTAAATATGATTTGATTTTTTTTAATTAATGCTACTTTAGTCAATTTCTTTTTATCACTGCATTGAAATTTCCCACAAATTATCTGATGAATCAGATAATCTGAACGATCAGATCTTCCTCAATTTTGAGTTCCCACCCAAATGAAAACATAGAATCTGGAGCCATCGGATGATGAAAAAGCAATTCTAGGAAGATATTTTGTTTGTCATTTAAAATTTCTTATTCAAAGTCTTCCAGAAATTTATAAACTGAAATATTTACAAAAATCAAATCAGTTTTACAAAAAATGTTTTCTACCTGGAAAATGTCCTCCTTTTTGTAAAAGTAACGCTATATTGTGATATAGCATTACTTTCTGAAAAGACACTATATTGTGGTATCATTTGTTTTTCCTATTTTTCGATCTTATAAAGTTATCAAAAGGAGATGAAATTATTAATTTTGCTTTTTTTGGTTAATTGCTGATGGCAGCGTAACAGAAACGTAATTATGTAAAAAATCTCAAATAAAAGATTTAGATTCAGCAGTAATCTTTTATATTTCTAATTTCTGAATGCTGAATTTTGGCATCATTCATTAAAGCAGCTGAAAATCCTAATTATTTGCTATAAAAATATTCAGGGATTATCGAAAAATCAAGTTCTGCATAATATATTGATTATTTTTCGTATTCAATTTGAATTTTTGGCTTTATTTTTAAATTTTAAGTGAATGACATTGTAAATAATTAGAAATTAAATGAAAAAAATGTTGCATTATTTTTTATTAATTAATTTTGATTTTCAATATACCTACACTTTGAAGTAGACGGATCACAATCAAATTTTGTGAAGCAAAATAAAATTTAGAAATAGTACCAAGAAAAATTAGAGAATTCTTGATTTCGAAATGGTTTAAATAATTCTAATATACTTTAGAAGCAAATTAAAAAGTTTAAAAATCTCAAATAATAGAATTAATTACGAGCCTCCATGGTGATATTTTTTGTAAATTTTATTTATTTATTTAGCTATAAAATGTTTAATTACAATTTTGATCATTTAAATAAACTAATTAATTTTAAATACATCACAGAAATAATGAACATTTAATAACTGATTTTGTTTATTAAAGAGTAGAGCCAACTAGTTCACTTTTCCAGTTTCAATATTTCACCATAAATAAAAAAAAATATGAAAAATTTAAGTTTTTCATATCTGCTGTGAACATGAAATTGTCTATAATTTTGTTTCATTGCAAGTTAAAAAAATAATCTGAAATTAGGAAAGATAAGTTAGGAGGGGTTGAGTATTAAGGGCAATATTTGGACTCTTAACATTTGTTGAATTTCCTAATTAAATGCCGTTCATTTTTAAAATGAATATTTATCAAAAGTTGTAGTTTTTATTAGTATATAATAAATACTAATAAAAACCGCAGCATATTAATTATACTAAAATTACAATTAGTATGATAATTATATTTTTAAAAACATAGACACCATACTGTTCTGGAGTTAGGCTTTCAATAAAATCATATTACAATAAAAATTCAGTAACGTTACTTTTAATTTGCAATTTATAGAATTCACACTAAATGGAAGAAAATCCACTATTCAATTAAAAATAAAAATTACATTTTAACTTGAAATTCTGATATGGCAAGTGAATAAATGTTTAACCAATATGAAGTTAATTTTTAAAAATTAATTTATGCTCTCTCTCTCTCTCTCTCTTGTCCTCATTTTGAAATCTTCAATAACATATTTAATTTTTAATTCTCAACTTAAATGAAAATTCTGTTATGCAATTATAAAAATAAGCTATTCTGGCTTTAAAAACAAAAGCTTCTCTTAGCTATAATTATTATATTTATATAAATTCATTTTTTTAAAGAATACTTTCAATCTCTTTTCACGTATTAAATTATTAAAATGTTTAATATGTTTAAATTAAATTGTGTATTAATATTTGCATTAAAACAATTGGTAAGTTGAATCCAATTTGAAGAATTCAGTGCCTTTTTCAAAGCGTTTAGCTAGTTTAATTTATACTTCTCACGATAAAAAAAAAAAAAGTAAATCAGTTGTCATTGTTAGATAAAAATCTCCAAGTTCTAAATTATTTTATGGGAAAAATGACTTTAAATATCTAAATATTATGTTCCAAATCTTAAAAATGTATAGAATATGAAATGTAGTATAAAATCTGAAATAACAGTAACAAAAAATTTGAAAAGATATGAATTAGGTCATAACTCAAATTTAAAATAGTTTCTGGATTTTTGCCAAAATCACAAATAAAAAAAGATTTAAAAAATAAAGATGGCAATAAAGTTTCAGAAGTAATTTTCATTAATGTAATAGGCCAATTACTTTTGAGATGAGGCAAAAGGGGATTTCCTTTCCAGACATAGAATAAAAAAAATCCGATATTGAGAGTTTTAGTAAGTTATTTTTAAACAATGCACATTAAATGAATTTTACATCAAAGAATCAAGTGAGCCCTCCCTTTTTTTCTTTATATACATGTGAGGGCCTTTCACTCTAATCATAGCCTTGTAACAAATTTTTAAACCATTTAATATAGACATACACTTTTTGTTGGAAATTAGCTTTTAAAGATCGAATGTATTATATTTTATGTGTCGGAATCAAAAAATGTAAATGTAATACTGGACAGATTATGGAGGCTAAATTTCTAAGTAGAAGCTTTGTTTTATTATTTTATATTTGGAAAATATTCTTGACAAAATATATTTTAAATGAAGAAAACCAATTCTGCTCTGACCGAAATCTATTTTCACTTGATTAATGAGGTCAGAAAATTATAAATTTTAGATTATTTTTCTCCAACTATTAAATATAAATTTGGTTATTTTAGAATTACATTATCAATGGGAATTTATTTTCTTTTGAATATTAAAAAAATGTATTTGGATTAAGATGTAGAAGTATTAAAGAAGCCAACATACGCACGCATGCATGCACTCGCACGAATAGACACACACACAAGAATAATCAAATGCAGTTATTAAAAAAAAATATTATTCTAATTTTGTCAGAAAGTAAGTGCTATTCAGATACAAATATTTAAACATATAAAAGCCAAAAAGTAAATCTCAAAGTTTAATATCAAATGTCTTTGATTGTGAAAGCTGCTTTTCTTATGTTGTTACTAAACAATATAGCATTTTCTTCTGTATTTTAAAATTTGCTTAAAATAAAATATATAAAATATTGTTAGCAATAGTTTTGTCCCTGTGTTTTAAATTTAAACACTTAAACTGCATCAACTTTTAATTTTCACCAACATAACGAGAACGAATGTACTATTTCTGATACTTAATTCGAGTATACGTCTGCAAATAAAAAATATTAATGCATTCATTTCATAACAGAAAATTGATTAGAAAATACTGAATCACAAATATTGATAGTAGCAGTTCAACTTATATTAGTTTGCCTTTTTAATTCAAAATAGGAAATATTTTTTTAAAGGGAGATTTATTTATTATTATTATCATTAAGTAAATTTTCGAGCCAATAATTCTCAGTGTTTTGTCATCATTTTGTAAAAATTGTATAGGACGGAGCTGAAAAAAAAATTAATAAATGTCAAAGAAAATATCTAAAATTGAATAATCATCGTGTCAGTTTTCAGCAATTCAAAACTGCACATAAATTTGCTATATTTAAAATATAGATAGCCATTTTTTACCAAGAAAAATCAGTACAAATAGTGAAATTCAAAAATGCGCTGATATTATTCATATTCCACGAAATTAATGTTCAAGTACCATGCATAGAAAAATAGGAAAGTTTCATTGTATTTATAACAATCGTGATTGCAACGTGTATTTATCAGCATCATTATTCTGCTAAGAACATCAAATAATTATTTACATAAAATAATGCAATTATTATTATAAATATATAATAAATTATTGCAATTAAAGCATTCATCTAGATAATACCATGTTAATCTCACAGCAATGCTATTTTTCCAAGAACTATTAAATATTCATATTCCATAGAAGTTAAAAATCGAGATATTTTGCATAATTAAATATGAAAGTTTCTTTTCAATTAAAGTAATGCAGTTAATGCTATGTTAACCTATCAGCAATGTTCTTCTTTCAAGAACTATTAAATATCCATATTTCATGAAAGTTAAAAATCTAAATCTATGTAAATAAATATGAAAGTTTCTCTATAATTAAATCAATCATTTAATTAACGCGATGTGAACCTAGCAGCAAGATTTTAATAGTTCTTTTCTTAAGAACTATTAAATCTTTCACAGCTTCCGATTACTACATAGATTTCAAAAGAAAGAAAAGAAAATGTTATAAACTTGCTCCACTGTAACCATAAACCTTTCATCTATTAAAGAGTTAGAAAATGATGACAGTGTCTTTAAGAATCAAAAAAGATCAGAGGAGCAGGTCAGTGGGTGAAAGCGGTCTCCGCTTTTTATTTTGTTGCCGTCCGAATGACAGCGGATGAAGGATTGGAACACTTCGAGGTCCATCATTGCGCCATTTGTAAGGCGATGAGCGACTATTTATCAAGTTGCCTCGCATCACGTGACCCCGGCTGGTGTCAGAAAAGGTAAGAGCTGTCCTCTTTCAGATGAGATGGAGGATTAGATCTTCGATGGTGCTGAAAAAAGTAAAAATTTATTAAATGATACTACTTTATCTTTTTTTTTTTAATTAAAGGATGTTTGGTAAAAATGAATAAAATATTTTACTCATATTTAAGGATTTTTAAGTTAAAAGGGACTTTAAGTTTGACACATAGAAAATATATATATATATATAATTTTAATTAATCTTAATTTTAGTTAATCTTAAAGGAATATAGCACTTGAAATAATTTTTAATAATTCACATACTTAAGATTTTAATATTCATATTTATTTCAAATATACATATCAAATTTAAAATATACATACTAGTAAATTTAAAATACTTACTTTATGATAAATTTCAACTTATCAATAAATAAGGTATACAATGCATTATAGGAAATCACTCAAGGAGAGACATATTTTCATTAGAAAGTTTTTGTTCTCTTTATATTGAAATTTTTTTTCAGATTTAAAATATGTAAAGCATGTTATACATTTTAATATGCAGCATTATAACATAAATTTTATTTTTAAAAAAGGCCCATTTCCATATATAGGTATAGGTAATGAACTTTTTTTTTTAGCTTATAAAACAAATTTATGAGTAGTTTTAAATAATGAAAAATTTCTTCCTCAAGGAAGAAGATTCTGTTTTCTTCAGGATAAAATTTTTCTTTGATTTAGTTTTTCAGATTAATAACAAAGAAAAATCAGTTATTTAGTATTCAACATTAAAATTATGTTTTCTGTATTGGGAAACGATATTGAAGCTGAATGACGAATTAGTAGATGCTGCATTAATAAATTAAAAACTTAACTACTTAATAAATATTTTTAAATATGGAAAAAAAACATTATTTGAATTCTTTTGATAGAAAATTCATGGTTTTCTATTATATATATATATATATATATTGCCAATTAATTTTGTGTTCAAATATTAAGAAAACCATAAGACTTTTATATCTATTTGCATGTTTTGATATATACAGCAATAGCCAATCAACAGATTTCGGAACTAGAATCTATTTTTCTCCATATGTAGCTAAGTACTTCTAGAGTTACAGTATCAATTGCAGCAATGATTCCCTATTCTAGATGGCTGTTTTCTGCTTCTTCTCTGCTCTTAATGTATTTCCAGTAAAAATCCAGAAAGGTAAGATAAGGTCGTCTCATCTATTGCATGAATTCGATGGAATGACAACTGAATTTTATTTATGAATAAGAAGAAACGGTTTTCAATAGAGTCGTGAAGCTCTCCAGTGGGTTGTATACACCTTGTATACTCGAATTATAAATATAAGTACATTATTTAATATCTATAAAATTTAAAATATATTTAAAGTAATAATTAATCTATTTTAAATACTTCAAACTATGATTAGTGCTTAATATGTAAAATAACTAAATATATACGAATAGAAATGAAACCTAGAAATAAACCTTCTCTTCTGGGAACCTTAAAATCTTCTGAGAAATTCGAATTATGGGAATGAATGTATTTTTGCTACAATTACTATAATTTCCTAAAATACAAATCTTACTATACTAAACTCAAAGGTTTCCAAAATTTTAAAAATTTCAATTTATTTTAAAAATTTCAGTTTTTTTTAGTACTTAGTTAAATAAACACCAATAAAGATGAATAACAACTTTCTTTCATCGCGTTAGAGGAAGTAGTATATATTCTCTAATAAAATTCCTGATATCTAAATCTTATTATACAAAATTAAAAGACATCTGATATTCTTATTAACTTATTTCAAAGATTTCAATTTCTGTTCATTTTTTAATAGATAAAATAAATAAATATAAATAACGAATAAAAAGAACATTAGAATCAACCCTCTTCAAATCGCATTATGGAAATGAATATATATTCCCTGAAATTTAAATCTTGCTGTACTAAACTAAACATTATTTGAAATAGTTACTTAGCATTTAATGTAAAAAATAAATAAATTTCAGGAAAGGAAGGTTTTTTTTTTTGAATGAAGCAAACTTGAAGTAAAAAACATTCATTAAGCATATTTTATTTTCTTGTTTGGAAACAACTCGTAAATGCCTTTATAATCTCTTTAAAGCTTTACCATACTTCATGTTTGGAGCTTGTATCATTATTTACGCCTCAAAATGAATTTGCTGTTTCCATAAAAATGAGAAATTCAACTTATAAGATTATTAATAGCACAACTTACTCCAGGAAGCTCATTTTACTGAATAATTTCTCATTCTTTTGCATATAACATCATTTCAGATGCATCTGAATAGAAAAGTTAACATTATTCTGGAAGCGTTTATAGATTTATTTCAAAACGTATCTCACGCAAAGTCTGTTAATTAGCGCTGGCTTTAGTAATTTAAAAATCCGAAACAATTAAATTTCCGAAACTAAGTTACTAAATAATTTAATGGAAATCTTTTTCGCTGTGCCACTACTAATTTCGCATTTTTGAAACATTCTTATTTTTGTAATTCCTCTTTTCTGCATTAAAGAAACAATTTACCCAATTAAATTTTCAAAGTAGATGAAGAATCCAATATTTCTTAATGGTTTCTCTCAGATTAATTGGAACTGAAGACTTCTCATACTTCTTCTCATTAAAATTAATCAAGGAACTAGAAAATGAAGTTGAAGCAATTTAAGACGCATATTTTGCATAAATTTTAAATGCGTCTTACTTAATTCATGTTGCGTTTACTCAATATCGTTGTAATTATGAGATGTTCGTAATTTATTAGAAAAAAATATTGTTTCATTTATATTTAATTTCGGTAATTGTCTTTAATAAAACCGACCATATATTATTTGTGACATTTTATAAGTTCTTGATGGGGGAGATTAATAAAAAGAGGATTATTGGTTTAAATAGAGTCACGCGCATGTAATGATAATAACGGCTGAAACAGATGAAAGAATCTCGTCTGAAATGCAGAAAAACAAATTGATTGTTATTGTATTTCTGAAAGATAATATTGAATAACACTATCAAAATGAAAAAAAAATCGTATAAAATGGGAAGAGGGAAAAAACAAACAAACAGATTGTTGGATTATTTGTTAATTTTTTCGCAAGCAAAGTAATTCATAGAATCATTTACCAATTAAATTTTATATCCTTTATTAGCAATATGATTAAGTCTTTAGAAATTTTATTAAAAGATACATTTAATATAATCGCTATTTATCTGGACCAATTGAGGCCAATAAATTACTTTACAAATAAACCCAGTGGAAAGAATTAGCTGATTGATTCTTTTAGTAGATTGTTTGAATTTACTGGAAACCGATGCCTTTGCTATGCAGTCCTGAAAAGAAATATGTTAAACTGCTAAATAAATAAATGTTTATTTATCTTTGAGATATATGTATGGCATTTATTTTAATTGGGGATAATCAATCTCTATCAAAGCAAAAGTATATCCTTCTGTGTGTGCATTTGTTAGAATTAGGACAAACCGTCATACTACTAAATTTAGTTTTGAATATATTTTGATGTTCAGTTGAAAAACATTTAAAAAAATTTAATTAGTTGAAAATTAAACTAAGTTTTATTGCTTTTCTTTCATAACCACCAGAAGTATAATCTCACAAAAGTAATTTTTATACAATTCTAAAATTAAAAATGTTTTTAATGATGCATGTTTAGTGGTCGCCCATTTTTGTTCTGGCTTTCATAAATTTCTAAAAGCATTTTGTGCAGAATTTACAATACATTTTATTGTTGCAATAAAAAAATCAAAATATTCTGAACATTTGCAAATCTCCATAATATCTTTTAAGATTTTTTTTTCTTTTTTTCTTGTATTTCAAAAAATTTTCCATGAAATTTTTAAACACAGTTCTCTAACTTGTAAGCATATTATGAAAATTATCCGGTTCAAAAATAATGATTGATAATCTTTAATTCTTCTTATTCCTGCGTCTTAATTTAGCTATTGTGAAAATTATCAGGTTCAAAAATAATGATTGATAATTTTTAATTCTTCATTCTTCATATGTCTTAATTTAGCTATTATGTTACAGGATATAAAATGTATCACACTTTTTTAATGTTATTAGAGATTTTTATTAAGTAAGAATAAAAAACTCATATAATAAAAAAATTAAGTTAATAAAAAACCTCAGATCAAATGCCCATTAAAATTTGAATAAAATTGCATTGTTAAAAAAAAAGAATATCAAATTATTTATTAGAGATTCAAACGAATTGAGAAAACAGAGGTAGTAGTAGTAATAATAATAATAATAATCTGAGAAAACAATCACTCTGTAAATATAAAATATGTTGGAGCTCCTATTGAAATAAATTTTACTTTCATGGTGGCCAGGGCATGAATCTATTTTGCTTGCCTCTATCATTATAGAATTTTAAAAAAGTATTACATAAGCACAAAGGTCTCCATAGTGCCATCTAAGACTGACACCCAGGGCATCTATGCTCTGTGCTCTTAATCCTGAACTCTATGCTTTTGCGCATTATAATGCGCTTATATATATGAAATGAGTTGTAATTCTTGAAAGCTAACATGATAGTGATTGATGAAAAAAATGTCCAAGAAAAAGCAAGAAACATTCTATAATTTATTCAAAATATAGGTCTTTATTTTTTATATTATTCTATTATTGTCTTTATTATTCATATTCTGACTTCTGAAATCTGGAAGATTTTGGTACCATTTCATGTTCAAGTCGCACTGATCAAGCGAACCGAATCAATTTAATTTGGACGCGGCATCAAAGAATTGCATAAAAAAAATAATTGACAGTTAAATGTCTAGTGACATGCGCAGTAAATCTTGTTATCAGGTGAATTGACGCGATTGAAATTTTTTTATACTTAAAAAAAGAAGAAAAAAATGCCCCGCCCTGCTGAAGAATATGGAGTAACTGGAAGCCAGCTGATCAACAAAATGATTGTACAAACAGAGTCAGGTCCCTTTGGAATTACCTCTTTCAAAAATATCAGCTCTTCGACGCTCCACAGCCATAAAGATCTCCAAACCCCGACCTCAACATTAAAATAATTTCCCATCTGCAGCGAACATTAGATGCGGAACGCGTCCAAAAGTAGCCAAGTGCCACAATTAAATTTCTACATTAACTAAAATTAATTTCAATCCCCTAGGACCAAAAATATCGCCCAACATTGAAAATGATAGCCCCCATGCATTAAAAATGATAATAATTAGCAAATTATACAATAATTAGCAAAATTCAAAAGTCTACAATAAGCTATACGTTTCAACAATATTATTTTAAGACAGAGAGAGAAAAAAAGAGTTTAAAATGTATATAACTTATATAATATATATATAACATGATTAAATAAATAAGAGGATTGTTTTTATTGCTGCGAGTTACAAGTTTTAAATAAGCATACATTTTTTTTAATGTGTTGAAAAAAAAAAAAAAAGCAAAAAAAAAAAAAAAAAAACTTGCTTGTAAAGGATGTTAGAAAAGCAAAGACTTAAGTAGCAAATTACGATTTTTTTTCCCCCCACTAGCAATCCATTTGTTTAGTAGGAGCTGTAGCAAATTCTCATCCATCTTTTACCCGATAGAGTGCAATTTGTTCTTTCCCGAATTTGATTGATGATTGCGAGGATTAAGAGATATGTTAAACAGTTGTAATCTTTTTTCCTTATCAATTAATTTGTCTCCATCCTTGACGAACATTTGTTTCAATCTTATTATAGCAAACTGTTAGCTTTTTCAATTACATTCTTGAATTATTTCGCCAAAGTTATTGCGATTCGCAATGTCTGTTTTGGTGAAATATTGTGCAGTAGTATAGGGAGATAAAACTGTGACTTTCTTGTGAATATTTTAAATGTCATTTAAGTTAAAATCTTTAATTGTGAATGAATTTATGGAATATATCTATCTTTAATTCCAGGAAGAGCTTACTCAAAGTTCTATTATCTTTTTTCTACCTCTTTCAGGCTAGAAGAAACAATGTCTTCTATGATTATTTTCTTATAAATCTTTCTCAACAAATTAAAAAAAAAATTTGATCGATATTCTTCCAAAGTTCTTTATATTGATCTGAATTTTCCTATTTTCAATTGCTGGTAATATAAATTTTTAATAGGCTTAGAATTAACTTAGAATTTATCACTGAATAATTTCAATCAAATTCTCACAAGTTTTTATAAGTTTTTAATTTACTTTAAAATTTCATCCTTTGACAAAACTAATGATACCCCACTTAGTACCTGATATTTTTGAATACTGACTCTCAAATTTCACTCTTAAAAATTAGAAAGACACTTTTACGGCATGGCTTAATGATCCACATTCACAATGAGCAACTGCTAAACTTAAAAACCTATGTAATAGAAGAAAAAAACTAATTAAAATTACTAATTAATTATAAACAGATCTAAAATCAATATTCAGACGTTTAATCGAAAACAATTCCCTTTCAAATTTGATATGAATATATAAACTGAATTTACAAAAGAAAACGATGATATGTAGTTGCATTCAATTTAAGTCAGTCTAAATTAAACAATAAGTTACCACTACGATTTTGTTGCCAGTTCTTGATAAAGAATTTGAAGAATGTTCTGTTTGTTAACTTACCAATTTTAAAGTATAATTCCAATAAAGGATAATTAAAAAAGCCAATCATTTTTTAAAAATATACTAATAGTTACATACATGGGAGATCTAAATTAAACTCAATACAATCCATTTATTGAAAATATAATTTTTTTTTTCTGTAAATGGAACAGGTTTGAGCAGGTGACTAACACTTTAAATCCTATAGCTTACATACAATAGAAATGCATTACTCAAACAGGAACAAATCATTTTTAAAATATGGTTGTAGTTGCTGGGCCTATTCCTTTCTCGCAATTTTTATCAATACTTTTATAAAGATATATTTGTTTTTCTTTTCCTGTTGTTTTCTTTATTTCATAAAAGAAAAAATATATATATGTTTTGCCATGGTAATCATTTTTCTCGGACACACTTTTCTTAAAATTAGCTTTAAATACCAAATAACACAAAATCGGTTAGAGCAGGTAATTTTCTCAAACAGAAAATTGCAACTAAACTATTTAATTTAACTCTTAAAACTTTCCTTTGATTCCACTTCTGTATTCCTCTCACTATGAAATTTTTTCCTGCTTACAACCATAATTTCTAAGAACGCTGTAATTTTATAAGGCTTGAATTTGAATTCTGGAAATTTTATTCGATATTCTTCATTTTCTCTATGATTTTTCAGATTTTTTTGCTTCTTAGATTCTTTAATTACAACCACAATCTTGATAATTTAAATCGTGTAAAATTGATACTTCTTGTAATTAATTTTGTTTCATAATGTGATGTAGTCAATAATGATGAAAATATTGAATTCATAATTAAAAGAAATATCTATTTCTAGTTTGGCAATGATTCACAATTTGCAGATTCGTAATTACCTTTTCAATTTTCATTCCTTTGCAGCACTTTTATAAATAATACTAAATTCAATGACATGAAGGCCTTGTATTTGATAAATAACAATAAATTCGGTGAAATGAAGGTTCTTTATTTGATAAATAACACACAAATTCAGTGATGTGAAGGTTTTTGTATTTATTAAATAACACTAAATTCAGGGATGCGAAGATTTTTGTATTTGATAAATAACGTTAAATTTGGTGATGTTGTTTTAGGAAATATGTTACTTCATGTTACTAAATACAGTAACATGAAGGTTTTCATACTCTCATAATAGTATTTTTTTTTTTTTAATTTTTCTTTGAAAAAGTCCCGGGTTAGAGTTGATTCTCAATCGACAACGACAACAATTTGCCGCGTTGAGTTTAATATTAGCAAATTTGTCGGTATTGTTTCAGAATTTTGCTTTTTTGAGGTTTTTGATGACGTTTTTACTGTTAGATGCTTTGTGAACCGATTATAGTCAGAAATTTTATTCCTTTTCTGTACACAGTGATATATTCTTTGATGTTTAAAAAGATGACGTAACGAGTGACTAACTTCTCTTTAATTTAATTAAACAGAACAGCGGTCTTTTGTCTGGTTGGTACCCTCCAGTTGCCATGGTCACCCGCCATTTTCATTCCAACCCCTGGTCTTCCCCACCCTTGAAACTCCGCGTACCGTTACCAAAAATAGCGCCGGTCGTCTGCTTTCCGTTATAATGTATTCAATTTTTCCCTCGGCTGACCAAAAGACCCTGGAAAACGGTCCACCCTGTTCGTGCACGCAATCTTCCAATCGATGACCGAAGAAGGTGTCCCTCTCTGTATTCATCGGCTTCGATTTGCGCCGATAGGAAACAACGCCCATGCAGGCTCCAATTGCTGGACCCCATTTTCTCCACCATCAAATATTTAAGGGGACAGAAGGTGAGGCATGCAGTTTTGCCGAACCTCACCCTACCCGCTTTTCGCTTTCTAACTAAGTGGGGCTTTCAGCCGCCTCTAATCTTCGCTAAAAGAGTTTTTGTGGCACAAGGGACATAATCTCTTTTAGGGAGGAAGAGAACAAAGAGAGTGTGTGTTATTGTTATACACTTAAGATTGTCTCCGACAGAGATAGAGATTCACACACACAAGTTAAAGCACCCTTTTTATAAGATGTATTAAAGTTGAAGTAGCAGAGTTAAGTGTTCCCGGTGGGGGGGGGGAGTGTGCATTATTCTTTCAAGAAATCATAAGCAAATATGTATTTGGTACTACGCAGTTACATTTTTCTTATAAAAAATTAATTTCTAATATCGGTATTTTTAGCCGTACATATAGCGTTAGGTAAGTTTTTGTGGGACAAGGGGCATAATCTCTTTTAGAAGAGAAAGAGAACAAAGAGAGAATGTGTTATTGTTATACTCTTGATTGTCTCTGACAGAGATAGAGATTCAAATACAAAAGTTAAAGTATTCCTTTTTATAAGATATATTAAGCGTGCATTATTCTTTGAAGAAATCATAAGCAAATATGAATTTAGTACTTCGCAGATACATTTTTCTAATAAATAATTTCCATATTTGATATTAAAAAATAATTTGTCATTTTGATATTTTTTAGAATTTTTATAGGAAAACGTGTTTTTGTTGTTGTTGTTGTTGTAAAATCTTGGGATTTTACAATCCTTTAAAAATAGCTTCTATTTATTGATAATTTAATAAGTTAACATCAATAATTCCGTTTATTGATAACTTATGTGATGAAAGATATAATTTAAATGCGGTTTTCGATATTATTTCAACATGTCCGAACCATAATCATTGGAGAGAAATGCGGTATAGTTTCTTTGCTAAGAATATAAAACAAAAAAAGGGGGGGAAAGGCAAGATTGCGGCTTTTAACATTCTAAAACAGGTTTAACATTCTAATATTCTCTTTTCCCACTGAAACTGAAACTACAGAACTGTTTTGAGAGTAGTTTTAGACAGTTAAACTTACCTTTATTGCATACCAATAGACTCAGGAAATCTGTACGTCTGAGAAGTAAAAATTTTTTTAAAAGTTTTAATATAAGTTGACTGGTAATAATTTTATGAACACGGACCAAAAGAAATTATTACATGCATTTATGTCATTGTAATTAGACTTTTAAACAATTTTTATAGTAGCTCTTTATTCTTAAAGGATTAAAAAAAAATTAATACTAGACCTGAGTTTTTATTTCAAGAAGTTCGGTTATTTTCTTTATCCTTCGATGGCAATGAAGATTTTACAGTACTGCTTAGAGGATATATGGTCTTTTATTCCTTGTTTAAGGAATCTAGTAGCACAAATTACACAAACGAATCCTTATTTTCTGAGTCACAGCTGCACATTACTTTAGCATAGAGAAAAAAATATACTTCAGACATGTTTTTAAACTCTATTAAAGTTATAAATTTATGTCGATGGACAAATCAGAATCAAAATAAGGCAGAATAGATTCAGTTCAAATTTTCAAAACTAGATTTTAATCTAATCAAATTTCCTTTTATGTCCAGTAAACATTCTATGAGAAAAATTATTTTTGTTTCATAAAACTTACGATTATTTATCTTTTTTAAAAATTTGGAAGACATCATATTTAAAGCAAAATATTTTTTAATATCAGGAAGATTTTATGAGTAATCATGGATTATTAAAGCAACCAGTTAATGAAGAAATAAATCATTTTTATTTTAGACATACATACTTTGTTCAAAACCATACAAATCTAAAACTATCTAAACAAATGTATGTAATTTTTTGAGTTTCGGGTGATACGTAATTTTTAGGATATATATAAATCTTACACTTTCCCCAAAAACTTTTAAATTTCTTTTAATAAGACTAATAATTTAAATAGCATAGAATATATAATCTGAAAGAAGAATGCCAAATTTCTGTTAAAGGCAGATCAATTTTTGTATTCGTCATCAATTTCATTTTCTAAAAGTATATTTCTGAAGGGTTTCTAACAACTTTTAAATCGCTCGCAATAATTTAAATAGCATAGAATTAATAATCTGAAACATGAATGTCAAAATTTTTTAAAAAGCAGTGCAGTTTTTGTATTCGTCATGGTTTCCTTTTCTAAAAATATATTTCTGGAAGGTTTCCGACAATTTTTAAATTGCTCGTAATAAGATTTATAATTTAAATAGCATAACATTTATAATCTGAAACATGAATGTCAAATTTTTGGAAAAGACAATGCAGTTTTTGTATTCGTCCTGGGTTTTATTTTCTAAAAGTACATCTCTGGAAGGTTTTCAACAATTTTTAAATCTCTCGCAATAAAACCTATGATTTAAATAACATAGAATTTATAATCGCTTGTAATAAGACCTATAATTTAAATAACAGAATATATATTCGCTTGTAATAAGATCTATAATTGAAATAGCAAAAAATTTATAATCTGAATCATGAATGTCAAATTTTAGGAAAAGGTAGCGGAATTTTTGATTTTTTCCTGGGTTTCATTTTCTAAAAGTACATTTCTGAAGGGTTTTCAAATAAGTATAATCCGCTTCTGGAGATGATAAAAGTAAATGTTAATAGAGCCTAAATTTATAACAGGAAAATATTTTTGATGAGTTGGAAGTTTCTATGTCGAAACAAACCCCTTTCAAAACAATTTTTACAGATGAATCATCCGTTTTTCAATCTAAATTCATGTTTACATGGAATTTCGTATAATTGCTCTGCAGTGTGGAGAATTATCTCTATGCAGAATGATGATCAGAAGTGCAGAATTGAATAGAAAGCACAATTGAATAGAGATAAAATCTACGAAAATGGAAGGATCTATTGTACATTAATCTCTCAAGCTTGTGATTCTGGAACTATATGATACTGAACCACTGCGGTGTAGAATTTAGGAAAAGAAAATAGTTAATAATAGTAATAGCCTCATTAAAAAGCACAATTTTAAAACTTACAAAAAACAGAGTTAATAATTATTGAAAGTTAGAAATAGAAACTAAATTTCGAAATTTTCTTAACGAATTATTGTTTTTCACCAAAAAAATTAAAGTTACAATTAAAAACGTATCGAAATAAGATTAATGTAGACAATCTACACTGAAATTGTGAAATTTCGAGATTCAGTACATTTCAAAGAGCAGTATAATGTGAAATCGGAAGGATCTAAGTAAATCTTACAGTTACAAATATCTTATTTGGAACTAATTTGATGGAAAAGTTTTCAAAAATTGAGTACATAATCAAATAATTTTAAGATATTAAAAATCATATTTTTTAGCGGAAAAATAACAATAGGGCAAAAATCTAAATACTTTATAAATGATTTTAAGTTACTTTAGTTACTTTATTAAATTAAAGTCCTTGAAATATATTTTGAGAGGAAGGAGAGGAAATGTTAAAAAAAGATAAGAATAACTAACTAAATTAATAAAATTACTTTTAAATTGGGCCAATTAAAAAATCTCTGTAATATAAATTTAAAAAAAATGTAAGATTTTTAAAGATATTCTCAAACCATCGGTTGTTTCCTTCAGTAAATAGACAATAGTTATCTTCATTCGGTAAAAGCAGGCAGTAGTCGACATATTTTGAAGTTATATTCGTTCTTATTTAGAAACATTTTGTTTCAAAATCATTTCATAACACATTTTGCTTTTATACATATAACTGTTTAAAAAAATTAATTAACCAAATACAGTGCGTCCTTTTGCATTTTTTCCAGCCAATAAAACTATCAATGTAAACTCTTCGCGCTTAAATTCTTCTCAAGTAAAACTGTTTTAATGCTTAAGAATGAATTTGTTTTAATTTCGATGGACGCAAAGGTTCCCATTTAGATATTGTTAGCTAAAAACGAGGCAACAGAAAAATTAAATATTACTCTCGGATATAAATGGGTTTTTTTTCGTGTGTATAATAAAGGTAAGCTTCGAGAATTAATATTTTTCGATGTGTGAAGAAAGGAGTTTGTGTAAAGAATTAATATTTTGAAGTTGTATTAATTATTGTTCGATTCTATCAATTATTTTTAACGCACAAAATTGTTTTCTAGAAAAGATTTCATTTGCGAAAATTTTAAAGTTAAAGGAAATTTCATAGGAATATGTTTGGTATCCAATTTAAAAGGAAAAATGGAAAAAATATGTTCATTTGGTAGCAGATTTTTTTTTAATCTCTAAAAAGATTTGAAATCTTATATAAGTTAAAAGTCTTAAATTATTCAAGTAATCTTAATAGAACCATAAATTATACCCTATTACTGAGATATTTATTCAACTCCAAAAAAACTTTGTTTACTTCTCAAATTTTTATCTTAAAACTGGTTATGTTGTAATTGCTTAAAAGAAAGTGCGATTATTTATAAATGGTAATTAAAAGAAATTGAAGCAAGAATAAAGTAAAAGATAAGCTGGCATGTCATTAAAATAACTATTAATTTATTGGCTATATTGAAATTCCATGGCAAAAAGTTAAATTTTTGTATGAATTTCCAAATTTCAGGTGGAGTGTTTTTTATTAAACTAAATAGGTAATGAAACTAAAACTCATCGACAAAGTGAAAACGTACCCTTATTAAATAGAGAAGCTTTTTGTTAAATTTCAACTAAATTCTACTTACAGATTTGTATTAAAATTTTACATTGAAATTACAGTATAAAACATAAAACAGTATAAACTAAAAATGCAATGAAGATTAAAATCCAACTCAACGACAAAGTGAAAACGTACCTTTATTAAATAAAGACTTTTTCTAATTCAATTTCAACTAAATTCTGCTTATAGATTTCTATTACAGGTTTTGCATCGAAATTTCTGAAGAATGACCAGTATAAAATGTTAAACAGCTAACCAGATTAATCTGTTAAATGACTTTAAATTTACTATTTTTCTCTTTTTGATTTAGCATTTTAATTGTTTATCTTAAATTAACAACTTATTTCCTAATAAAAATTCAGTTAACCAGTACAAAATAAACCAGTGATGTAATTCGAACCAAGCAATCATTCCTTTGAAGTTTTAAAAGTGATTGTTAAAAAAAATCAACCAAATCTAAGAATTAATTACTGAGATTTTGTCGAATATTTAAAATGGTACTATTTTCTATTAACGAATAAAACTCCCTAAAAAAGAACATCCGAATGAAATTTCGACTTGTGTTTCATAGAACGAAATTAAATAAGCATAAACTAGTAATATTTACTTAGTAAACCAATCTATTATTCTAAATTCTGACTTAATTATACCATTCTTTCCACTCCAAAGTTCTCAAACTTTTCTCTAAAAGAAAAATTCGAAATTCCTACATAGATAATGCGTCTCTCAACTAAAAGCGAGGCCTCCGTAATTAGTAAAGGCAGCCGATGGCTGAATCGATTACCTTCCTCACTTCTCCGGGCGCCATAAATTACTTCCCAAAGAGCGCCCTGCCTTTCCCCCCATTCTAATATTTTCCTATTTTCACCTCTCACAATTCTCCTGACAGTAAACTTCTTCCCGACAACGCATGAAGGACCCTGGAAAAATTAAGATAAAAATACTTTTTCCCAAAAGCGTTCTTTTCTCAAAAATTTCTCAATCCCAGAACTCCCCTACGTGGGTCATCAGCATATTAGTATGATAATTAAGCGAACGCCATTACTGCTGCTGCCAGAAGAGAGGGGAGGGTGGAAAAGAAGGAGAGAGAGAGGGAGAGGGAGAGAAAGCGAGGGGAGAGAACGAAAAATGCTTTTCCGTTGTTGGCGTTTATGAATATAGATTGAATTCAGCATACACCAGCACAGGCGCCCGTTAGCTGTGGCTCCCACCATGCGCAGAACGCCAGCGTCTTTCACCAAACGGCCAGAGCATCTATCCTGACAGAAAGGAGCAAACGACTCATCACCACCCCTCCATAAATACATCCCTTCGGAACATCTTCTGCCGGACCGTCCACCCTGTGACCATCCCTCAAATAGGCCTCTTCATTCATGGTAAGTTGATGCATCTTTACAGACTTTTAATCAAAACCGATAGAAGACCAACCCCTCTCTTACCTGAACCGACGAAATCGTTTGGCTGTAGCATTTCGCGGGGTTGTTCGGCAACAAAAATGGCGACGGCCTCCCCGGCCATCAAACGATAACGGAGCGGGAAGCATAGCGCGCGCACGATTTATGCGGCAAAACGGGTAGATGGCAGAAATTCAAGTTTTTCGATGGTGAGAAATGAAACTATTTTTGCCCGTCTTCACCTACTTCTTCTCTGTTCTTTATCGTCTGTCTACTTTATATTCGATGAAGGTAAGTTTGAAATTCAAGGGTGGAAAATTCCGATGAAGGTGGTCTTGGTAGGTGGAGTTGGGCAGAAGACGCTCTCTGTTACCAATGCGTAATATTGATTTTATGATACTTTGACGACTGCATTACTGTTGTGATCCCCGTAGCCATAACTTTACGACCCGAAAGTAATTTAGGTGCTGCTGGCAGACGCTTACTTTTGGACGCAGTTTTTTTTATCATCATTTAATAAGGTACTTTTATTTTATTGTTTTTCTTAAATATAATGTTTTCCTTTTTGAAATATTTAACTTTATGAAAAGGATTGATGAGTTAAAAAATGTGAAAAATATGTTTCGTGAAGATTTACTCTGTAGTATTGTAGCGAGAATCTATAAATCTTGAATTGTTAAGTTTAATTTTTATTTCTAATTTCTATTTGAGAATTTTATTAATTTTGTTTCCATGAAGTAATTTTTATCGTTTACAGTTGCAAATTATTTTTGTGTTTTAAATGTGGATTGCTTTGTACGTTATTTTAAATTCTAGAAGATATTTATTCACTAGATTTTAAAAGTATCATTTGTTTTCTTCGAATATAACTTTAAAATGTATAAAACTAAGAGTAAAATAATAATAATAATAAATAAAATCTGTAGGTATTTCTGATTTTTTTAAAAGTTACTAAATTTTTTAAAACATCTTCCGCTATTTTCAAAAATATTTTGAAATTATATAAAATCATATAAAGTATCGCAACGATCAGAATAACAAGGTAGATACTCTGAGCAAGTTTTAAAAAATGAATCAAATTCCTTTAAGTTCATTTTTTATTTGTAACAATCAGCTTTTCAATTTCCACAAAAAAGAAGTTTCCAGAATGAAATCCTCCTATTCAAAATTCTCTCTCATGACAAAATGCAAATTCTTCATCGATCGTTTTTTGACATCTAACATAAGAGCATTACGTCAGCGGCTCTTTTGATACTAGTAACCAATCATCGCGAACCTATTCATCATAGTCACTTCCCCTGCACTTTGTGATTGACAGTTGCGTAGCCTACTAGAAGAGTTTATCCAATGTCCCCCCCTTCCACTATCAGCGACCCGCCCTGTTATCGTGTCAATCATGGAAATTATAAAAATAAACACGAATGGCAGTAGAGGTGTCGCCAAACTTGACAGGGTGCTGACATTTGAAGATTAAGACGCTAACCATCCTGTCACTTACTGCTCACTGGCCTTTGATGAATTGCATAATCAGCAGCATAATGAGGATATCAAGTATCCGTAGATTATTTTATTACTTTCAGCATGTGTTCATAATGGATATGCTGAGTTAGGCATGTCTAATTGAAAACTAAAAAGCATCTGTAAAAAGAAAGTTTTTGATTAATCGATGCAGCTGTTATATTAGATCTCTTCTTAACTCCATTTCTTTTCTTTTTTTAAAATTAAGATGCATTTTTTAAAATTTTTTTTTTGCATCACTTGTTTGAATTTTAACATATAATGCATAGGTACAGATTATCTAGTGCCTAATTTTATTTAAAATTATTTTTTAGTTTTATCTTAATAATATTTATTTTAACAATTAAATTTTAAAATAAAACGCTTAAGAGAATCGATAATAATAATATAATTTAATTTAATTTGCAAAAGGCACCAAGAGCTATTATGAGTTCTTTTTTATATATATAAAAAAAAAACTGTTTTTGCGAAGAAATTTTTAAAAGAAAAATGAAAGAGCTTGAAGAAAGAGAAAAATAAAAGAGGAGATTTTATTTAAAAATAATTTTAAAAGGTAATAAACATATTTAATGATTAGCTTTCGTGTTCGCAAATGAACATATCTTATATTGTTAAATATGTTTCTAATTAAATGTTTTGTTTCTCTTTTCTTTTCTTTTTTTTGTAAGGTTTATAACATATTAAAAAAATATCTTTGAAATAAATAATTCATTGACTTTTATATAAAATGATAAAGTTAAAAAATATTATAAATTTTCTTGTAAAATAAATAGTTTCTGCAAAGAAATTTTTTAAAAAGAAAAATGTGAGAGTATATTAGATTATATTAAAAAATAGTGTTAAAAATCATAAATATATTTAATGATTAGCTTTCCTGTTCTCAAATGAGCATATCTTATATTGTTAAATATATTTATTATTAAATGTGTTGCACCTCCTCCCCTCTTTTTTTCCTTTATTTTTTCTTTTCTTTGAAGAACTAAAACGGGATAAAAAAAAATGTTTTTTTTCCTCTCTAAAATTAATAGTTTATTGACTTTTTATATAAAATTAATATAGAATACATTGAAAAACTTATTAATTAGTTTTTTTTTGTAAAGTAAACTGTTTTTGTAAATAGAATTTTAAAGAAATAATAGGAGAGTACATTGAATTGTTTTTAAAAAAGTTTTAAAAAGTCATAACGATATTTAATGATTAGCTCTACTGTTCTCAAATGAACATATCTTATATTTCAAATATATTTTTAATTAAATGTTTTACTTCTCTTTTCTTTGCTGTTTTTTTTTTCAAAAGGTTTACAACAGAATGAAAAAAACTTTTCTTTGAATTTAATAATTCATTGACTTTTATATAAAATCAATACAGTTAAAAAATTTTTGATGAAAGGACAGTTATAAATTAATTTATATTATTTTCTTAATAAAAGCTTTTAATATTTGAATTATGGCCTATGGTTAGAACTGAGACGCAGTTTCTAATTACCTGCTTGGTTTCCAATCATTGAAATACGATCCAAATTTTTTAAAATTATAATAAAAAAATTATGTAATTTTAAAAATTTTAATGAGAACTATACCATAACAATAATGCGTTTTTGTTACAAGGTTAATTAAATTTATTTAGTTTTGCCTCAAGGCTTCAAAAAATGTAATCCCCCCCCTCAAAATTTGACATTCAAGTATTATTATTTATTTATTTTAGGTTTGAATTTATTGCCTTTTCAATAATTATGCCATTTGGAATTAAAAGTAAAGTACAGATATTTGGAAATGGCTAGATTCGTGTCGAATTAAGTATTTAATTTTCTTAAGCAAAACTCTTTGGAAACAGATTCTTTTTGTTTTTTTGTTTTCCTTTCATAGCCACTTACAAAATTCAAAGTTTTTCTTCTTCTTCTTCCTTTTTTTTTTTTCCATTGGACACTTGCAAAATGAAATAAAGATTTTTAAATATGACGATTTATAAAACTCTAAATTTTAATTGCCATTAAACTTTTCAATCTTAGCCATTGGTTGAATATTTTAATTAAAAAAAATCAAAGTTTTGCCTTTAATAGCAATGTCAACTGAAGAACAGGAATGACTATGAAATAAAATTTTACATCCTTTAAATGGATTGATTATGTTTCTAATACTTGTAAAAATAATTAATTTATAAGATTTATCTTCACTTTTTTACATTTAGCGTATATATTATGTATATTAGTAATAATTGTTAATTAATGTGACTGTTTATTTTATGTGATTTTTTCGATATAGTTATTATACACTATTACGTCATTCGACTTTGATGCAGTCGGTGCTAAATAGTGCCAACCTGAGTTGTCCCTATTATAGGCATAAGTTCAAGAGAACCTGAATCAGGTGTTGAAATTCTATTTAATATTAAGCAGTAATTTATAATTTTAATAAATTAAAATTAAATCCGTAATCTATAACTTGATGCAAACATAGCCGATATACTGTAAAAATGGGAGTAACTGTTAACGTAGATTTTCAGAGATATAGATGAGTTAATATTGCCAGGAGCCAAAAAAAAAAAAAAAAAAAAAAAACAGTTAAGGATCACACATACAGTTAATGCGTAGAAAAATATTACTTGCCAATTGTTCACTTTGGCTTATTGGCTGGTGCAGTTTAAGTTAGTTGTCTGATTTATTTATTTGATTAGTTTGGCGCAATGTTGCCACCCTTGGCTCTCGCGCCATTAAAACTTTAAAAAATAATAATAATAAAGCATATATGCTGCCAGATAATTTGCCTTAGAGAATTTTGATTGTCTTAGAGAAGATTGAATTTTGACCTTTCATATGATATTAGGCCTTACATTGTGAGAAGTTGATTTTAATAAGATATTGAACATATGCCCAAAATCTATTAGATCATTATTAGAAATTGAACAAATTTTAATTTTCTGTCTGCTGTATGATAATTTTTCAGATTCACTTAGACTCTGAAAATTGGAAGAAAAATTGTCATCCTCAAAGAACCTTGCATTATTTCCGCTTGTATTTTATTGAAAATCTTTTGTCAATTATGACAGCAAATTTATATACTTAAGTATAGCCGAAAAGAAGATACTTTTGAAATAAAAATCAATTTATTTTGGCACGGGAGGGCATAACTTGCACATGGGGATGATAGAAAGACGCGTCTGTTTAAATCAAGACAAAAGAGCAAGATGTTTGAAATTTTTCCTTTAGGGTTATTTAAGAAAAATAAAGAGCAATTTGTAATTATTTCTGAATTTAAAAAGTATTAAGCAATAAATCAATATTGATTGCTTTGATTGGTTTATTGATGGTCGATTTAGGAAAAGGAATCTTAGGTATCTTTGAATAGAGTGCCTGGGTGTTAGGGATTTTTATCCCTTCGCTTGCAGGATTATTGTAGTGAGAAAGTGTAATGGTCCTAAACATTTAGAGCATGTGTTAGAAATAATTAAATATAAAAGTGGATTAGGATCGGGAAATAAGAATAAATTTTAAAATAAAGTAAAATGAGTTAACTTAATTAATTAAGATTTGAATTAATTAGACAAATAATTAGAATTTAATTAAATTAAGAAATATCAGTGCATATATAAATATATACTTTAAAAGAGAGACTCTGACGATTATTTCATAATCGAATATATATTTGTTAAGTTCTTTCTTTAAAAAATAAAAGAAAATTTACTTAAATTTGATTTAACAACACAAAAATTGCTTTTATATATAATCATCACAAATTCAGGAAAATAAAAATATTCCTTGATTTAAAAGTCTTGCTTTATTTTCGAACTTTTAACTTTTAACTAATACTTTTAGGCAATAACTGCTCCATTTAAGAAACAAAGGAAAAAAATATCTGCTAACAAAGCATATTTATTCCATAAACATCAGATTTAAAGTCATTTAAGATTACTGTTCAAACATCTTTGAAATAATCTTACAGAAATGAATTCTTTTTCAACAATCTGAAAATTTTTCGGATGCATACGTTAATATTCTTCAGAAAGAAGGAAAAGAAAATCTAGAAATTGATCTATGACCTCTTCATTTCAAATACAGATTTGTTGCATAAGGAATTTAAGAAAAATAAAGAGAAATTTGTAATTATTTCTGAACTTAAAAAGTATTAAGCAATAAAACAATTTCCATTCAGAGAAAAATATCTTGAAATTTCTCTAAATTTGTAAAGCAATTACACTAAAAAATGAATTTCTGGAACTTTTGGAATATATTTTATAAGTGTTTGACTATATATAAAAAGTTTATTTGACAAAATCCTGGTTTGTAATTTCCAGAATAAAGGTTAAATGGAAGAATTTTACTACAATGGATAAGCACAATGGATAATGGAGACTTGTGCATAATAGGTTTTAAAACAATGCAACTTGACCCATTTTATTGTTTTCATGTAAAGCGTTTAAAATAAAATAAAAAAGAAAAGCACATACAAAGTGGAGGAAAAAAAAAGAAAGTCTATGTTTAAGTGCTTCTTTGTCTATGTATTTCTCTAGAAGAATGTGGCCATTTCGTAGCTTTTTGTAAAGCATACACCATTCATGCAATTTAACATGTCCTTCACATACCATTTATTTCTCAGTTTGAGTAAACAATGCGTCAATAAAAACATGCATTGTTCTTTTTGATGATACTCTTAAAGTTGGATGACCTTAGTAGCTGTATATGTATTACATTCAATTATTTGGTGCGAGAATCATGGGACAGTTTGTGGTATAAATGTAAAAGAACATGAAGAATCCATGCATTATTTTGACAAAATTTTGCGTTAAGGAATTTGAATTTTACTGAAGACTTTAGCAATATACCCATTTTTAAATTGAATAATACTTCCTTAAAGTTCAGGCGACAAAATAAATAAATGAAAATGTAATAAATAATTCAATATAATAAATGTTTAATGGTGATGATTAACGGGATAATTAAGAATGACTCCGAATTAGAAGTTAAAATTATGCGTACTTCTTAAAAATAATTTTAACTACTGTGAAAAATTTCAACTGTTAGTAATTTTTTTTTTTTTTTTTGAAGTTCGAGTGAAAAAAAAATCGTATTATTTCAGGCATTTTTTCATAGAAGGAGGATTTCTTTTTTTTAAAACTTGATGTCTGGTTAACTGAGTTTTTTTCTCTTTTAATTTTCAAAAATAATGTGGAAGGGTAAAAAAAAAAATCGATTTTAAAATAATATGTTTTTGCATTCTTTTGCATCTTTTGCATTAATACAGAACATGATATTTTTCTCATTTAATAATGAAACTAAAAATTAAAGCTGATAAAAATTGATTTCTAGAAATTTTTAATTTTAAAGCCTAAACTAAAATATTTTAAATAAAAATGCTATTATACTGTGTGTTTTAAAGATAACAGGATCTTTCGATTTTTTAAAAATATTATTCTTTTCCAAACAAGAACAACAATAAAAATTTGTCTTATAAAGTTGCGAAAAATAAGCTTATATAAATTTGTCCCTTCGTATTTTTAAAATTTATAAAGCATTCTAACTTCATCAGAATGATTTCGAAAAATAATAATTTTTTAAAAAAAGTGAGTGCAAATATGTAAAGATGTATCCTGTTCAAACAGAAAAATTTAAGTAAATCTTAAAATATTTATCAAATTATGAATTATTTTTCCAGAATATTAAATTTAGTTGCAATTATACATTTTATTGTAAGAAGAAACAATATTTATTCTTTTCTGTATTTTATTATTTCACGAAGAAGGTAACTAGGCTTCCAAGTAGTTAAATGTAACAATAGAAATAATTTAATCAAAAGATAAATTATTTTTCTTATACAGTTATCAATTACCATGAAATAAGGCTCATCATTGTAATTGCTTAAAAATACTCATCACATCAAGGGTATGTGAGTGCGTGAATGTCTTTATTCCTCGATAATAAAGATAAGCATTGAAAAAAAAATTCTTCACGATTTGATTTCTAAAACTTGTTTCAAAATAACTGGGAAAGAATGAAATCCATTCTGTTTCTTAAGCTATATTTACTTCTTTTGTTTGCATAACATTCCGACCATACCAACCCCTCCTCCACTCTCTCTCTTACATTTACGCACGCAGTATATTCTAAATCTATATTTTTCTTTTTTCAAGACCATTCCATTCTGGAAGCAAGGGAGTTGGAAGTGATGGTTCCAGAACGGTTCCGCCAATTCCATGTCCCTAGTCCAGGTATTCATTTGAGGATTTCCCAATTTTTTTAACCTATATTTTTTAACCGCTGTCCTTGGCTTTGTGTTGAGGGGAGGGTTCGAAGGTTGGGGAATATCTTTTTGTTGGAGAAGGTGGGTGGAGGAACAGACACTCATGCGGGCGAGGCTTGACACGCGATGATGGATTGGCTGAGGTCGTACCCCGGTTACAACCCTCCACCGAGAGCCCCCCCCTCTCTCCATTCTTTTGTAAACTTGCGGAGGCTGAATTTTGATATTTTTATGTATTTTTTTTCCGGGGCTGTTATCTAAGTATATGGTAATATATTTCGATTCTAAGCAAGAGAAAATAAGCTTTACTTTATTATTTTAGAAACAATAGAATAAAGTGATTAGGGAAAATATAAAATAACAATTTAAGAATGGCAACGTTGTTGCGTATAAAAGTTAAAGGAAAATTCGGAATAATAATTGTAATGGAAGATTAACAAACAATAAATATTTTCATCTGAATTTAAGTAATTAATAATATAATAAAAAAAATTCAGGAACATCATGCAAATAAATAAATTTAAAAGACTGAAAAATGTTTCATCTAAGGGTTTCGACTAATAAATCTAAATTGCTTATAATATGCTAAATGAAATGCCACAAATTTGATTGATTATTGAAGAAGCAGAAATTCTCTAGTTTGCAAGAACAATATATTAAAATATTTAAGTTCTTTATTACTAATTTAAAATCGATATTTCTGCAATTTATGCTAATTTTTAGAATTTCAAGATAATAGTTTTTTGTTCTTATAAAAAATAACAAAAATAATTATTTTGATTATAATTTTATTGTATTTTTAGAAGATTAAAAAAAACTGTAATATTCTCCTTTCAATTTTTAATTTGGATTTAAAAAAATTATTTTTACCAATCTCTTTAAGTTAAAAAATAATTATAAATTCTATTTGTAGTTTAATCGAAATATACTTCGAAAAGCGAAAATGAAATATATTCCTGATTTCAAGTTAGATAAATAAATGGCCTTTCAAATAATGATTAGTTACATTTAATATTCCTTGCAAATGTTAAAAAAATATAATAAGTAATGTTATCTTATTTTTTTTTACTTGCACAAACTTTGTTAAATATATGAATTTTATAATACAACTAAAGCATTTTTTTTGCAGATCATAAAAATTTAATTTTTTAATTGATGAAAGATAGTATTGGTAGTAGTTGACACGCAGAAAGAAAGAATACTTCATAAACAATATGTTGTAATGAAAGTTAATCATATTAGAAGAAATAATGTACTTACAAAATAATCCGATTTTAAAAAGAAAATAACTAAATGTAATATCTGGTTAGTTATTAAAACCTTCTATCGATAAACAAGATTCAAAATCCAAAATGCATTTGTTTTGCATCATAAATTGCAACAGATGTATTTACATGTGGGTATTTAACTATCTGCTTTTCGGTTTAAAAATGAGAATAATTGTATCATAAATTTAGCAGAGAAGTTTTATATGGCCCCCATTATACCTACCTTCTGCAGTGAGGTATATTTTAGAAAAATATCAATAGGAAGGAGAAGCAACTAGTTTCGCACAACAGGATTTAAATGTGAGGTCCTTTGCAGCTGCTATGTATGTTGACAGCTGCAGCGTTTCCACCGTTGCAACAGCAATTCCATTTTTTTTTGTTATTTATTTTTTTAACTCTCTTCCCAAATGCTTCGCAAAAAAAAAAGTACTATATAATAAAGGGATGCACGCAATAAAAATCTATTAATGAAGTACAAAATTGAGATAAATAATGTTTCTTTTAAATGCTTTGATGCGGTTATGTAACATGATAACTTGTAATACATGGATGAATCCAGATGATGAAACTTTTAGTCTTTTTCCGGTTGATGTTCAGTTTTCGAAAAATTTAGAATCTTTTGCAAAACTTAGGCAGTTAAAACCAGCTCGAAAGGTAAATCCATAATAATAATAAATGAAAAAAAAATTATTATTAAATCTTTGTTTCATTAAGATAACTATACTTCTGAAGCCCAGGCATAGAACATATGAAATTAATTTTCAAAGCCCAGATTTGAAAGAAAAACCTTTTTAACCTGTATAAAAGTACTTAAAATTGTCATTTAATTTTTAAGTAATTAAAATTATCAACACGCAGCCCCTCTCAAAAAATCAGTTATTATTGTTTTTAATTACTAGAAATAGAGTAGCCTAAAATTGAATAAAATTCAAGAACATAAAAAGTCATAAAGGTATAATTGGCATATAAAGATAGCAAGAGGAAGAAAGACATTTGGAAAATTTATATCAAAAATTGAAAGTTATGACCTTATTTCTTTTTGTACGAAATAATAATTAAGTCAGAGTGAAAGGGGGGGGGATTGGAAAAAGATTGAAAGAATAGATGAAATGCAAACATCTGAAGTCTGTCATGCAGTTCGGTTCAGTATGCCAATAAAAAAACTCAAGTTAAGCAATACGTTATGTAAGTTTAAAAAAATAGAGATCAATTTATGTGCTGTCCTCGACACCTTTCATTTATTTCTTGACTCTTTCTAGATTTGGCATGAAAGCTTGTTAATCAAATATATCAATTAAGTTTACTTAAAAATAAGTAAAGAATAATAAATATCTATTTAAAGTGTCTAAATCTGAAAATCCTTGTCTCAAATTAATTCAAACTCTTGAAAAATTAGTAAATAAAAACTAAATGGAACATCATAAATTCTCCTTAAAACGAAAGATTATCAATCATTCCAAAACCTTAGTTTGTTTCCAAACATCTACAAGAAAAACTATTTTAAAACATGCCTTTATAATATAAAAATCATCTTTCAACTTCCATTCAGAAGTAAGATATCTTCAGAAGTAAGATACCTTGTAAAAGTCCTTGGTGAAAAGTATAAAAATTTATGACTCGATAACTTGGGAACAGATGGACATTTTCTCACTTTATGGAATCATCACTTTTTTTCTTCTTCTTCTTCTTTTTCTTCTTTTTAAACCGCACGTGTAATGAGTCAGTAGCGCAAAAACAACAGAACATCGTTAGGCTATTTTTGCTTCTGGAATGCGGAAACAAATGCCGATGGGCCCTTCCGTCATGGCAGTTAGATAAGCGGATATGACGTCATAAAAGACCGTTGGGCCCACTAAATTGTTTCTGTACGGCTCGTAATATAGCCTTGATGATATGTTTCGAAAATGGACTTCCAGCCAGCCTTCGCACTTGCTTGTGACGGCCCGTAAAAGTGCGGCGTTGAAAGTTTAGGTTTTTTAATGCCCGTCTTTTCAAAACCATATCTCTGTAAGTCATAAAAAAACAAAACGAAAAAAAAAATATATGATGACCAATCATTCTGGAACGTGAAAAAGTCGTTATGATTATAGCTGTAGCAATGTTTGATATTTTAGAAACCACTAGATTAATACTGTTGATCTTCGTATTTGTAGGAAGGTTATAAATTTTCATGAATACATTAAAAAAATTCAAATTTAAGCTATTTGCTATGCATTTTTGTAGCATTAAAAATTGCTTCCTTTTATTGAAAATTAAGTTAATTTTCATTTAAAATTTAGGTAAATTTAAAGAAGTTTCAAAGTTTCTCCTTAGAGTTTATGTACTCAAATTATACATTGTCTGTATTTGTCATCATCTCTTTTTTCAAAAACTAAAATATAAGTAAAAGATGAATTTAAATAATATAATTTTAACTATGAGCTTCCACAAACCATTTCTTTCAATATCAATTTTGTATTAGTGAGATTCTTTAATTTTTTTCAAAAGTCAAAATAAATCAATCAGTTTTATTTGTTCTCTGTCAGCTGCATAGCAATTAATGTCAGATCAAGAGGAATTAATTTTTAGTATAAAAACTACAAAGGCAATCAGTTATTGATTGCACAATAATTTCCTTTGATTGCATAGATATTCCTATGCAATCAGTTCTTTCGGAATTTTATCTTTTGGTTTCTTGTACTGAATTTCAAATATATTCTAAAATTTTATTTACATGTATTTAGGAAGGCTCAGTTGTTAAGTTGTTGATATTAAAAAAAAAGTTTAAAAAATATCTCATCACTTCAGCCTTTAATTAGCTCACTTATGTAGATTTTAGAGTAAAAGGCCTACAGTTATATGTACAGTTTAGATTCAAAGTCGAATTGCCCAAGAAATTTTATTGAAAAAAAGTCAAAATTTTGTTGGATTTTTTTTGTTCTTAACACAATAAACGAGTTATTTGTCTAATAAAATTGTTTCATTAAAACTCAAACTAAACATAACTGTATTTTTCAATGCTTTCAATAAAAATAAAAATTAATAATAAAAAGTATTGAAATTCATCTGAAGTAAATTAATAAATAAAAATTAATATAATACATTAATTCAATTAGTAACTGATACAATTTAATTACCGTTCTTAATTAATTGATTAATTTGACTTGCGCAGTAAAATATAATTGACTAATAATTATTGATCTAAACTGATATTTTTGGCTGATTGAATTACATAAGGAAAGACTTTTATTTTTTTCCTATTTCATCTAATTTATATTGAGCCAATGTATAATTTCAGCCCGTGAAGTTTCGTATGTCTTTATTTATCCTTGAAAATTCAAATCTAGTCGTTTTATTTTAATCTAGTGTGGAATGTTAAACTTTTTGCCATTTTTTTTCTTCTTTTTTGTTATTAAAAATTCACACGACTTTTTTTCTTATTTTTTCAACATGATCTTAATATTGAAGGTCAAATTTCTAAGCATCTTATTTCATAAATTTCGCAACATTTTAAATTATATCTTCCATTTCACTTTTAGCTTTCTTGAATTCTCATGAATTCTACATTTATTCATTCAGACAGACTTTCTACAATCTTTATATAAATTTATTTTTATTTAGTTCCACAACTACTATCAAGAAAACGAAATGAAATTCACACATTTTAAATAACCTTGAAAATAAAATCTTGAATGATAAAATACCACACAACAAAACACATTCCAAGAAATTACATACTTTCTTTCACGATTTTCTAGCATGCCTTTTAGAGTACATACCTTTCAGGCTGAAAGTTTCGAATTGTTATTATTTGATAGAATTACCCCTTTCTTTTCTGTTATAGAAATCCCAAACGTGACTTCATTACTTTTTCTTTAAGTCCGAATTTCCACATCACGCACCTGCTATTAAAGAAATCGTGATTTTAAATGTATGCAAAAAGTTACGATTTCCTTTCTAGTAGTATTTTTTCTTTATTTTTTTTTAACTAAAAGGAAATAAACCTTAATTCGCTTTAGTAAGGATTTATTTTTTAATGTTGTGCATTTTATTTCTAACATCGTTGCTAAGCAACAACGAGGTAGATAGTCTCCTGCAGCCCTATGACTATTTTTTTTTCCCACCCAGATGATGAGTGATTTCCCTACCAATTTCAAGAAATTATAATGAAACACCTGACCGCCTGCCAATACCAATCATCATGCCGGCTGGCTGCACTGGCATTAGAGACCAGTTCTAGGTTACTTTGTAGCAAGTTAAACCGCCGCATGTTATTAGACGTGGCGCACACATACCTTCGATTGTAACCAACAGTTACAAAAAACGCGTATCCCGTGCTTCTCTCTTAGATAATTGCTGGAAAATAAATACATGTAGAGGTAGATTAAAAAAAGCAAAAAAGAGAGAGAGAGTTTCCCCTGTGTGTGTGAAAGTTTGCGGCTAAAAAAAATTTTTTTTTCGGTGCGAGAATTGAGAGAAGTAATCATAGTGAGTGAATGTCCCAGGGCGGAGTTGTCAGATGATGTATGGGATTTGAATTTGGCACGACCGACCAATTACCATCTCTATCGGCGAAAATTATTAATGCCCATTCTGGAAAGTACTCATTGCGGAGCCAATTGGATGACTAACACAATAGATAGGAAAAAAAAAAAAGAAGAAAAATAAAGTATCAGTCTGCAAAAGTGTATGCAACGAATTGGCAGTGACCTTTCGAGTTGCATCAAATTACACGTTTGAGAGCGAATAATAAATATTTCGAAATGTATTTACATGATATCTTTTGGGGTGTTCTCTCCTCCAAAATAATTCACCATATCGAAAAGAATTCATTCCGTGATGGCTATGATGATGAATAGAAACGTATCAAAAGAGTCAAAATATTGTAAATAATAGGTTGGATAGAGAATCGCAATATATGATTTTTTTTTCTAATGTTTGTTAGGTTATGTATTTTCCTATTTATATTTTTATGCTGTAACATATCAGCAAATTCAAATTTCAATACAAATTCCTTCTTTTATATATATATTTTTCATTTGCCATCTAAAGGTTAGTTATAGAGGTCATTAAAAAAAGTAATGGCCTCAACTTTACTCTGAAAAATTTTCATATAAATAATGAAATTTTTAAATTAAGAATAACTGTTTATCATTTTGGCCTTACCATTTGCGGTCATGGGAATATTTACAATCGTAAAAAATTAATCAATTAACATCTCTGAATTTTCTTCTCTTTTATTTTGTTGAAGATTTCGAAAATTCTGTAGATTATTCATTGTTTCGGCAACTTAATATGTATTAAAGTTTAGAACATCAAAGCAGAGATTTCAGTTTTCATTTGTTTGAATTTGATTATTAATATCTGCTACTTTTTTTTTAAAGCAATGGCTGCTCTTCAGAATAATAGAAACCTACAATATTTTTAATTTTCAAAGTGCTTTAGCAGAATAAAACATTGCTTCCCAGCAAAAAATATTATTTCTTCCTTACCTAAAAACGAAGAAAATATTTCTGGAATTTGAATATATTTTATGCTATTTGTTTAGAAATACTCAAACATAGTAACTAACTGTTCCAAAATATGAAGCAAAATAATTGCAAAATATTTAATATACATAATATTTTGCATGTATCTGAATAGCCCATAATTTTTTTTTCTTACAAAAGTTTGAATTGCCCTTATTTATTCTCTCCTATTCTCTTTGTTGAACTCATTTCAAAAACGTGAAATTGTTGAAATTTCTACCCAATTTCTTCTTCAAAGGCTTCTAGAATTTGACCACTTTATTAATATTGATTCATATTTCCCTAACTCTTTCTTACATAATTTTATCGGAAACTGAAGCAGTCAATAAATAAAATAAAATAAATAAATAAATAAACGGTTATTATCATTCTAGAAGGAAAATGATAATGCATAGAATTGCTCATTGTTCAGATTCCTTTACATTTTATGACGAAAGTAGGATGATCTAAATAGGAAAAGGGATAATAATAAGATTTTAATAATGCATTCTTATCAAATTCAACAAAATAAATTAAAAAAGAAACTGTTCCAGTTCTACATTTTTGCTGAAATTCTTTAAATTTTACTTCAAAGCACAAAATTTATCATGCAATCTGATTTTTAAGCTCCGATTTAATATGTATAAGCTAAAATGCGAAGAATACGTTATTTACAAATTTAATGATAGAATATTTAGGTCATCGTTTTAATGAGAAGTTTGTATTGAATTCTTGTATTACAAAACATATGAATATTTTTAAAACATCTTCTAAAGCTTTTTTCTCCATAAAACTCTTATTGAAGTCTAGAAATAAAATTTAAAAAAAAATGCTGATTAATTATAACGAAAAAATACGATATAAATTTAGAAGTAGTATAAATTTTATTATATTCCTTTGAAAAAAATCATTACAAAATTAAAATATGCATGCTAAACCTCTACTTTAAAAAAAACCACTTTTACTTCCGTAAATCAAAAAAAAAAAAAAAAAAAAAAAAATTACAATTTTTTTATTGTAAGTGTGTGAATGCTACTTTTAGTTTGGGCAGTACTGATTTAAAAGCGGCAATATAATGTATTAACTATCTAAACATCTAGAATAAATACAGTTTTGCTTATTCTGTTTTTTAAAGCGATATTCCAAACATTTAAATACGTTTTTCTTCGTCAACTAAAAAAATATAAAATAAAAAAAATCTATAATAAAAAAAGGATAATCATTCCAAAAGTTTGATCACCCTTCCAAGTATCATTTCAAGTAAATTTCTTATAAATCTATTTTGAATTTCATCAGCTCAAAAACAACCGGACAAATTTTCATATATTTAAAATTCTATTTATTTTTATCAGTTTCAAATTTATTTTGAACCTTTTATATTTATTTTAATAAATAGATAATATAAAATAGCCATATTTTCTAAAAAAAAGAATTTTTTTATATGTTTCAGTAATTTATACCTTTTTGAAAATTGATTAATGAGGAAAAACTTATTCTATAGCTTATATCTTAAATGAGAGTAAATTGTCTAAAAATAAATAATATATTGAAATTCAGTAGTTTCAAATAAGGTAATCGATTCGTTTCTGACACTCCCATGTTTCGTTTAGTGTCAAAATAATAATAATATTTTTTTCCTTTTTTCTAAGTAAGAATTTTTAATCAGAACAGATTTTCATAGTATGATAGTTACAAATCTAGAAACTAGCTAACATCTAAACAAGGACAGTAACTTCTCAAAAGACGATGTTTTAGACATCTCTTTGATCACTAGATGGCAGCACGATACAAAACGATTTCGATTTCCCCCATTTTTCTTTTCTTTTATTTTTCTTCTCCACCAGCAGAATGAAACATCACCTAATAGGTTGTTGACATTAGTGAGGTCAAATAAAATGAGAAAATGTTTTTCTCCGTTTTAGGGAAGAAGGAAATTTGTTTTCTAAATTGTAGAGTATTTTCTGACGCCGAATTTCTTTACGCCTGAGCAAAAATTTCTTGAATTTACCGGCCCCACCCATCAACGACAAACATTAGTGTAGACATGCATGCAGAAATATATATTGCTAATTCTAAGGTAAGTAAGTATTTTTTATTAGTGTATTATCCTAGTGAACAATGTTAAAATACTCTATTAAATAAACCATGATTCAAAATGATTTTAATTAAAATAGAATTTAGATTAGAAACTGTAGATGTTCTACAGGAAAAAAAATCGTTAAATTGATTTATTTCCTCGCAGTCGTTTAAACGGAAAGACAACAGAATCTGAATCATCATACTTCAGTATTACGTAACATAACGGTTGAGAAAGGTTATATGGCTTTTTTTTCCCCACCGGATTTAAAGGATTATGAAATACTTTATTGAGATTAATATATTAATTATTTACCGAGAATTTTTATTTTGTATAGATATGATATTGTATATAAATGAATTGATTATTTCTTCTGTGTAAACGAATTAGAAAAACTTCTTCCTCTTACAGTTAAGTGGCATAAGTTTTGAGAATTTTATTTCCCTTTAATTTTTTATTTGATTTATTTGAGGTTAATTAAAATAATTAATGGAAATTCTTTTATACATGAATTCCAGTTGGAGTTAGTTTTTCCAAAAAAGGAAGCACACGATCGTTTGCTTTTTAAGCATATTTCTGTAATATTTTTTATACAAATTAAATTTTTTTTGAAAAAATGTATTTGAGTTATAATTCTGTAATATAAGGTACTGGAACGTTAAGAAATACTTAAATTGAAAAAAAAAAAAAAAACCCCTCTCCGTTTTTTTACAATATCATATTTATTTATTTATTAAAAGTCATTAAATTTTTTTATTTATATATTAAAATTAAGTAATAAAAATTCTCTGTTTGATATAAAAAAAAAAGAAAAAAAAAAAAAGAATATCTCACTCTATTTTTTGGATAAAGAAAGTTAGGAATTGGGACGAAATATTGGTCAGTAATATATAATATTCTTAAGAGTAGTTTGAAAATTTATATTAAAAGAAATTTAAAGTCTGAATTATCTTAAGAATTCATTTATATTTATAAATATATTGAAATTGACGATTTTTTTTATTTATTTAAAGACATAATTTTTTCTTTATGAATTGGATAAATAGAAAGCTACAGTAAAGCAAACTTTCGCATGTAGCTTTTCTTTAGTATATTATGCTTATTAAAAATATTTTGATAAAAATCAAAAAGCATTTAGATGGGAAAAGAATTGTTTGGAGTGTTTTGAGTTACTGAAATATAGAGATTTTTTTCATATACTTATTTTGAAATTTTCTATAATTTTTTTAACATGAAATTTAAGGCAAACATAATCCATTATATTTATATGGTCATAGATTATTTGCATAACAAATTGTTGGGGTAAAACATCAGAGTAAAATCAATTACTAAAATATAAATTTCATTGTAGTATTATGAAAAAATTCACGGCAAAAAAAAAAAAAAACTAATGCTGCAATTTTTTTTTAAATTAGAGAATGGTAAATTACTTTACATTTCTCTAGGGACAAGATAGCCTAATAGAAACATTGGCGATTTTGGTGCCATTGGATGCCAGAATTGAAACAGACTAGGTAGGTCTGTAATTATTATGTACACTATACTAGATTGTTTTCCATTAATTGTTCCTCATGTGTCTGGTCATTGCCATGGGTCAAATGCCCTTCTATTAGAGCGGTGTGAAAGAGTGTGAGGTTGAAATAAATGCCTAAATAAAGCAATGAATTTAAATGGCTTCATCTAGTTGGCAAGCAATAGTAAGTCCATGATAGCATTAAATGATTTAATTTCTTTTCATATCGTTATTCATCCATATGCTTCTCTTTGCCATGAGATTTTTTAGCATACATATTTTCATGTATTTACAAACACTAAGAGACGTTGAAAATAATCCTTATATTAAATATTATACTTAAAGGTAATTTTCATGCATGCTTTAAAACAAACAAACAAATAAAAAAAAACAGTAGTGATAAAAAATTTTGTTCTTATTCTTACGTTTTCCTCTAGATTTGGATCAATCTAGAATATCGTAATCGCCGAGGCAGAAACTTGACCGTTTTTCTTTTTACTTATCAGGATTTTTTAAAACTTCAATCGGATTTCTTTCTTCTTTCTTTTTATTATTCCTCCTTCTAAATCTCCGACATTTCCTTTTTTTTTTTGTCCTATATTTTGCCCTTCTTTATACTTAACTGTATAAAAGTGAAAAAAAAAGTTTTTTTTTTTTTTTTCATTTTCTTCATGAAATTACTGTGTAGTTTTTCGAAGAGATGAAAAAAGAATGGTTGGGGAGGGGAAGCGTTCCCCCTGCAACGAATCAACTATCTCGGATCGCTAGAAATCGATTTGACAAAAGGGATCTCATCACCAAGTCATTTGATATTCGATTTTTCGAATTTGAACCAATCAAACAAGAGATAAAACAGAATTCTGAGATTTTTTTTTTCTGAATCGGAATTGAATAGTTTTTTTCCCTCTCTGTTAATGTTCCTTCATAAAAAAAAGTATTTATATTTCCTGAATTTTTTTCTTTGATAGTTGATGCAGTTTACTTTCCTCAAAGTTTAAGTAAAATGTAGTTGGGAGGGAGTTTAATAATATATTTATTTTCTGAAGGTCTCTAAAAAAATTATTTATAAAAAATCCTTTTTGCAACATCCATATTTATCATTTCAGTAATAATACTTTGGTTTTCTGTAGGACTTATTAAATAACTTTTCGAAAATCAGATTATTTTCTTTATCGATTGCATTACACAATGGAAATGTAAGAGAAAAAAAATGTAATATGTATCTACTTAAAACTTAACAGCAAACTAAAATACAATACTTATTGTAGTTGAGTATTAGATTATTGTTCAGTTAATATTATATAACCCAAAAATATAACACGGCATGATGAGCAACTTTTTTTATATAATTCTTATATCAAAATTATAATTAATTTTGGTTAAATTCTTAATAGCATTGACTATAAATTTTAGTGTCTGTGAATTTGATGTCTCATATACATAGCAAGCATGATAAAAAAAATTCATATAAGATCTTATCACCAAAACTGAAGGTACCCATCAAATTTTGAAGTGAATCAACGAATGGAAAAAAGTTCTAAATATATACCTGATTATCTTTACTACACTACGAAATTAAACACAAACGTGTACGTATACAAAAACATCAAAAATTAACTCTGAGTTATGAAGACACCGTTCATCTTCTCATAGAAACATTATGTCCATTAATTTAATAATGTTTATGCAACCTTGGCACTTACTACCCAATGCATCGAAATGACTGGCTGCCGCGAACAGCAAAATAGATACTAATGTCAATTATAAAATAGCTATCTCCAATTCTTTCCTTAGAAGATATGATCCGTTATCGGGAAACGATGAAAACAACCACACCACCATTTCTATATTCCCCAGGAAATGAGAACCAGCTTAGTTACCAGATCTTTTCATCCTCGTACTTGAGGTGTCATCTAGAGGATTTTGTTGAATAATAATAGGTATTAATTTTTTACCTATATGTGAAATTAATCAATTATACAAAATTACATAAGTATTACTCACTTAATGTATACACTATAGTAAATTATTCATTTATAAACAGCTTTTATAGCTAAATGTCGCTATGCAATTGAATTAAATTGCATAGTGATCATCCTCACCTTTCATCAAATATTTCCCTTTATTTATCGCCAAGTAAGAGCCTTTCACCATTCCTCATTCATGAGAAGTTTTGTCCCTTGGCACTTTCTGTAACAGAAAGCTTCCTTCGATCAATAAGAACAACGAATCGATTCCTCCTGCAGGCTGCATCGTAATCAAATTATAGGAGAACTTTTACCCAAAGGGCCCTCACTTTCGCCTAAAAAGAGAAATAACGGAACTGAACAACTCTCCCCAAGTATTTGGTTTATTCCCTCATCTATCTGAGCAAATATCGAATTTCTGGGGCCGGTGATTAGATTTGGAGGGAAAAAAAAAAAAAAAAATTAACGTTTTCTTTTAGGAAAGGAGAGATATTTTTTTTTGTCTTCTCTTGGGAGGTAAAATCAATGGGATGCTGAAAAATAACAGTTATGAAATAAACGGAAAACACTGACAAAAATCATTATTAAGCTGGATTTTTTCCCCTATAGATATACTGAATGGTCATGAAATTTTCCCTAATTGCAAAAATATAGTAAAAAGTCTATTATAATTTAGCACATGATTGTTTCGATATATTGCAAAGACGTTTATAAACTTTTTTAATAAAATCATTTACCCTGAATTTCAATGTGATCTCCCTTGGTAGCTCGAAGGATACTAGGCCAAATTCCGATTCTCGCCAAATATAGCCAACATTTCGGCTGTCATACTGGACGTGGTGTGATCCTAAGTGTGAGCGCATCGTTATATTCAATTGACGTTGCAAATACTGCATTTAACTAATACCGAAATTGACATTGAATAGAATTCATGGAAGTAAAGAAAACATTGAACTTTTTTCTTTATTGTTTCCATTTTGATTACAATCGAATATAAAATCATTATTTCTGCATTAGTTGCGCCATCTGATGGACTAAAAAATTAAAAATATGTCTATTCAATTGTAAAAAAATTACAATATTATATCCAATGGTTCTTTCGTAATAATAATTTTTTGTTATCAGGGACAGACTTTATGATCACACTGTACAGCGCAGCTCTATGAGAAATTGTTCTCTTGAAATGAAAATTAAGCAGTTATAAATATATATCTATATCAAAAAGTTTAATTGAGTCAGCTTGTTCCCCTTGAATTTCGACATTGCTGAAATAACTGATTCTGATCTATTGTGATGAAATTTGGTTTAATTTCATTATTGCAAAAATTTATATAGATTGTGTATTAAATCAAATTCTGTCAAGTCGTAGCATTTATCTACCTGGCGACTACTAAGCCCTATTTTCGTGCTCTATGAAACTTTCTTTTTTGAACCAAATTCTACCATCTTGATTTCATTTATATCTTCTTTCCTCTGACTGAAGGGATGTTTCGTTGACACAGTGAATCTTCTTCCGAGCATTTCTAATAATATTTTTGGAGCTCTATCAATTAGCTAAGATCAACATTGAATTAAGTATTTACATTTGACTGCTGTCATTCAACAATAAAACTGCTTTCTATGCCATACGCTGTAGCGTTTTCTATATACAGATGAAACTAAATTTTTTATACAAGTTGTGTAAAGTTATACTCCTTTCATTAGCTATGTCTGCTGATATCTTCAAATAGAGAAAGTTATTTTATGGCCTTTTGTATTTACGTTTGATATGTATTCATCTAATTCTTCATCGCAATTATAATAATAAATTATTTGGGAAAGGCATCAAAACATCAATACTATTTGTTATTTCAAATAGAATGAGTTAAGAAATTAACTTCACAAATATTCCTAGAAATCTTAGAAAAAAAAGAAAAAGGGAATGATCCTAGACGTGATATATCATATCACCTATTAGTGTAAATAATTTTGTAAGTTACACATAGTGTAACGATTCCTTATTTATGTATTTATTGTCCCAGGAAAAATATGATAGTATAAATAAGGAAACTTACTTCAAGAAAAGTGTTTCTGTCACATTTGTGTTTTTCTAATGTTTTCCGTCACATCTGCTTCCTTCAATCCAGTCATTTCCCCGGCATGATGGGTGTTTCCAGTTTCCTCTAACCTTCTAGAATTAATTGTTTCAGGATATTGCTGGGATGATGCTTCAATTTTCCTCCTTACCAAATTATAAAAGCAGCGTGAAAATTCGCTCATCTCTTTTCAAGAAGATATTCATTACCTAAACAGTAAATAGTCCATGTCTGCAGTTCCTATGAAGTTTCTAATGATGTTGGGTTTTGGTATTCTGAAGATTTTCAGATGACATTTTTGGAGTTTTTCTCTGTAAAGTAAGATTTTTCAAAATACTTTTTTTATTGTTTTAAAATTTATATTTTTAACGAACGTGTTTATAATGTTATCAATTATTCGTTTTTTATCATTCCTCTTGTCCGCTCATATTAATCGATTTATTGTCATATTTGGTCACAGGATTTGAGGGTGTAATTCTATGAAATTCTGTTTATGAAAGATTTTATTAATTTCTCTTGTAGTGTTAAAGATTCTAATGTTGGTATCGTCCTCCTCATTTGATCGTAACTAGATGTTACAAGATAAATCACAAATAACCCTTGCGTAAATCCAATCCCACTGATCTTTTCGAGTATTTCTTGGCACCAAGTACTATGACGGAAGATTAACATAGATTTCATTCAATCATCAATCTTTTTAGAACATAGATTTTTAAGTGCTGATTGCAATCATCATAACGCGTCGGGTATTAGTCTAACGGTAGCACATCTGTTTGGTATGCTAATGATTGAGGGTTCGAATTTACTGATATTTGATATGCTGATTGTGTTGCTTAGTATCTTGTTTCTGTTGCAGGTATCTGGCCACCTGGTGTTTGGAAAAGGAGTTGTTTCTAGCCGTTCGTAAACTACCCTGTAGATCCGGGCTTTTGTAGACTGCTTAGCATTCAGAAGCTCGTCTCTACAGGTATCTTGCGAATGACGCTGATTGCGGCTCGCCCCCTTGTTTGCCTGTAGAACCACCTGCCTGCTGTTTCGTCCTGATTCTTGGACCGAGCAAGAATGGATTTGCTGATTTTCTTTTCCGAAGGCATTTTTGTTACTCCATATTCTGGTATCAAATAAATTAAGGAATGATTAAAAGCGATCACTTAATTAGGAACCAACCTATGATTCGTTACTGCAAAATTAATTCAAACATGTGCAATTTGGAATGTAAAACTGAATAACAGTAATTCACCATTTACTTTGAATATTATAATGTAATATTTAAATTCGAAAATACATAGAATTAAAATTATCTCAGCATTGCCCCGAAATAATTGTTTTTAAATTAGGTTCTTAAATAAATAAAAAAAACTGTCAAATTATCCAATAAAATATAAACTTGCTTCAACATTAAATTGCTCAATTTTTTTTAAATATTTTTTTACAAAAAATCTATTACTTGTATTTATAACTAAAAATAAGTATAAAAGTCATTAAAAATTCAATTTTATTCTAATATTGTGCCAAAAATGAATAAATTAAAACGTTAATTTTGTAATTCACTTGTCTTAATAAACACTGTTAATAATTTTACTCAAAATTATTAAATAATAATTTTATAATTTTTTATTATTTATTTATTTATTATTTTTAACAAAAATTCTATTAATCGTATTAATTATTGTTTCATTAATTTTGCGCAAAAATATTAGATAATTAAGTTGATTTTTCAATATTAATACGAAAAAGGATGAAAAAGGAAGTGTTAAAGGTATGAAAAACGATCTAATATAGAGTTAATAAATTATTTTTGCTTGTACAAAATTTTTAAATGGTTATGATGGTAGACGAGAAAGTATGTTATTGCATTATGGTAGAATTTTTCAAGTGTCAATAAGTCAAATTTGTAGTCAGTAATATGGGCACCTTTTAAGATTTTCTTTTAAAAAATTTGCATTCTTGAAAAGGGATTTTACATGCAATCATATTCGAAGGTTTAATAGACCTTTGAGAAATAATTTACTGCTAAGCTTTATTTAAAATAGATACAATTCTAACCACAGAAATTTAAGAAAATCAGTAATCTTTTTAGAAAAATCAGATAAAAAAAATGAAGTGATTATTTTGCAAAATATTCTGACAGGTTTAATATATTTTCTGATTCTGTAAGTTTTCAATATTTTAGCAGCATTTCGTAGCTCTCTTTTAAGAAATTTTCAGTCTATCCACTTATCAAGCAGTTATCAATCTCATAATCAAGCAGTTTAAATTATGTATTTTTTAATGAGATTTAAATTATCTTCTTTATACGCTGACTTAATGATTTAAGTGCAATGAAAATGATATTTATTTTTAGTATAAAACAGCATTCCGTATAAAAAAAAAGTGAAATGTAAAAACTATAGAATTTTTTAAAGAGAACAGCAATTATTGCATTTTTTTTAAAAATTAGGCCATATTTAATTAAAATTTAGTTATTTCTAAATAAATAAATAGTATGATGAATGTTGGAAAATAATCCCAACGGATATTCAACGGCATCGAATTTTTTTGTATTTTCTAAATTTGAATGTTATAGAATTTTGTGAAAGAATCTAATTATGAAAATCATTGTAAAATCGGTTGAATTTGAATTTATAAAGTTAGAATAGATTGAGCTTGAATTTGAATTCATATAGCTAGGATATTGACCATACTGATTTAAATCCGATTTGGGAATGTTTCTCAAGAAAAAGTAATGGGCATTGCTGTCATATATAGCATAGGAACTAAGCTTCCTCCATGTCGGACCTTTGACCAAGAGATAAACGTTTCAAATTCTGGCCAAGAAAAACCTTTCGAATATTTTGAAATAGAGCTGAATTTGCTCTTGGAGGAATAATGTCTCATAAAACATGCCTATGTATCAATATTATACTATAATTCTTCCATGAATGAATTATTTCTGGTAAAATATTTGTAGAGACATAAGTCAATCAAAGATCATCTGAAAGTCATCCTCACTTACTACTATCAGAGAATTTCTCAATCTACAAATGTTTGTTCCCTTGCGCATTAATTTTCTAAATATTTAAAATATTCATGCATAAATTTAGAAATTTATTAAAAAAGGGTTTAAATTGACTAGATGTGTTTCGGTAAGCTCCTTTTACTTTTTAGTGTTATTTAAAACAATACTATACTATGTACTTTATATATGTTATGTTCAAAAAATAAAATTTGTTTAATTTTATGTGCAGTTTGTTTCTTTCAATGAATTCATCTATCTGTTTGGAAAATATACAAATATTATTTTATTAAAAATGCATACAAAATCTTGACGAAAAGTTTAAAATCGGACAAACTCAGAAATAGGACAGAATAATCCTTTTAACCAAAATGCCAATTGACTGTTCCTTACTAAATCGCAATTTCTTTTTTAACAGGATGATGTACATGAGTGGTGCAACAAGCATGATTAAAAATCGTGCAAAAAGTTGTATAGAATAGAATCTAGGCTGTCAAATTTGGCACATAATTCTTCTTAGGTAGTAGATACTCACTTAAAACGAGCTTTCCGAAATTTTGAAGAGATTTGTCTTTGAAAATTAATCAAAAGCTTTGCATTTTCACTCAACAATTTCAGTTTATTAAGATTATTATAACACAAAGATTATTTATTTAATACTTTACAATTCAAAAAAATATTTTTTTTTTTACTGTGAATAATTTTACTTTGGAACCATTTTTTTCTCTAATTATAATAAATTTTAAAAAATATTTATAAAATTTTTTTTGTTGTTTCAGTTATTGAACTTACACTCATTTGTATTGAAATCGCTTATATATATATATATATATATAT
>JAPMOR010090016.1:47014-90499 GCA_026543865.1 Argiope aurantia
TGTGTGTGTGTGTGTGTGTGTGTGTGTGTGTGTGTGTGTGTGTGTTACAGTGAAAACCCGAATTCACTAGGGAAAACGCGTTCTAACTGACAGCGCCAGGGAAAACCCGAATTCACTAGGGAAAACGTTAAAACACTAGGGAAAACCCGTTTTACTTGTGTTTTGAATGACTTGTTAGGCAATATAATTTCATCCAAAATTATTGTTTAAACTATACTTACTATTACAATGTTTAAGGAAAGAACCTATCATTGAAGAAAAAAATACTTTACTTAAATATTGCTTCATTAGTACAGTTATTACAAATTACTTATTTCGACATGGCAAACTGCTGTGACACTTAGAATTGCAAAGAGAATCATTTTTCATACAGAAACAATCTTTGAATCTCTTTGAAGAAGAATCTTTTTTACAAGAACAGCGGCGAACACTTATTCAATTCCTACAGTTCCCTTTCTTGCTGCTGTTCTCAGCGAATTGTCCTGATTCAGTACTCGTTCTTGAGTCAAGAAAATTTGCGGTTATACATCAAATTGAGATCTCAAAATCAGTGAATATATTAAATTTTTGTATCCAACTTGCACTCTGGTTAGCTGTAGTCTACTGCATAAATACTTATAAAGTTAATATAAGTAATAACCATATATTTATTGAATAAATACTGAACTAATTAAGTTTAAATATCATTTCTTACTTCGAATACAGTTTGTTCAGAACTATCTTTCGTGCCAATTTTGTACAGGTCATCTTAATTTTTTTCAAGCACTACACCGATGAGATTTTGCAAATCAGCTTTTGCTCTATCAACTTCTGGAATGGGAACAACGACATTATCTCAAATATAAAACTCAGGATGTATTGCATAGGAGATCTTTTTCATTCGTTTGGCTTGGTTTGTTAAAGCTTTTTTGGCTTCCTCTCTAATTCGAAAAATGTTGGTCACTTACTAGTAAGCAAATGCTCCCCTAATTGTGCTTATTCAATTTCTTGCTCTTCTGCATTCATGTCCTCGAAAATTTTCTGAAGTTCATTCTTGTCATATTATGATTGTCATTCCAACTTTCGGTTCAATCCAAACATAAATTTGTATGGTAATTGTTTAATTCTTGAATGTAGATCTCTGTTTTTCGTGAATTGGACAAAACGAAGACTATTGCACCATTTTGTAGTTTTCTTATCCTTTGTCCCTGAAGCCAATATATTTTCTAAGTCTTGATTGGCCCTCTCAATTGAACACTGCGACTGGTTTGACAAGGCTTTCCATGCTGCTGTGGCAAGGTTTTCCATGAACAATCTTCAATTCTGGCCAATACATACATAACTGCTCTATAAAAGAATTTACAAACTCTCTTTCATTATCAGATTGCAGTATACAAAGAGCCCCTAACATCAAAAAGATATCAAATACTTGGAAAGCAACCTCTTCCATTCCTTTGTTCTGAAATGGTCGTAGTAACACAAACTTTGTTAAATGCCACTCACTACTGATTGCATATCAATCAAATCCACTTGGCAGTGTCTATTAATTTCTAAGTGAACATTAGGTTTAGAAACCAATTTTTTAAAAAAAATTTCTATTGACATGTTTCATACATCGAAAGAAATGCGTATAATCTCAGTAGTTATGTTAGCAAATTTTTTTGAATTTTCAATTTTAAGTCTGTCTTTAACTCCATGTCCAATGACCACAAGTGCAAATTCGATAGCATCACAAATTTCTTCAACTGGTAAATAATATTTTATCGACACATTTGAAGAAACCATCTTTTTTACTCCACTGATTTCAAGAATGTCAAATCTTTTTGATCTGCAGTACTGAACATAAGTCTTGCTAACGGCAGATTTTGCTTCTTCAATCTCAGATAAGAGAACGTTATTGTTGCGACATAAATCATAAATATTTTATTTAAAAGTAGCTAACGATTATTTTAATAACTATAAATACTTTTTTGTAAATAGTTGTGAAATTCAGATTGGCAACAGATATTTTTGGAACTTTTAATTTGTTGTTTAAAAACGATGTTAAAATTTTGAATGAAGATAAGTGGATGTAAATTTGATAATATTATCTATAATGTAATAAGATTTAGTTTTATAGTAAGTTTGTCTGCATTTTTTTTTTGACGCACGAACACAACATTATATTCATCATTTGTCTTAGCTTTAAAGTTATTCTATTTTTTTTTAATGTAAAAAATTGTAATTGTACAAGAAATGTATTTTATTTATTTTTTAGAAATATATTTTATATTCAATGTTAATGCTTTCTGGCGCAAAAAGCATTGACATTTTCTTTATTCATCGTAAATAAATCAACAGTACAAACACGTTCCGGCATGAATAAAGACAGACGACTGCACTTGCTTTGAAAATTTCACAAGCAAGACATCTAGATTCATATGATTTTAACTGGACAACATCTGAAATAACTAGAAAAAACGAGTTTTCTCTGTAACACATATATATACTATACAGTCGTTATAATTAAGAATGAATTGCTAAAGACATTATGAAGATAATCGAATCAAAAATAAACCATTATGCTTCTGATAAAAAGTTCGGATCTCTTCTAAATCTTTTTAAACGTCCTTTTTCTTCATCTTCATGTGTCATGTTTAAAAAAAATAATTGAAAGAACATTCTCTCCATAATTTTATTCTTATATTCATATTTTAAAATTATATATATAAAAATCACAGCATAATGTAGCCATGTCCAAAATTTCTCAAAAAAGGTTTTGAGAACTTTTCCCCAGCGCAACAGTTTAAAATTATCTTGAATATCGCTGAGCCAAATGTTCGAAAAGTTCCATGAATTTTAGAGCATTCAGCCTTGCAATGCTGGTGCAATCATTAAGAAATAAGAATTATGTTAAAACCTGTTATTAAAAGTCATTAATAAAATAATATCTAATGATTAAAAGTAAATTGAGGATAAGATGGAAAAGTAATTTTGATTTAAAGTTTTATTGGGTATCTGCCTGACATCTGTTTTTGGAAATTTCAACTTAATTTTTTTATACACAATATTATTTAATGTTATTGAGTACCTTAAGCTATACTTAAAGCCGTCCATTTGCTGCCAAGTGGTTTAAGGAATGATATACAAGATGAACATAAATTGGAAAAAAGAGAGTTCAAGGGTTTCCTAGTTTTACTTTTAATCAGCCCTTAACTTCTACAAAAATTTGTAGGTTTGTGTGCGTTTTAGGAAGGATTTGTTCGCTGTGGTAAGGCTGGCTGCTGGAGTTTTTTCTGACTTTCCTATCAGCAAAATCCAGTTATGAACAGATTTTCCTTGAAAATCTTGTAGGAAGATACCTCTTATGAATAGAATTTATGTGTAGCATTTGCGTTTTTGTAAAAGTTATTGGTCATATCCTAATACATTCTTTTATGATAATTACTGTAAGAGAATTCATTCATATCCTTTAACATGCTCTTAAGAGGCTACTTTTTCAATCCCCCTTGTTAATTTAATGCCTAGTTCAATCTGATAGACAGTCTACTTCACTACACTTACTGGTTTCTGACCCCAATGCACATTAGTTTTGTTTGACTGTCTTTTAACCTGTTTAAAACACGTGAAGCTCATCCTCTTACAATTACTTTTTCAATTCTTCTTAATAATCTAGTCGAAACTTATCAACAAACATGTTTGATTATTAGTAACATCTGATAATCTGCATTGTTACTCAATTATACTGCAACAGTTAATTATACTACTACTGTCAGTTACATCAACACTATCACTCAAAATAAAAACGATGTCAAGCAAAACAGAGTATTACTTTTCCGTCTTTAAGTAGCACATCTGTTATTTCAGCTGTATTGTTCTAGAATTGGGTTTATAAATATAGATGAATTACTATGTCAAGGCAGGTAAAATTCTAATGCTCTGTTATACGCCAATGATCTCTCGATAATTTATCAACCTCATGCGAACAAATAAATATCTCCAAAACAATTATTCATTCTGCCTACGATTAGTTTTTAAAATTCTCTACGATAATATTGTTTAAGCTGATTACAAATACACTTTGCTATAGTTAACTTATGCACATTTCTTTTAAATGGGGGCTTTAAGCTCTGCTGTAATGTACCAAAATAGTTATGGGATAACTCGCTCTCCTGATGTAAACTAAAATAATTCGGAAATTCTTTTACCGTTACTTTTTTTCTCTTACATTAACCAAAAACTGGTCAAAGCTGGTCAGCAACGTTCTATTTTGCTGTAATTTTGTTTCCTCATTTGTTTGTACTCATTTATTTTAGATGAGTCTTTTGTTTTGTTGTGACACCAAGAATCTTTCAATGGATGATTCTTCACCCTGATATAAATGAATTCAGGTTAAATGTCTTCAAAACAATTCAGCTTTTGACAAGTGGCTACTTTTTTAGTCAGAGCTGTTCAACAAGTATATGCTATAGTTATGATGCATATTCTTTTAAATATCTGTTTTCTGCTCTGACGACTTATCTATTTTGATTTTTGGCTACTTATTGCTAAAAATATTGAACTTTACCCTAGTAGATATTACAACTAACAGAGGGTATACATCCTCTTCCTTCTTCAATTATCATTCACACTTCTTAGGAAGAGATATGGCCACTAATGGTTTATATGTATAGTACATAAAAGCCAGCAAATGTTTTGACATGCAAATGAAAGCAACAATACAATGATAATTCCATTGTGATTTTTGTTGTTCCATTGTGATCAAAATCTTAATCTTCAGTATCTGCTGCAAATTTCTTACAGACCTATCCTTTCTTAATGTTAAATGTAATCATATATCACAGGAAAAAAGGTTCGAGTTCTAAGCTGGTTGCTGAAATAGAGCTAATCCAAGTACTGATCAGGAAATTTAGTACATGTGTGTGTGATTGCACATTCTTCAGATGCTATATCCACGACGGTCCCGACTAAGACTCAATTCAAGCGATGTAATCCTGTAAAGCCAGTCATTCAAGATCATCTCACGACATTACAATTTTTTGGCTCACCTAGTTGGTGAAAGATATTGATAGCCATTCCACGCCAGTGCTTCTCCGTCTGAGTGAATGCTTTATTACGGTACACTGCAACCCTCCCTCCCTTCATGCATTCCAAACCTCTTCTTCCCACCTGCATTCTCTGAGTGCCCATTCCAGATGGAGGATGGAAATGGAGTGGTGGAAATCCGGAGAGCTGAATATCCAACCTTCTGCTCCCTGCAAGCTCTGACACTTTTCCGCATTGATGCTCGGGTTTGGTGTACGGCAATTGGACATGGGAAATGTGGAGAAATCATGAACACTGCCTTTTCAGGAAAGCAGGCATCTTATTTGAAACCATTGTGGGTATAACATCTGAAGAATGCTGGATCATGTGCCTCAAATATCAGTATCATTAAATTAAATATTGCATCAAATCTTCAGCCCACAACAGTAATATTCATTGTCGATGAATCGCTTCGCTAATATAGAGTATTGATAGATAAGAAATTTGGGGATATTAAAAGTTTTGACTTTGTGAAATCTAACTTGTTGATAGTGGATGGTGCTGTTTTAAGCAAAATAATTATAATTTGGTAATAATAATAATGTAAAAAAATCAAGAGGGATTATTGCACAATTATTAAATGTTGAGTAATAAATAAAAGATATTTTGAGCATTATTTTAGTTACTCAATGTGATGTTCTACAAGTCCAGGTATTTCTAGACAGCCAAATGGCATTGTTTAGAAATTTCAAATTCACTGATAATTTTATGGGACAAGAATTGTACAAATATTTATTCACTTTTATTAGAAATTTCGGACACAAAAAAATTATTACATGAATTTAGTAGCTTTTATTATAATCGAAGACTCGTACTCGTTCTTTCCTCGGCGTCTATTTGTTTTATATGTATGTAAAATAAGCGAAACATTTATATTGATAAGTCTTAGAGTTCATAGCTCTGCAGGTATCTCTCATTCCATAAGACATTTTAACATCAACTTTTATTAATTACTACTCTAAGGAATTAGGATAAGAAACAACTTAGTTAGGCATATTTATAAAAATTTCCTGAGTCCCTTCTCTAGAATATGGTTACATATATGTAATCATTGGAAAAACATGGAATTTTTTGACTCATAGTAGCGTTTTTAAGAGATTAAATTTTAATTTAAAAGATTAACAATGTTCGCAGAAAGCAACTTAACAAGTTAATTGCAGATTTATTTTTGAAGTCCAACAAGTCCCCCTTTTTTAAAAAAACAAGCAATAACGCATATACACCCGAACTCAATAAAAATGATTGCATATTAAATTTTGCATAAAAAATCCTTATAAGGTAAAAAAGATTTCATTTTTATGAAATAAATTACATAGCGACTACTCTAAAATGAAGATTTGGATTGGTGTTATACATGACGCTTTAGTTGATGTGTGACAAGACGTTTTGGTTCAAGTAATACTTTCTCTCTCTCTTTTTTTAAGCTGTACTGATTGGGATCTTAAGCAAAAAAAAAAAAAAAAAAAAAAAAAAAGCTATTCTCTAATAACAAGAAATCAAAATTATTGTACGTCTTAATTCTTGAATAATCGAAGAATTTGAAGATGGCTCTTATCAGAAACCATTTTTTGGTGAAAAATTTCGACCGACGATATCAATTTGTAATTAAGATTATTCCATAGTTTTGTTCTATAAGTTAAATAAGGAAATCGAAGGAAATTTCCTGCAGTTTCTAATACTTGTTGTTTTGTCAAGATTGGTATATATTTCAACCTGCTAATATATGATAATAACTTCACCTGCAATCTTTCCAAAGTGCGGGTTCCACGCTGTGACCATTTTTGTGCAAGTATTTGTGATTCATTCCAAGAAGTATTGAATGACCTACAGTTCAAACCAGTATGACTTTTTGGTTTAATTTTGATCTAATTTAGATAATTTTAGTTATTCTATTGAAGCAGTTTCTCAGTTATTCAAGGCTTAAATAACTGAGGCCTATCTACAACAGTATTTTTTTCTTCTGGAAGTGAGGCCATCAGTGGCTTGACGAATTGCTAAAGATTCAGCCACAATGGAATTAAAAGAATGATTTCTATAAGAGAAAGGTTGTAACAATTAAATCTTTACTTGCAATAATTATGTATTTTAAATTTATTCGCTACTAAGGCAAAATTCCACCAATTACAAAAATTTGATAACCTGGGATTTTAATTTTCAAGAAATGAGATGCAATATGAGTTTTGAGTATGCCAACGTACTTTTAAGTAAGCATATATATTGAAAATATTTTAATGTTTTTATTTATTTTTAAATAGAATTCTTTTAAATATTCAGGTTAGTGGCCAGTTAAAAAAAAAGATTTATTGTATGCCAATTGGGCGCATTAAAATTTTAAAATTACTAAAATATAAAACAAAATTAGGTCGAACAATTAAAGAAATTTTTTGATAAAAGCCAAATTAAAAATGTTTGAAGAAAATTATTTCAACATTGGCAAATACATACGAGTGATAGATGTAATTAAGTTTTAAAATAGGTTTAATATTTCAACTAAAAAACATTACTATAATAGGTGTTTAAATTAATTTTATAAAATTGATTAAATTAGAGAGAACTTTTTTACCAAATAAATTTTGATGGTATACATTAAAGTATGTGAATTTGTATAAGTTTCAAACATACAAACAAATGAATTTTCTTATATATATATATACTTACATGCAAAATAAAATCTTTTTCATTTGAACTAATAAAGACTATTATGAAACTGTCCATATTTTTATTCCTTAAAAACTTTCCGAATAAAAATAAATGCATTTAAGTTAAAGAAATGTAAGAAATTAGAAAATAAAAAAGCAGCTCAAAAGATCAAATTAACTTTTTACTTTCTCGTACACATATTATAGAGAAAGTATAGTAATCGTCAAAAAAATTCGGACTCGAGATTTTGCACGCATTTGACCTATCTGAGTTCGAAAAATTCCTTTTTGGAAAATGTCCGCTTGTGATAAAAATAACTGAAAAACGCTTTGAGCTAGATGGTTAAAATTTGTTATGCGGTCTTTACACCAAATTTTAAGATTATTTTCAAATTTTGAATAAAATCTGTTCAGAGGAAGTCCGTCTGTTTGGCTCTACGAATATAAATTAACATAATAATCACAAATTGGAAGGAGTAAGACAGATAAAATTCGGTGCACAGATTTAACATTGATAGTGTAAGCACCTGTCAAATTTTGAGCCAAATTGAACTACGGGTTGACTGTCTGTCGGTCTTTGTTTTCAGAAACATGTAAACGCGATGATTCAAAAAAGCTATGACTGATTTGGTAAGGGATTTTTTAAAATTTTTTTTAATATTGCAAAGGCAGTTTAGTGTCAAATTTTTATTTCAATCAATTGGGAAAAACAAGTTTACAATACAAATTTGATTTTTGGGTGCTATTAAGGTATCCCAGGAATTAATCTCCATATAACTCACAAGCATGACACGATAAATTCAGTAAAAATGCTAAATTCATGCCAAAAAATATGGCATGCAAGGCATTCTCTGGTGTTACCGGTTTATTAGCGAGTATGCGGGAAAATTTGGGGGAGATACTCCCGCTGAGTAATTTTTTTTTAATTAGAGCGTTTTAATAACTTGGCTGAAGCAAGTAACTTTTTTTTTACTTAATGTATCTGCTATCAGTGATAAAAGAACTTATTTCATAATTCAAAATGGTTGAAAAACTATATTTTTATCTTGCAAAATGTCGAAAAAAGTCGACAACCATAATTTTTTTTATTGCCAGAAATATTTAGCTTTATGTTTCCTGCAATGCGCTACTTACTAAGCAGCTGTTCTGGAAGACAAATCCTATCCATCTTGCTTCAGATGTAACAATCCCTCGCATCCATCACAAAGTGACAGCCTCTTTTCAAAGCGAAGAAATGGGGGGGGGGGGGGAAAGAAAGTAAAAAACCTGAGCACAGATTGTAGAGGCTAGCGTTTAAAGCTTGTTATTGAATATTTTTTTTTTACAATTTACAAATTAATTGTTCTGTAGTCTAAGAAATAGGCATAAAATCACAATGTTAAATAATGCTATGCTAGCATCATTTATACAACTGGATTGATGTTTTTATTATTATTTTCTGAGAGACATTTTTATTGTTATTTCCTAAGTGAGGCTTTTATTTTTATTCTCTTATATGAAATATGTAATGACAGATTTTTTTATTTGATTTTCGCGAAGTATGACCGCAAAGTTTCGATAATCATCCATTTTTAAATTTCATTGGGTCAAAACGCACGCACACGCACGCACACACACACACTCTCACACATTTTGATAATTATATTTATATGCATATGAATATGATAATTCAAAAACGTAATTAGGCAAAAATTTTTAAATGACCTTATGATAATTTCTCATATTAAGTTTTGAATCAAATCCACCAAAAGATGAAATGTTTATTAATCCATCTCTTCGCATGAAAATAAACGCATTATTTCAAAAACTTTATAAGCTAGGGTGATGACTTATAGCTTACTTTCTTTATTTCAAGATAGTAAATTTGTATCTAATTTTGGACGAATCAGGTGAGTCGAGCACTAAGCATATCAACTCAAAGGTAATGAAGTAAAAAAGTGGTTTATGCTTCAAATAAATTTTTGCTTATACGATACTGTATAATATGAATAACGTAACAATTCAAATCAACAAGGATTTGTCCGAGTAAAAAAATGCAAAGACAAGTTTTTTAGAAACATAATTTTATTTCGAAAAAGAGGAAGAAAATTAAAGAAGGGGACAAGGCAAAGATAAAGTTAATGTTTTCTTCCTTTTACTTGGCATCTTTCCTCTAGTATTATATAAGTCTATTTAGATTCTTAAAATATCTCCTGCATTATTGGAAGAAATGGTATAACGACGTATAATGATTAGTAATCGGCCAATTAGGAATTATGGCCGTTATTAATATTGAATAGATAAAAACTAATTAACGAAATTTTTATCAAATAATTTATTTTAGTCTGTTATCTTTCCTAGGCCTCAGTAAGATTCGATGTAGGTCATGAACTTTACATGCTTTGTGTAAAATTTTTAATTGTTTGTCTGTGAGTATGTGAATATAATTGATTATTATAGCTCACTATTTAATGCAGTTCATTTTATACTCTTCACTGTAGGTGGGCATATATCTTTTATTCCTTAGGAAAGGAGTGTGAAGCCCTCATCTACAAGATTCAACGCTTCAGTGTATAACGACCATGAGCCAACAATGATAGCTCAAGGGCATGGAAAGAACAATCAGTTACATTTTGCATATGGTCATGACATGAATATTGTAGATATGCATTGAATATCCAGAGATCTACAATACATATCTTATTCTTCTATCTATACGACAAAGATTGATGCTAAACATACCATATTGTGTAAATACAGGTGGTTATCAAAAATAATAATGGGAATGTATGCGCTTTGTAAGCATTAAAATATAATAATAGACACCAATTTTTTTAAACAGTAATGTATATATTTTGGTAGTATGTGTTAGCTTTATTAAAGTTCTGAATTCTCGGATTTGTTTCAAAAGCGTAAAATTTAGGACCTCTCAGAGGCCAAATCATAGAAGCTTTCCCAACATCAACAAAAGAACATCCCAACTTTTAGACGTTTTTAGAGGTATGGTGTCATGACAGCAAATACACAGCTCGACAAGACAAGTTCGACAAAGCAAAATAGTGAGCAGAACGAGAAGCTCAGTGAAAGAGACAGACGGGTATTGAAGCGGATTATAATGTATAAAAAGTAAATAACTGCAGCAAAAGTGACCGCAGAGCTCAATACCGGTCTGTATTCTTCAGTGTCTGCAATTACAGAAGGCACCTTTATAAACAGAACATTTATGGCAGAACAATAGTTCCCAAGCTATTTGTCACAGATGTTAATGGTAAACGTCGCCTACAGTGATGTCACACTCACAAAATCTGGTCGATTGATAAGTGGAAGAAAGTAATATGGTCTGGTGAATCGTGTTTAACACTTCCCTACAAAAGGACGGGTGCACGTTTAGAGGACACCTGCACAAGCGTATGATCCTGATTGTCTCCTTCTAACTGCCAAGCATGCAGTGGATCTGTCATGATATGGGCAGCCATGTCGGGGTTTTCTGCTGGACCAATCGTAACCATGAAAGGAAGTATCTCTAGGCAGAAGTGTGGAGAAATTTTAGCTGACCAGGTCCATCCTATGATGCAAACTTTGTTTCCTGCAAGAGTGGGAATTTTCCAGGTTGATAATGCACCTCAATCCATGCAGCGAGACTTGTCCAATCATGGTTTGATGAACAGAAGGATGAAGTTAAACATCTGCCTAGGCCCACACAGTCACCCGACCTCAATATAATTGAATTGTTATGGTCTATTTTAGACTTCAATACGGAATCGATATCTTTCACTGGCACCTCTCCCAGAACTTTCATAATATCTCCAGGAAGAATGGTATAATATTCCTAGAAACACTATACAACACTTGTATGAATCGATTCCTAGGTGAATCCAAGCTGTATTACATGCCAAAGGCGGCCCTACACCATACTAATAAAGGAGTCTTTATAAATCTAAGGTTTTTCCATTATTTTGATAACTACTTTTATATGACAAAGTCTAGGGAGAATATTTTTACTGTTTTAATTGCTTATACCAAGGATAGTCAAAGACAAACCGAAGCTGATACAATCATGAGCAAATTTAGGATATTGAACATTGATTTTTAACATTGTTATTGTTATAAACATTATTATTATTGTGATTATTGTTATGAACATTGATTGTTAATTAAGCTAAATATGTTATAATGTTGTAATTAGTTTAAATAAACTAAATCAATCCATTTAGCTCTTTAAAATAGCATTAATATCAAACAATAAAATTATTATATTCATTTTTTAACTGTCAATTGATTAAAGAATTTAAACGATTTCTTTGCATAGAGTTGTTCATCCGAAGTTATTCTTTAATTTGAAGTCATTCCAATTTACTGTATAATTCCTGATTCTCTGTCGAAAAAGTCCACATTCAAAAATATCTAGATGCGATCACTAGATAAACAAGATAACAAACACAATGACTAACTCTTTGCTATAAAGAAATAACACAAATCTAGAACTTAACAGATATCAATATCGATACCAGAAACTGTTTGTGCATAAGATTGTCAGAACTGTATAGTAATTTCACAAGAATGAGGATTTATATATCTCTAAGTTATCTGCTTAAGCATCTGTTTAATTTGGAAGCAGATACCAGGAAGCTGATATTTATGGGGGATAAGAAATTAGCGTAAATCTTAGAAGAATAATAGAGAAATAGAGAATAATAGAGAAGAGAGAGAATAGAGAAATAATATATATTAATTCTCTAGAATACTTTTAATTAGTCTTATAGCTACTTTCAAATGATGCATTTTATAGATATTTCATAACATTACTGCTAGAATAAAATTTTAAAAATCTGATTTGAATTTTAAAATAATACTATAAAGATAAAAAGGCTTTATATTTAATTGAACCAGTATATTTTATGACAACCAAAACGATGTGTATACTATAGAGAAAGCATGAAACTACATCGCTTTCCCATTAGTCTGTTGAGATTTTTTGGATGACTCATTCCAGCCGTCAGGAGGCTTTGTACTTTGTACTACTGATATGCTTTGTGATTCTAAAAATATGTTCTGGTATACAAAACTCGTAAAGAAATGATCAAACATTTGAAAGCATAAAAATATTTAAAGATTTTTATTCTTATTATAGATTATTCATTTGATTCTAACGATTGAAATAATCGAATGCATTCGATTATATATCGATTTGTTGCATTTGGTTCATTTCCGAGTTTATTTGTAGCTCCACTAGTATTGTTGATACAGACCTACAAATTGCCTGAAGAGCACTGTGTACCAAAAGGGGGTTGCACTGAAAGAGACGTGCGGTAGCTGATCCTTCTAATTTCGTCATAATTAACACGTCACCTGTAATTAGCAGGACGAGGAATGCAGGCGAGATAGACGCTGTCTCCCTGATAACACTAATTACACTTCCCTCGCCATTCTAATCTCCGTCCTAATGCTCACTTGCAACGTCTCTTTCGCTCCCAACTGCGACTAAATAATGTATCGATTTTCATCAACACATAACATTTCCTGCATTTCTCTGTTTAATCTGCCCAAACAGGTGCAAAGGTGAATGCATGAGTATTTGGAAAATAATGTTAGATTTGCAGATCGTTGTCGTGTGGCTTTGGGGCCTGCAGGAAGTCGCATATTCAGGATTGTACGGTGTTTGGTGGCTGAGGCTCTACTGTTACCTTAGATGTTATCGTTCTGTAGTCAGCAAATGTAGATCGGCAGCATGTAAATAATAAAAATTATTATCTGTTGAATCAGCAGTGTGGATGTCATGAGGTTTTTTTTAAAGAAACTTGTTGAAATTTCAAGGTCGGGATATCAGCGTAGTAAATTAAATTGAAAATTATTCAGAGTGTTTTAATATAGGGCAAACATTTAGGGGTGGTATAAATTATTAAAATAAGCACTTTTTATAGGAATGCGTGGTCGAAAGTGATGTATTGTGGTATAAATTCAAGAAAAGATAAAATTAAATCTGAATTTTTATTTTACAATATTGTTTAGAAAATAATTATTGTTTGTGCTTAAAATAGTGATTTAAATTCAATGTAATTTAATTAAATCCAATGACTGAGCGTATTTGTGTTGTAGAAATTTACTTCCAGTGTATAGCTCTACAATAAATCCAAATTTTGTGATATGAAAAAAAATAGAATTAATTTTCCTCCCTTCTATTCAAATATCATTTAAAAAAAAATTAAGGTTTTTTTTCAGACTTTTGAATCTCCTGTTTCATCGAGCGATTGAATAAAATTGATAGTTCTCTAATCATGTGAAAATAAAAAGACAAATTAAAAATGGTTCTCATGATAAAATATTTTGTCATCGAGCACCTTACGACCTTCAAACGCCTTTCCTAATATCCACAAGACACCGTTAATAAAATATTGATATCCCTCGAAGACAGGAGAGATGACAGTTCCTTCCCTTCAGCTGAGATGATTAACTGGATTTCTTTCTGCTAGCATAAAAACCACCCTCCACATTAAAAACAGAAACAAAACCCTCGACCACCCTCTTCTTATCAAGCGGAAACTTCACGTTATTTGGGGTACTGTAAGAAAAAAAAAAACGTCGCTTAATTATGCTCAACAAAGTGCGATAGCATAATTTTTTCACCCACTCTAACTCTTCTAAAAGAATAAAGAAAAGAAAGGGGCAAAAAAAAAGTTGAAATTTAAGGCCTATTGATCAATTAATTTGTTATTTATCAGCTATTATTCGGGGCGAGGAATGGCAACAACACAACGTAATTATCGTATCATGTGTTGGCAGACCTCGTGACCTGGGATGATTTGTTGATAGCAACTTATCTCCCCTGGAACATACTCAGGCGTGTCATACCGCCATCGATTGTCTGGAACATAATTACGAGGATCATTTTCACGGAAGAATCGAGAGGTGGATGTTTATGAAAAAAATTGAAAATAAAACCTTCCATTTTTTTTCTTTCCTTTTTAAGCCTTAATCTAAAATACAGCGCGATAAATTCCATTAAAATATTAGTTTTTATTTAATATACGGCTGAAAAATCTCCAGATAAATCCATCAACTTTCTGATAGCTTTTAGGGGGAAAAAATAGATTCTTATGATTATTTAGTTTTTTTTTTCAATATTGCTGCAGTTTTTCTTATTTAATATCATTATTTTTCATAATTTTTAGGTTTTTTATGAATAATTATGATGTTATCTTATGATTAAATTATCTGTTTTATTCTTTTGAATAATTTTGGTCAGAAAATGAAATTAAAATTTCACGAGATTAAAAACTGTAATGGCATAATAGCAAGAAAATAACGTAGAATATACTCTTAAGTATCAAACTAAAACTTATGATTATAATTCATAAAAGAAAAAGTATTTGAGATATTAACTGTTTACTGAGATATTTTGAAATATCAATTATTTAGTAAGATATTTTGAAACATCAATTATTTAGCGAAAGATTTTGAAACATCAAATGTTTAGTGAGACATTTTGTGGCACGAACTATTTAATGAGATATTTTGAAGCATCAAATGTTTAGTGAAGCATTTTGTGATATGAATGGTGAAAATATGAAATACACTTTTAAATAGGAGCAAAAATTCATGAATATAATTCATATAAGATAAAGTACTTGAGACATTAACTAATTAGTAAATCAATTTGTGATATTAACTTGAAATTATGATTTAAAATCTTAAATATCAAACTTATGAATATAAATGCAAGTAAGAAAAACTATTTAGAACATTAATTGTTTAATGACATTCTCCCGTTTTCAAGCTACTCTAAGTCGATTTTGATTTGACTAATTAGTTAAGGACCAGTTAAGGAGGATCACACTTCAGCTAACATTACCCTTTCAAATTTATTGACCAGGCTAATTGAAAGACCTTTTATCTCAAAATTTTTAACAAATCTCAAATCCGGGCATTCTGCGATCTACTGCGGAAACATATATCAACACGCAACTTTCAATTCTAAAAAGAAGTCTTCTACCAGATTATAGCTGCTTCCAAAACATAACCATTGAATGATTACTCCAACCAGCCCGTAGGTCCACGGATAAAACTGAATAACCGGACTACCGTGAGAGCAACACGAAAACTGTGTTTGAGTCCCAAGGACCATCACCGACCATTGTAGGACCCTTCCCTAGGGAAGTACGTTCCTTCATTGATAGGAAGTAAACCAAATACCATACCGGAAGCTTCTCATCCTCAGTTTTGAAGTGATCGCCCTCTCATCGGAAGCTGCTTCCAAAAAGGAGGAGAATGAGTCATTAAAAATATATGTATTCGCTTGTAAAATACTGCAGAAATTTGAGACATCTTCTTTCAAATGTTATCATTATATTAAAAAAACCTCATATCACAAAGAAATAAAACACTTCTATGATTTTTCTTTGAGACAAAATGCAAAGCTAAAAAAAAAAAAAAAAAAAAAAAAAAAAAAAAAAAAAAATCAGATTCAATTCGTTGCAGGTAATAAATATGAATCTTTTACTAAACGATAAATTTTTTTTATGATAGTTTAAAGCTGGCAAACGTTTCATGTGTAGTATGAAACGAAATTTTATTCAAATTCTTCAATACTACTTCTTTTCTATATCTGTAAAAGCTTCCTTAAGAATATTATCTGTCTTAAAGTGATCGATTTCGATAATACCATATTGACTTGGAACGGATCAACACCTCTAACTATCTTAAAATAAGAAAAAAAAAATGTTTATATAGAATCATACAATAATAAAAATATATTTTTATTATTCCATGACAATTCAATAAATGAGCAAATTATACAATTATGCAATCACAAAATCCAATTAAATATTATAAAAAAAGTAAAAATGCAAATTTAGTGATTTTATTCTTCATTAATTTGATTTCTATGGGAATCGAAGAATAAATTAATGTAATTTTTTTAATATTACTGATAAGTATTCAGACAGATGTTCATTCCTTAAATAAAATATTAGCATTAGTGAATTAACAATAATTTTTTTTTATCTTTTTGCACATAATCTATTTTTTAGTGCACATATCCAAAATCAGGATCTTTTTTCATACAATAATAATTAACATATAAATTACCTTATATTCTATAATGTCTTTTACGGCTATTAACTTTTATTTACAGTATTCTTAATACGAGTATTTTATTTCTAATCATTTTGTATTATACAATGATAGAAAGAACATCTCGTTTGGGAAAAAAGATTTATTTTAACAAAAATACAACTGCAATCACTTAATAACGGCCCCGAGAATTCCAAAAACAATTTCCTTTATGAAACAAACTCACATTCTTCGAACAGGCTTAAAATCTGTAATTTCCTCGAATGCAGGAAACTTTTCCCAGCAACCTCGCCCACAATCTCTACCAGGAGAACGGAGAACCAATTCTTTCCTCGAAAAAAGGATGGTAACATTTATTGACAAATTTTGGTGGCTGTCTCGCCCACTCAGGATCTTTTCCGAAATGCACTTCCGTGTTTCCTACATGCAGGAAAGGAACGAGTGTGGATTTTTCTACCGAATCCACCCTGTTTTCTGGGCGTGGGCGCCCCAACGAAAGCTTTTAGGGCATCGCCCACCCTCCCTGTTTTGTCCTGTGTCGGCGGGGATCAGAAAATGCGAACCACCCCCTCATCGGCGTTGTGTCGAATGCAGAGGACACGTATACAAAGTGAAAAGGGAACTGGATTTGGGTAAAAGGAATCCTCTTTGTCGTTGCTGTAAAGCAGAGGTACCTAACTGTGGTACGCCCCTTAGGTTACATAGTAGATCAGTTAGATGTATGCGAAATTAATCTTGCTAATGGAAGTAATAAAAAATATATCAGAATTTTGTTTCCCTATCTCCATATAGAAGGCAAAAACGTAACTCCCAATGTCTGTTCGAGAATAAGCAAAAGAAAGCAAGAGATTTTTGTAAAAGGAATCCTCTTTGTCGTTGCCACAGATTCCAACCTGTGGTACGCCCCCTGAGTTACATATTAAACCAGTTAGATGTATGCGAAATTAATCTCATTAATGAAAATATTCAAGAAAGATAAGAGATTAAAAATAAATAACTGAATTTTGTTTCTCTAACTCCATACAGAAAAAAAAAACCGTAGTTCCTAACGTCCATTCGAGAATAAATAAAAGGGAGCAATAGATTAATACTTAGAATTATTTCATGATTGATTTTTAGTAGGTCCGTTCATGATTAATCGCATCACACTATTATACTAAATTTTCTATAATTTTCTAAAAGGCGTAGCTTTATTAAGACGGTATTATTCTTTTTGCATTTTTTTTTCACTTAGCAAGACCAGGTAGTAAGATCTCAGCTTTGGAAAAAGGAGTGCTCTAGGTTCGAAACAGATTCCAATGAAGAATTTGGTGCAAAATAAATTCATAGGGGTCAAATGTCCTCACAATGATGAATCACAGATGTGGGAAGAGAGGTGAGCACTAGTTCAGGTCGAATTCTCGTCGTCTGATCGTGATTCAAAATGACGAGATCCTTACCAAAATAGAAATAGTGTTATTTTTAAAATGAGGCATTGATACAATATTTCATTTATGGTAATCTAGGATAATCTCAAAAATTTCTGTTTAAATGTTATTTTTGAAATCATTAATAACTAAAAACATACATGATAAAAATTGTTAACTGTCATCATAAGTTAAAGTATTTCAGTGCTGTTTTCGTTTGTTTTGATTTTGGGATAATACTACTGTAAAAAAAAAGAAATAAAACTTAAATCCAAAAAGAAATCTTATAAATACATTTAGGCTATTTCAAATCGTTAGATTTTTGATAAAACAGAATAAAAGGTAAAATTAAAAAATAAATGCCATTAATACCGTTAAGTCAATTCAAATTGTTTGACTTTTAAACCAACTCCTTTACTGCTAATAATAGGAGCACTTTCGTATCAAGAAATGATTAGAAAAATAGAATAGTAGGAATACCATCTTAAAAATTAAGGATATCACTAAAAATAAAATTAAAAAAATTTGATTGATGGGGTACCAGCCGAAATTTTCTAATTTTCGTCTTGATTAACTGGGTTAATCATATTTTGATGTTAGAGCTGTGATGAGGCCTACTTTTTATCTATTCAAAATTATTGACATTTAAGTTTGAGTTTAACTATTCTTTAAATTAAAATTATTATTCTAAGTGAAGAAACAAAGTAAAATATATCAGATTAATATTCAGAAGAATAGATACATTTTTTCGCTATCAATGAACTTTTATCGATATAAAACGAAAATAATCAAATAAGAAAACATTAAAAAAATTCTTTCTTATCAAAAAGTTTGTTAAAATAATAAACCAATAAAAGTTTTCGAATATGGAAAATAAATATGGCACCAAAAAATCCTCAGAATAAATTTAATATTTAAATATCATAATATTACATTATCACAACACATATAGTGTAATATTACAGCACAATTTGTGTTTGTCTTCGAAGTACAACGAATAAAGTTTAATACGCATTTTGGCCAGTTCACTGTTCACCGATTGTTTTCAACAAATGATGTCGGTCCACAATTTTGATTTGAAGTTCTCAAATCAAATTTCATATATCTTGAGCTACTATACATATTCAGGATTTTTTAGTTACCATATTCATAGACAGATAGACAGATAAACATAAATTAAAAAAAATTAATAATAATGTAATTAAATAATATAGAAGTCTTTTTTATTAAATATTTAATTGGGGTTTCTTACAAAATTACTGACTATTTTGTGAGGACTTCTTTTCGGACTTCTGTATTTATTCAAGAAACCTGGAAAAAATAGTTTCCAAGTAACTGAAATAATCGTCAGAATCAGTTTTATTTGATTAAAAGGTATTTCAACAATTGCAATCAATTAATAATACTAAACAATATTTATAGTTTTCATATTTGTGCAAACAAATTTGGTGGAAGTGGTCTTTATTGATTTATCTAAGGGCTACAGAATATTTTAGCCTTATATATTTCTGATTTTTGAAAATTTTGATGGCGAAAGACCATTGAAATTTCACCAAAATTTATAGAGATACTTTTTCTGTTTCATAAATTTTACAGCATATTTTTATTTCCTTCTAATTGAAATTCTCAGTTTTCTTAATGAACATTTATATACAATATTATAAAAATCTACCAATTATTAAAGAAATGTTTGCTAAAATTTGTCAGTGAGGTATATTCACAATAAAGTAGTGAGTTTCCTCTCATATTCGTTGTACTATATGCATTTAAATTTATTCTGGAAAATATAATTTCAATGGTGTCTTCGGGAAATTATTGATTTGTTACTTTCTAAATATTTTGAAATGAATAAAAAAGCCAATTGAGCTGTAGTTTTGCTAATTTTTATGCAAATTGACTATTTAATTCAAATTTTCAGCATGTTTTTTCTTCGCACGTTGTTACGTGTCACTTTTTGGATTTCCTCTTTTTTGCCTTTTGATTAATCACATTTCTCTTTTGACTGCATTCGAACAAATGCATTTCTTGAACAAGTTATAATTTTTTTAATCAATGCTGTTAAAAAAATTTGTCTACTAAAATTCATTTCGCATTTTCTGGAGCAAACAGATCAGGATAGAAACTAAATTGTGTAAAAACATATCATGATTTAAAAAAAAAAAAAAATGATGGAACAAACAGATTTTGATAGAAAAAAAAAAGACAGGCAAATTGTTTCTCTGCAATAAAAACATGTAGCAGGAAAAACAAGATTTACAGAGATGTGAGTTCAAAGCTCAATGTGCTTTTTACCAGTTTCCCCCGCACGTGCAATTGAAGAAACAGAATCAGCGTGTACAAGTTTATAAACATCAACATGTTTCTCATGGTTCAGCTATTAAAAAAAAAAAAAGAAGGAAGTGTTTAATTTAAACAAAATTATCTTTATTTATTTTTATGCTGTTTTGTAAAAACTTCATTCGAAGCATATATCAATAAAAATGACATGAATTTGGAAATTTTAACTCCAAGTATTCAGATTAATAATCTTTCTTAAGGGGGAAAAAAAGTTATTTTTGATGCATTCATAATGACTGCGAAAACAATAGTATTTATATTTGTCTTTGTTTTTATATTTTGCATTACAATATTATTTCCTGCAGATATCAGTCAATTGCTTCGTTATTTTTACTCATTTTTTTTTCGTAAAAATTTTTTTTTTGGGATTTTTTTTGAAGTGATCTGGGTGATTAGCAATCCGAATAACTGAAGTTCAGATAATTGAAGGTATTATCTAGATAAATAAGCATTTTTAAACCATTGTTTTACTCTTCTCTCTCATTGTTTTACTCCAGAAAGAGGTTTATGTTTTATTAACATTACAAATTCTTTGTGTAAACTATATCAAGAACTCAAGTGACACACTCACCACAACTATACAGAAGATAGGAAAATAGACCTATCAAGGCATTCAGAATTGATATGGATTCGGGAAAAGAATTTTAGAGGAATGTAGCCGAGAAACCATTTGTTCCATGCGTGTAGTTTTCACATGATACTGCAGTTTTGTGTTGAATAGTAATATATATATATATATATATATATATATATATATTATTATTATTATTATTATTGCTATTATTATTATATATATGACAATTGAGTTAAAACTACATTATATTTTTGAATTACATATTTTATTGCTTAAATGAACTTTAATCAATAAGCTTTACATTCGTAAAGGTTTTTTTTTTTTTTTCAAAACTACAAACTGCTAAACACTGATGTTCAAATCGAGTTGTGTTATTTATGGTATTTCAATGTGCAGCTCGTCCCTGCATCCAATTGAGGAGGATTCGCAAGAGAGAGCCCTGTGTTTGCATTAGGCAGAAGACTTGTCCTAGGCTCTCTCCCCTCCCTCCCATCCCTGCTTTTAGGCCCTGAGAGCGTGGATGGGAATGGCGTGCGATCACGCAACGCTCCTGCAACGTTCTTGCAACGAATGCAAAGAAGAAAAAAAAAAGGGGGAAATAAAAGCTTGTACAAGCAAGTTTCTTCTCTCTTTTTTTTTACTTTTTACTCCTCGGATCTCACCCTGTATTCTACGGTAAATATTTTATGGAAAAAAATCATAACCTCCTTTGTTGTTCCGATACATGCTGCCCATGGTTTTTTCTTCTTCCTATTTTAGCGTTAGTTCATTTTTAAGGTAAAAACGGAACTCTTTTTTTTCTTCTTCTCCTTTTTCTTCTTTTCCTCTATTATGGTCGATGGAAAGCTCCCAACGGGTTAAAAATGCATGCAGAATACATGCATTTTTATGCGAACTAGAAGATAGGCTAGATTTCGTTCTACCCCCTCCCCCCCTCTCCCTTCTACAAACAGAAGATTTCAAAAATAAATCTCAAACACAAAGGAGGATGTTGCATTTTTATGCTTCTATATTGCATGAATAAGAAATGTAGGAGTTTGTAGTTGTGATTATTTGAATACAAATCAAATGCGCATGATTTATTTTTACTAATATTTGTATAAGTATGCAAGATAATGGTTTTTAGGTAAAGGGGAATCAAGAATTATAAATTACATTTGTTTTGTTTCCAATTTGTGTATCATATTTTCATAATAGTTAAAAATATATTTGAAATCCAGCTACACTTCTTATGGATGCAGGGTAGTAAAAATATAATTTTGGTCTAAACAAGTAAGGCAAAAAAAAAACAACCCCATCATTGTTTTTGTATGCAATCCAAAAGAGATACCTTTCTTTTTTTAATTAGTATCTTCTATGAGGTGTTTTCAATGTATCCAAAACAAATCAAGAAGCAAATAGAGATTCTATTGAGTTAAACACTGAACAACTTCATAAAACAGTCCTCACATGTTGTATGAGTGAGCATTTCGCTGTTCAATTAAAAAAAAAGAAAAGAAAGAAAGAAATGTTTGTTGTCCCTTTTAGGATTTTCAAACCCTCCATGCTTTTGAGCATGCATCAGGAGCCGTTTATTTCGTTAAAAAAAAGAGAAAGAATAAAGATGACTGGAGGAGATATTTCCATTTAGCTATAAGGTGATTTCTGATTATTCTGAATTAAGAGGTATAATAATCTCCTATTCTCATCTTTCACTCTATCACAGCTTAGCGAAGTAGAAGCGTTGAAAAGTGCTAGTCTTGGGATCATGAAGCGAACAATATATGGGATACTTATAACACTGATGCCAGTTTTATTATTAATTTTTCTAAATTGTGATTCCATACAATCAGCTTAGAAATTATGTCCATAATTTCCAATGGGCATGAGTTATATCATCTCTCTCCCCTTTTTTGGAAAATTCGTAAATTGTAGTAAAATGAAACAGTACAGCAAGGGGAAAAAAACGGCCGAATAAAAGCTTCATTATTCACATTTTGGACTATAATTCAGCATGCAATGAAATTATTAATGCTAATTTTAATTATCAATTCCAAGTTATAATTGCATTTTGATAAATTGTTACAATTTTTGTTTAACGATTTAATAAAAATCATTCTAGGCGTAAAAATCCTTCTTTCATGTTTTAATATACTATAAGTCAACTAAACAGGGTTACTCAATTATTGAATTGTACCTAGAACCAAAGCTAACAAACAAATTTCATATAAATTACAATATATTTATTATAATTAAAAATTAAATTTTAAATAAATAAATTGAAAAATATCAATCAATTTAAGAATACCTCTGATTGATAATGATAGGTTCTGAATCTTTATAAGGTATAAACTTGTCGATAATTTTTTGGAAGGATACAAGCTATTTTTTAAGCTATGACTATTTTAGGAGAGAAAATATTATTATCCCGAGCCACAGCCAAATGATGATCATATGAGCCAGATATTTATTTTCTATATAACACCCATTAAGTGGTGTTTAACCCGCTACTGAAATTTGTCATGTTCCATCATGACTTAAGACAGCAAACTTTGAAGCTTTGAAACTTTAAAGCTTATGCAATTGTAAATCCTATTTAGATAAACAATTGCCATTTGTTACACAGCTTTTTTAAAAGCTACCAATAAATGTTCAGTAGCATTGAAATCTCATTGTTTAAGAGGTTGGTTAAGGCGCGAATTCTTTTCATTCTCAGTATAATAGATATCAAAGTTCGCTTGTACAATTAAATAATGCCGCTAGTTTTATAAAATATGATTTTAATGTTATTTTAAAAAAATTTGGATAAAACAAAAAATATAATCATGTTGAATATCCCGCCAAAATAACACTACAGCAGAGATAAGACGCCATATTCTTATAAATTGCATGACTATCATATAAACCTATGGTACCTTAAAAAAAGTTTGTTCATTCATTGGATCCCACGTAGGTTCTACATTCTTTAGGTTCTTTAATTATTAAAAAAAGTTAACTGGAATTATATTCAATACCCAGGATGATGCCAAAAAGTTATAAAGTAATAATTAATAAAATACATTAAATTCTCCATAAACAGGATTGTGCTATCGATGCAAAAGAGATTATTTTAATGATATTCCAATGAACAGAGCATTAGAGGAAAAATATATCTTTACTTTCATGCAAGGAGCCCACACCCATTGAATTTCTTAATGTAAAAATAATAAAAAAATTTCACAATTACAATTATAATAGCCGAATACTGAAAGTCTGTATTAAGAAAGAATATGATCAGTCTACTAACACTTATAGTCTGCTCGTTTCCTATCATTAGTAGTAAAAATTAAGGAAAAAATAAACCTCAAGCACTTGCATTTAATGTTATAATTTTATATTTATATTAGTAACTTATCTGAGATATAAGCTCAGATAAATATTATTATTTTCTTATGTATAATTATCAAAAATTTGAAAAAATATATATTTTTTCGTAATGGGATTATGGCTTATTTAGAATGCTCTTAACCCATCCTTTTAATGAAAAATTATAAAATTTTGATTTGAGAATTCTATATACTTATTAACCATGTTTTGTGTTATCGAATTATGAGAATTTTTATATATTTATTATTTATTTTTATTTCATGGATTCTTTTTCTATAAAGTAAAGGTCTGCTAGATCCAACGCCAATATTTGTTTTACTGAAGCAAAATCTATGTGATTTATTCCATGATGACAAATGAAACATATATTCTGAAATTTCGAATTTTATTTTAGGAATGAATTTTATAATAATTTTGAAATTAAAAAAAAATGCTTCCATATGTTCAGATATCTTCCTATATTCGACGAAATTTTTTCAAAATTTACAAAATATAAAATATTTTTACATTCCGTGATCAAAATCTCAAGAGGGCACCTCGTAATTGACGATGAGAAGCTTGTGGCATGGTGGTGATGCTCACCACTCTTATGGATACACGAAAAGGTGCGGGTTTGGCTCCTTCCATCGATGACAAGACGTACTTCATCAGGGAAGGGTTGTGCCGTGGTCGATGATGACCCTTAGGATTCAACCACAGTTCCAACCAGTGTTGATGTTGTGACGATATGGTCATTCAAGTTTTTCAGACTGTCTTCCGGCGGGTTGGAGTAGTCATTTTGTGATTTGTGATTCCTATGACCAAAATCAGATTAGAATTACCTCTATTCCGCCTAAGCATCCATAGTAAGCTGATGAACGTCGTTATTCAAATGGAGTCATCTTCATTCATTGTCATTAAGAGAGCGAGAACTAAAGTTGAGTCCTAATGGCCATCACCGACCACAGTACAATCCCTCCAGTAGGAGGCATCTTTAATTGAGATAAATTGACCTCACAGCCTCACTGTACACATCTTGGAAACGAAAACTAATCACCATAAAGGAAACTTCTCATGTCCGTATCTAAAATACCTACTGATTAGAGCAGTTATTGTGATAAAAATAATAGAAAATAATACAGATTCTCATTCCATACTTTTACATTTCATCATTTATAAGAACTTGTTATTATTAGCTGGTTATTATCCTAAAATAACAATTGCTTCTTTAAAACTAAATTTCATTCTATTATCTCGAACCTAACTACTTATTAGCGTTAAAACATTTTCGGAATCTTCAGGAAATAGTTAAAATAATTTTAGAAATTTTCAGTCAATATCTTAATCTTGTGCATATTATATCAAAACTTATAATCAAAACTTTCACACTTATTTTAAAGACTACAGCGAATCAGGACATTTTGAAAGAGTAAAAGATTGAGTGTTAAGATTTGGGAGCTTCATAAACTGGCATCATATAGAGAACTGGTAGAGAATATGTCAGATTTGACAAAACATCTGTCTATATGGGTAAAAATCCCTTCAAATTATAACACAAATGTGGATTAGTTTCCTTATAGAAGTCTATAGGACTTTCCAGAAACTCATTTTTTTTTATGGGGACTGAATATATCTTTAATTTTTATTGCACCTTTAGTTCGAAGTAATTAAATCAAAACTGTCTTTTTAACGTTTGGAGGGAAAATATGGGTTTAGCTTAATTTATACTACCTAGATATTATGACTCATCAACAGCAATATGTTCAACAGAAAATGATGGCATCCTATCGTGAATTCTCGACCTATCCATCATCGTTTCTCTTCAGCTTCTTTCACTTCTTCACTTAATAAAGTGGACCATGTAAACAAATCGTACTATCTCTATCCAACCAGGAGAAAGAAAGGGATGGGGGGGGGGGCAGAGAAAGGGAAAAAATCTTCCGCCATATTTTCCGCATCCTCCTAAGCAACACGAAATCAGAGAACCGCAAGAAGAGCAGTGGGATTGTACTAAAAAGGAAGATCAAGAGGAAGAATCAGACCATAAGAGTGGGAGAAAGAGAATAAGGGGGTGGTGCAGAGATAAGGGATGCTGCTGCACCACCAGGGAGGGGGTGGATCAGTTTCTTATCTACCCTCGGCGACTTGTTCTGAAAAGGAAAGAAAAGAATTTTTCATGCATGCTAGTCTAATAACTCCACTGAGTTGCAATAATTCATCAGGGGAAACTGTCAATATCTTTTTGCCTTCAAAGAACTTTGTATATTTTTTTTTCTTTCTCCTGGAGCGCTAATGAAGTCCGATATTTTATCTTCCGTGCAGGGTTTGAGATATTTCTCTCTCTTTCGCTTTCTCTTCTTTACTTTTTCTTTTTTTCTCTATTTTTTCTCATTTTTTTGTTCTTCATGCACCCTTCATCTTTTTGTTTCTTCTATCTGGAAAAGGGACGCAACAAGAAGCCGATAGCAATTTTTTTTGGGTGGAATAGGGGGTGCACGAAGCCATCGATAAAAAAACAGCCTCCGGGAGGAGAATCCAGAATCGGAAGACGGTTGCAGTGAGCAGATAAGAAAGGTGTTGAGTCGAGGGATGGATTTTTTTTTTCATTATTTGAGAACAGGAAAAGACACAAAAGGAAAAAAAAAATCAATGTATCCACACATATATTCTTTTCCTTTTTCTCCTTTTTTCTTTCTTTTTTTAATTTTTTTCTTTTAAAATAAAATATATTCTCTGATTTTTGTTAAAAGAAAATGCAGATATGATATTACTGAGCTTTAAATTTCGATTTCATTGCTGGTTTTAGCTCAATAGTTTATTTGAATTTTGATTACATTTTATAGATTCTTACGAAAAGCATACGGATAAGCAACTGTTATGAGCATTCATTTTTGCTTTTACGATGAAAATGGATGATTTTTTTTTCATCAATATCTTTTCAACTTTTATTTCGTAATAATGGAAAATAAAGCCTCGGGAATGTTTCTGACCGATATTTATTGCTTCGCATTCAAATCTGTAGTTCAATGCAGTTAGAATAATTTTTTGTTGCTCATTTTCTTCTAGAATGGAAACATTCTAAAAGATTTTTTTTTCAAATATAGAGTTTTTATATGGTATATTAAAGAAGAATTTGAATTTCTAAATTCACATTTATTACTTTTCTGCTTGTTTGTTTGTTTTTTAATTCAAAGTAAAATCCTGATTACGATGATTTTTTGAGAGCAAATTCAATTCTTAAAACATAATGAAATTAACCACTGCATAGATTTATATATATGCTATAAATAAGATTAAGCATTAACTTTATCTGATTACAATGTAAAAATAAAACATTTTAACTTTAAAAATTTTTGTTTTCTGATGAACACAATAATTTTTTCCATTTCAAAAAGAAATCAAATCAAATTTTATTCATTGCATATTTTCAAAATTTCATTTGTAAAATCTAATTATCACCTACTATCTAATCATTTTTAGATCTTGAAATGACCTAGGTATGATTTTTTAATGTCAAAATATCTATACCAAAATATTTCTCAAAAGTTAAAAAGTTTTTTTTTCTACTCAAAAGTGCTATTTAAAGAGAATTTGAATAAAATTTGTCACAAAATATTTCTATAAATATCAATGACATTTAATTTTATACAAGTAGAAGTAAAATCGTAATTAATAAAAATTAAAAAAAACTGTATGCATTATTGAAAGTAATAACCATATTACTTAATGTTTTTAAAATGCCTGATTGAAATAAATTGATTATTATCAACTTACACATTAATTTATATTAGGTAAAAAAAAGGGAAATATTTTACTGAGCTCGCTGTGACAAAATGTTAAATTTTCAAGGAATATATATGTCTTAAAAAATTATGCGGTTGATTGACATTATATTGATGATATATTTTTTTTATATTTTCAATAAGAATTGTAAAATTTTAACAAGTGATCACATTTTCAAGAATTCTAGTGTTTATTGAGTTATTTCTCTAAAAAGATAATTTTCTGAATTTTCTCACTTTTTTTCTTCTTTTTTTTATTAGCCCGGAATTTAATGAAATTGGCACTATATTAATCAAAAATTTAAATATCCTAAGCCTTATTATCTTCATATTTAAAAGCAGAATCAGCGGAAATGAATTATCTTCATATTGTTAATGCTTATTAGGTAATTCACAGATAAAAAGGTATTCCGTCGATTTTTAAGCTGAAAAGCTTGTTCCTCGCGCCATCTGTTGGCATAAAGAAGAATATGTTCTCTTTTTCTGGAAGAAATTGTAGCAACCAACGTTTTGCAGAAGAAAATTTTTCTGCATTTCGCCAATTGTTCTTTCGTTAAAATTTCCAGTTATAGTAAAGTTAAGAGTAACTTTAAAAAAATTCAAATATATTCAAATTAAAATCATTGTCTGCTTGAAAAGAATAGATCATATCTGCGTCATATTTTAAATATATTATTTTTCAATTTTTGAACAGCAAGGATATTGCTAAAATATTACTTCCATTTGAAAAAGGATTCAGAAATAGTTGCAATAATTTTTCATTTAAATTTTGTGCATTTCTTGAAATGAAGTGAACAGGAAAATCTGAACACAAATAATTCATTTATTCAGTGCAAGTAATAAGTGAACAAAATTCCCTAAGCAACATATACGAATGCAATTTATGCAATGGAAGAAAAATTTCTTAATAAATTTTATAAGTAATTATATAAATTGTACGGATCGGTGAAAGCTAAATTTCGATAATAAGCGCTAAAAATAATTTTTATTGAAGAACATAACTTCAGAAGTTTTGAAATTTTTTGATAAAAAAATAGCCTTTTGTTGAATTTATCAAAACTCTGATTTTTTATTGCGTAATTAAACCTTAAAATTGCAATTAAACCCGAAAATGACAATTCAGCATAAAAATCGTGGGGAAATAATCGTTTAATTTAATTTATTTAAAAGTTAGAGATATCGTAGAATTAAAATTATAAAATAAAATAAAAGATCTATTCAACCATTAAGGAAAAAAAAAAACACTTTTTTTTCATCATTTTCTCTTATAAGAATATTTTTCAAGTTTTAAATTATTTTCTAAGCTATTATATTTATTATTAAAAATAAATTGCTGAAAACTGTATTAAGAACATCAATTTCATTAGTTCAACTTTACAGAAAACTAGCTACCTACAACAGTTAGCTGCTTGGCCGTAATGCCAAATAACACTGATGAATTAATTTAAATTACCTAATGAATAATTTAAATTATACTTGCATAATAAATCTAAAGCATTCTGATTGGTTATTTATGCACGCATGGCAAAATACATTGGTGAACTTTATGATTAAATTAATTGGCGAAATCGATATAGATGTTGAGGGTGAGCTCCCTTTCAGTATTTTGAAGTATCTATTTCTAATATTAGGCATTTATTTTGGAGGTGACCAGTGATGATATATGTATATCTCATGTAGTTTTGATTGGAATAAGAAGAGATATGATACGAGCCTCCTGTCAGCTTTTACCCCCTAGCTAATGTGCTGTGTACTTTGAGACTTCTTTAAAAAATGGGCATAGGGAAAGGGAAGGAGACAATTGATGACATATATAGGAGTCATGATGTTCCAAGTCAAAGAAAAATTAGTGAAAACGTAATAGTAGTTAAGGATGGGGGAGAACTGATTTATTCGTTTAATAGTTTCAAATTCATTGCGTTTTGATGATTTGGTAGACAAAAGCTCATTGATAGATATTGATTTTCGATGATTTAATAGACAAAAGTTCACTGATAGATACTTCTGAACTGATAGACAAAATACTTCAATGTTTGACAAAATATTTGGTCACTTATCAGTGAATGGTATTGCTTCTAGATTGATGCATTCTGACAACTTAAATCATCTTTACTTTTAAATAAGAAGTTCAAACTTGAAACATTGTTCTTATCGCTCTCTCTCACTCTATGTAGCAAGTAAAAAATAATTATAAGATGGTGATAAATGATAAATTGTTTATTTAGCAAAGCTTTTCTAAATCGAAAATCAAGAGAAATGTTTTAAAAAGAAATTCTTTAATTTCCTTTAAGCTCTTCTATGAGTCTAAACAAGTGGTGGACACTTTAGAGGTTGCATCCGCAGTAATTATTAAGATTTGTAGCTAGTTACGAAGTTTCATGTTTAACTTATTCAGGCCTGGTATCAGGTATACTGGACATTAACTTTGAACAGCTGCTATTTATTTAATAATGGAGGAAAACGCATGCTATTTTTTTAAGCTGATTTCCTATTTTCATATTATTATTATCTTTGTTGGAATTTCTTATTGTGGGTTTATCAGTTGATTTATTTATTTACGTTTTTGGAAACCGGAATTCAGCTCACAAAAATGAGTTCGATGTTTTAAGTTATTATAAAAATATTTATAACTTTATATAATCCTTTATTCGCCATTTCAATTGCATATTGATGATTTCTTACACTTTGATGAACTTTATATAATGAATTTTGTGCCTCGCTTTATTTTCTTTTTTTTAGTACGTTTCATTTTCTTTTATTAGCAAAAATATTTAAATCAAAATGTATGTGCATTATATCAGATATTCCGACTCAATGCATGCATAGAGCAGTTGTAATGCTACTAAATTTCAAATTGTATTTGCTATTTTATTTTATGCAAACCTTTTTTCAACTTAAAATATTAAATTCTGCGCATGTAAAATGTTATTATGAGTGGATATTATTATTTTTTAAAACTTTTTTAGAGCCTGCTTGTATTTAAAATTTTTTAAACCCAAATGATCAAGTTTTGATTTATCAAATTCATGAAAATGCGATATTGTTTGATTGGAGTAAAGAGGTAAAAATAACTTCATATATTTAATATGAAAATTGGGTTAGCATCTGGAAAGAATCAAAAAATATTTTAAGTATTTTTAGTAAAATTATAGAATTTACTTTACACATTCTTTTCTTATCTTAGATTTTAAAGGGGTTAGATTAATAGTGGTAATAAAAATCTAGAAAAGGTTTAATAAAGTTCTGCATTTCATGAAATAATTCTTAATATCATTTGGTTCACTTTAAAACTATTAGATGAGTAAAAAGCAAGTATTTTGTCTCTCATCAGTGAATGTTGTTGTTCTTAAAATCTTTCATTCGGCCAATTTAAATCGCCTTTGCCATTAAATGAGAAGCTCCAAACAGTAATGAAGCAAATCAATAATGAAAGAAAACCTTCATTATTGAGACACATAACTAAATCAGTTCAAATGTATGAATTACTTTCAAGCACATTAGGATCATATTTAGAGCTATTAAATCGGATGTCATATTACATTTCACAATTTATTTTCGTGTTGAAAGATTTATCGATATATTACAATAGCTTTTCGGCATTTGGCTAGTCAAGGTTCTGAATATGATTCCAGTCAAAAATTGTCAGAGAAAGTTGTCAAGACACTTACTAATGTTCTTCTAGATATTCATTAATATAAATTATTAGATCTTATTTGTGCCTGTCTAAATTCAAAATTGGATGCATGGCCAATTTTTTTCATAAAAAGAGAGACCTGGTAAATGGGTACCAATTATGGGATAGCGTTGTATTTTCATGCTCTAATCGAGTCCATTCCAGGAGATGCAGGACCGATATTTATGATACCATATATATTTTTTTCGCCGTATTGGAACTGCATGGGATCTCTATTTAGAATATGTTTTTCTATTGTAGGATATTGTGAATGGGAGGCTTATTGAAGTTCAAATAACTTAAAAAAATTCTTCAGAAGAAAGCATCTTTATTTTATCAGACAGAGAAGCTGTTTGTAAATTATATAGAATGTAAGGTATGGGGAAACTTACATTATATATGTATTTAAAATAAAAAATTCCGAGTCTTCTTTTTTTTTTAAATTTCAAGCAGTTGTATATCTAAGTAAGCTGAACGCTTAACGAATTTTATATTTGACCAGTTGTTTATTAAAATAAAACTGCTCGAAATTTTGCCGCCAAGTAAAATAAAATTGTGTTTTCCCCCTGTATACCTAATGTGGTTTTCTGCAAGGTGTTTGTGAAAAAACAGAAAAAAAAAAAAAAAAAAAAGGTGGGACATTATGTTACCAAATACTTCGATTACAGATAGATTACACAACTTTATCGCAAAATAAGCATAATATATTCAGAATAAATAATAGCTAAATCTTCAAATTTTTAGTTATTCGATCAAAACTTTTTAGTGATTAATTATCGTAACTATATTAACTAATACAGATTTTGTCATTTTATACACTATAGACAGAACATACGTTCGAGACTAATTTCCATATGCTTAATGGTCGATTTTGAAGAAACACTAGAGGTATTTTCTGATATAATTAGCGATTTCAAACTATAGTCAGATGATGAGAACGAAGCCTGAAGCAGCATTTCTACTCGATGACTTGAAACTGCCATCCTACATTACATTAGTTTTTATGCGCAACATATCTGCATACATACACATTAAATTGTCATAAATGAATAGTCATAGATATTCCATATGGCAGTTACTGGCTATTTATTCTATGGCTTCTATGAGTATTCATTCATTAAATAGCCATAGATAATTCATAAATTCGGTATAAGATAATGAATAGTCAATTGAATCCATAGAAAGTTTTTCTATTAAAGATTTTGGATATAACACTTGTCAGTTTCAGTTAAAGGTTAGAAAAAGGTGAATAACCCTCTTAGAATCTCCTCGCATCTGTTTTGTGAATCATCAACCACATCCGGTGTTTGACCACCAGATTTCATACGCATATACAAACCGCACCCAGAAACATCTGGCATTCCTTTCCGACCAGTTAGGGCCCAGTGAACGGATACGGTTTAGCATCAGAGCTACTCTTGTCTCTCCCGAAAGTATTCAGGATAAAATAAAATTATCTCTATCTCAACAGCAATGTGAAGGAATTCATAGCTGCATTCTTAATGGTTATCACTAGCAAAAATGCACATCCTACTGTAAAAGGTACTTTCTATCATTAGTGTAAAGCCCCGTTCCGATGGCCTGTGCGGCTGGAGACATGGCACATTTTCCCCTCTTTCCCCTCTCTTGTGATTTTCCGGGGTTCTTTGATGTATGCTCATTTTACTGGCAATTTGTGGGTAACTCCGGATCTCTTCCACAGGCGGGGTTGGTCCAACAATGGGTTAGTTGGAAGATTTAGGAAAATATCTGTAAAATCCACAGGTCATTGGAACACGGCTTAAAAGATACCATGACCTTATGCTGTTACCATACCACCATGGAAAAAAAATTAATGACTATATCTGAAACTTGTGATTTCGTATTTAGCTTGCCACTCCCGGTGAGACGAACAGATAGGATGTATTTTAGGACAAATTAATCGTGAGCATCATCATAGATCATGTGATGCGATTTCCTTTCAGCATTTATCAGAAACAGAAATTAGAATATTTCTATTCTTCTTTCAGGTAATCAACTCTCTTTGAATGTAAAACCCCCGTAAGAAAACAACTGGCAATCTCATTGAATTTATGATGAAGTCAGTACAGTAAACAATTTTTAATCCATGGAAATATGATTTTTAATATATTTTTTTCTGTTTTCCATTCAAAAATTTTATTTCTTTGGACTGAACAGCCAGTTAGATGCTCTGAATGGAAATGCAGCGAATTATTATTGTGGTTATTTATCGAAGCATTTCTATGAATTTTCGATAATTAAATGAATAGTCCTACAACCACGTACTGTTATCTATTTTTATCATTATTGAACATAACAGCGGAAAAAATATGAAACTAAAGGAAGAAAAGAGAGCAATTAAGAAACGAAAGCAAATTAATGTACAAATTATAACCCAAAAAAAGAATAAAAAATATATAACTAAAAAAAAGTACCAATTCTATGTTAAAGTTTACTTTCAATAACATTCCGCATCACTTTTGAAGGATTAGATGCTGATTTGGTCTGAGATTCTCTTTTTACATAAAGGAGGAAAATATTGAGGAGAGTAGAACAGATGTTCATGCGCCTGTAGTATGAAGCTTTTTAAATATTATATATTTCTTTTTCAGTCTTCTCTGTGCTTGATATCATAAAGAAAAATAAAATGATAATAATATTAATATTTCTTATACTATTATAATAATCTAATCTAATATTATTATTATAATATTATAATTATATAATTATAATATAATAATAATAATAATAAGTGTACTGCCCAAGGAGTGCCAACTGGAGCAATTGCCTAATTTTTCTTTGGTAACACAATTAGTTTGTAACTTTCTTATATTTCACAATTACTATGTTATAATTATTTTTGATATTATTGTGCAGTGAAAATCAAATAAAATTCCAGTCTCTCTGAAATCAAAATATTTTCACTATCTGCAGGAAACTTTGGGTTACTTTTAGCTAATCACAAGATCTTTCATAATCAAATTAACTAAATTCGTGGGCTGAATGAACCCCTGAAATGAAAAAGATCACAGAATTAAATTAATAAAATCTGAAAGAGAGAGAGAGAGAGAGAGAGGGAGAGATGAAAATGTTGTTTCACTTTACTAAGACCTTTGATTATTAATAAAAGTAATTAATAAAATAGGATTTTAAGATTTTATGCTAATCTGTTTTTTTAAGTACTTATTAAGAGTTTAAATATTCACACACATACACACAAAAAAAATTCAGTAATGTTATTAGAATAGAAACCTTTTACTTTTTTTATAATTTTTTCGCAATATGTTTTTTATGTTATTAGTGGGTTTATTTTAGAACCATTAATTAAAATATGTTATTTAATATGCGTATTTTCCATCTACTACTTAAACGATATATTTGAATGACTATGAATAATGAAGGAAATAATTACAATAATTATAATTTTCTCATGATATGATGCACAATGAACAATGATTCTATCATACCCACAGTGAGGTTACTTTTGTTATCTAATTTCAGTCTTTGTGAATAAAAGAGATTTCAGTAATCACACAGTTATTTTCTTTGCAATAAATTCTACAATGAATTTAACGTTCATACTTTTCAGCAAATTTTGTTCTATTAGTTGGAAATACAGAAAATGAAATTTATAATTTTGCACAAAATGAAACAATAGTTTAAAAAATTTATTGATACTAAACTAATTAATTGAATTTCAAAAGTTCTTTAAACTTGTGAAAAAGATTCTAGGAAATAAATGCAACATAAAATGCAAATATTAAAAATAAGTATATGTTTCAACATGCTACATATAAATTATAACTAGCCAACCAATACTAGGTGTTGTATTTATTCCATTGGTAGAATTTTCTTTCTGAGTTTTATGGAGTTTCTCTCACAATGGAAAGAATTTAAAATAATCTGAATTTAAATTCTGAAATTTCATTTCTAGTAACTTTTTTTTCCTTCTTATTCTAATAACCATTTAAAATTATATTAACTTTTAAATATAAAAAATATACTATTTATTACAAACTGCTAGTTTTAGATACATTTTAAATTCAAAAGAGCATGCTTTAGATTTTGAAAGCATCTGCAAAATTCATTTTTGTCTGGTTATACTGTGCCATCTATCGGACAAAAGATAAAGTTACAAGCTAACACTTAGTCCCTTCTATCATCCATAGATGGCACCACAGGTCATGCATTAATCACTGTCATTTCTGACAGCCTACGAATTTTAAAACGGGTAATGAAGATAGGCTCCCTTTCCATCCGATTACACATCAGGGAATTTGATACCGGATTCAAATTGGTGGCTGCAAATTACGCAGTTGAAGCGGGAGAACGTAATAATACGGAACACGGTCCAACTGTAATTGCTTCAAAACTTGTCACTCGCAAATGCACCTAAATTACGACGGGCTTGTATGCAAATCCGGACAACTATGCCGTGTTTCTGCATCAGCAGTTAATCATAGAAACGTGTTTCCAAAGACTTCAAAATTCAACAAAGCTTGATTAATTAGATTAATGGAAAGACAGATGCAATGCATAGATGTTTCTCAAAATATAAATAATTCTTGTTCCCATGTATTATTTATTATCTGTTGAAGAAAATGTAACATTTAATTATTAAGTTAATAAATTATTTGTGTTAATACAAAAATGCTTTACTTCATTGCATTCATTTCGAATAAAAAAAGATAATTTTAATGAATTTTGACTTTTAAAAAGCAGCCATAATCGAATGGGGGGGAGGTTGGCAAAAAATATTTAATTTCTCCAATATAAGAAGGGTCGGATTAAACCCTCTAAAAGTGTGTAAGAAATACAATTCTCAAGGTTTCCCTTTTCCTCTTCTGAGCTTCAAGGGACATTAGTTTTTTCAATTTAATTTCTATATAAACAGTTTAAGTAGCAAATATTGCTGAATTGATATAACGAGACATTCAATTGCGGATTACTTTAAAGAAAATTTGTTACAGTGCAACGTGTTAAAAGATAAAATAAAAGTAAATTACAAAGCAATATAAATAATAATTAAATTATAGCATCAGATATTTTTTTATTTATAAATCAACATATTTTCGAAGAATTATAAAATAGTATAATATAAGAGTGGTAATTAGGAATGTTGGAATAATCTTTTAGAACTTAAACGATTCATGAATTTGAATAAATTCAAGTGCATTCTCTGAAAAAGTAAATGAAGTCATAAAATTAAACTAAAAATGAAATACTACAAAAAAAAGGAGACATCTTAGACCATAGATAGTTGTTTATCTTCCTTATTTGATAATGCAGTTCCATGTATAAGGAATTTGATAATTTTTCAGCGTCTCTCCTTGATTCAATTATATTATTGGGACTTTAAGGAATATCTTATAATTTAAGTTATTAGATAATTATTTCCTTCTTCAAACACTTATTAAAGCAGAGAAACTTTTTATGAAAGTTGCTGATGTTAATTTCAGGGAAATTTGATTCCCGTCCAGAAATTGGTGTTCAGGCCAGTAAAAAGCAGAATATTTCTGAGGTCCTTCTCAAGTCGGGAAAGTTACCTTATAATTTATTTATAATAAAAAGTGTAAAGAAAGTATATCGGGTAATTGAGACTAATGTAAAGAGATGAAAATGTCAGGTATTTTCTAATATGATTATCAAATTTCAATTCGTGCTTTACAATATGATTAGACATAAATAATAACAAGAAGAAAATCATAAGAAGAAGAATAGGAAGAATAAGAAAATAATAATAAAAAGAAGAATAGGAAGAATTAGTAGAATAAGAAGAATTACATTAGTTAACTTACTATGCTGTTTAATAATCAAGAAAATGATTATCTTTATATGCTCCAGAAATAAATGAGAATGAATATTTCTGTGAGTGAACTGATTTTCTACAGGAAAGATTGTTTTATCTAAAGTCACCAAATTAGGCATAGTTATAATAGGATGTACACATCGTTGCGATATTTTTTGAAATGTAATAATAATTTTAATATATTAAAAAATAAGCAAAATTTCTGAGTATTCCTACAATAAATCCCCAAAATATAACTGTAAAATCAGTTTTTCACGCTGTATAAAAATTAATTATTTTTTACAGGCTATCAATTTTTTCCCATGCAATGTTTTTCTAAATTTTATCGATTTTTTAAAAATTTATTTTTTGTTGAAATTTTAGCAACAGATATCAATGTTATCATGAAATTCAAAGCGTTTTTGCAGTTTCATCAAACATTTTATCGCATGATTTTCATTTGTCGTTGGAAAGATAAAAAAGAAAGATTAAGTTTGTTATCTAGGTTGCTTACATGAGAAAACAGACAGTGAAATTACATTACACTGTCTGCCAGTAAAAGACAACATGCAATTTGAAATAGATTACTCAATCTGCTAAATTATTAATGGCATGATTATGTCGAGGTTTCGACTCCATTAAGAAGGGCAGAAAATTTCAATTATTTCTTAAGATATTACAGTACTAATTGTTTCATATTAAAAAATACTTTATTAAAGAAATCAAGAAAGCCAAGTTATGCAGAAGAGATTTAAATGAAATTAACAATATTCCTCATAAACCTGATGCTTGCTAAAAGCAATAGACCACAATATAGTAAAATCAGCCTTTTTGAAATGCAAATTATTTACTTTTCTGACTATGTTTCATCTATATTCATATATGAGCATTAATAAAAATTTACAACATGTAAATTGACTTTTTAATAAATCTCTCATTTTTACTTTCTCGTATATGAAGTAAAGAGGAAGTATTATAATCACCAAACATTTCGAACTCGAGATTTCGACGAATCCCCATTATTTGGACTCGCCCGAGTCCGAAAAAAACCTTTTTTTGTATTATGTCAGTTTGTCTGTGAATATAATAACTCAAAATCGATGACTCAAATTTGTATATTTTAATCAAATCTTGAACGAAATCCATTCACAGGAAGTCTGTCTGTCTGACTTTTCAAGGAAAGATGAACTCAATAATTGCAAAATCTAAAGAGCGAGACAGATAAAATTTGAAACAACACTTTAGCATTTAAAATAGAGATAGTTCTCAAATTTTAAACAAAATTCGTCAAACGGTTAACCGTCTATTTGTCTGCATTTTCGAGCACACGCAAAAGCAATAATTCAAAAACGTAATGCCTTAAATCAATGAAATTTGATGATTATAACTGTAGTTTTTGTCCCAAATCTGGGCGTTAATCTCCAGCAAAAAAGATACCCAAAATGCATATTTTCACGATAGATTCAGTAAAAATGCTAGATTCACGCTAAAGACATATTTTCATAACTATCGTTTAACAATGACATGCAAGGAATTTTTTCTGCCTTACCCAAGATCCATAATTTTATGCGGAAGAAGAGACATAAGACTCATTTTAGAGAGCATGACATAAAGTTTCGGTGAGATCACTCCCGATGGTTGATGCGATTTTTTCAACCTGATTTCATGAAATGTACTTCATTAAAATGTAACATAATAAATTAATTACTTAAAAAACTCCTAATTGCGATAGGGTTTTTCTGGATTGGGGGTCGCCCTCTTCATCAAAAATCAGAAAACATAGAAACGTGTTTCCAAAAACTTCAAAATTCAACAAAGCTTGATTAATTAGATTAATGGAAAGACAGATGCAATGCATAGAAGTTTTCCCAAAATATAAATAATTCTTATTCCCTTATATTATTTATTATCTGTTGAAATAAATGTAGTATGTAATTATTGAGTTAATCAATTATTTGTGTAAATACAAAACTGCTTTGCTTCATTACATTAATTTCGAATGCTTTACGAACTGCTTTACTTCATTTACATTTACAAATCTCGGTTCAAAATTATGTGCTGAGTATCAAAAATTGTCTTCATGTTGCTTCAATGAATTGGGATGAATCGATTACGGAAAATACATCACATAAACGGAACTGCAGCATGCCAAATCCTTTGGAATCAAATATATTCCCACACGTATAAGGCAGAAGTTTGGAAAGGAGAAAGGCATATCAGCTCTAGTGTCGTTCTCGTCGAATGAGCATGGCTGAGAATTATGAAGTCTGTCCTAAAATAGCCCTTTTGTTGCTCCAAAGCAGGATGTAAACATAATATAAACTTATAATTAAACTTATAATGTTATTATAATTGAAATATTATTAAAATAAACAATACGGATTTTAAATTCCGATTTCACTTTTTCCTATTTCTGGAGTATGAACGAAGTATAAGTATGTGGATATTGGAAACCAATTGTGGATGTGGAACGAAAACCAATTGATTCTATTTGCTTATAAATGCAAATTTGTGACAATAATAATGAAGACTTTCATCGATTGTCACAATATCTGATTTATTTTGTGATACATTAGAATTTTTTTTCTTTCTAACAAAAGCATTTTGAATTTCCTACAAGTATTAATTGTTAATTAATATTTAATTAATTGTTAATTAAGTATTAATTTATTTGTACGAAGTACACAAAAAGAAGGAACTGTATAATCACCAAAAAATTCAAATTATAGGTTTTGATGAATTTCTACGTTTTAGATTTCTTTGCATCTGAAAAATACATTTTTTGGAATACTATCTATCTGATTATACGAAAACGCTTTTTACTAGATGGGTGATATTTAGTATATATGTTTCTAATCCAAATTTGTATATTTTTATCCAATTCTGAATGAAATCCTTTTAGAGAATGTCCATTTGTCTAGTTGTCTGAAAAAAAGTTGTTATAATAACTACAAAACAAAGGGAGCTAAATGTGCAAAACTCGGTGCAATATACCAAACAGGCATTTGGAAGTATTTAAGAACAAAGCTTTAGACAGCTATGAAAGCAGCGAAGAAGCATTAGAAATCCTCCAGAAAAAATGGCATTAGCAGAGCTATATAATTTTAAGAAAATGTTATGGATAAGAGGCTTCATTAGTTGCTTAAGAAGTATCTAATAATCACTAAAGTGAATTGATAATTTTCAGTCTCTGTCTTATTTTTAATTTTATAATTTAATTTACAGATTTCTATTTCATGAATTTTTTTCATAACGAAAACTTTTAAGTGGAACGAGCAGACATTGTCAAATAAAGATTCTATTATAATTTTGAAGATAATGTACATCTCTTCCAATAAAGTCCAATTCATCATTTTCTTAAGAAAAATAAAAGAAGTACCTCCAAAGGAATTATACATCTGCAGTCTTGATTCGGTATGGAAAAAAATTGCATGTTGCCCATACTTCTTTCACATTGTACACGATAATTTTCTCAGGAGAGATAAGAGGTATTACCCCTGAGGCACCTCCTAACAGGTAAAGAGATAAGACTTCAAATTACTCTTCAAATTATACATCTTCAGTTCATAAACTTTCCGGTTAACCGAACTGAAGGTGGTTTTTATCTCAACCAAGTACACACTGACTATGGTGTATTTTCTGTGCATCAAAGCCGTTTCTTTGACAAAAGTTCAACTTGTCAATGTGGCACCGAAGAGGGTTCTTTAAATCACGTGATCAAAGCCTGTATACTATGGTGAGAACACAGACTCGGATGGCCAAGAAATTGAATGTCACATGAAGTCGAATAACTCATAAAAATTCCAAACATTAAACCTTCTATTAGGGACATTTTGTCAAATCTTTTGTAATTAGTTCTCTCCTAATGTAAAAAGTGAACAGCCATTTAAATTTTTTATGCATTTTTAATCTTTTACAACTGAATATGTAATGTAAAATGCAATATTTTTTCTATTCTTTTTCTGTATCAATATACGTTTTCTCTAGAGAGTTCTTTATTGTTTGAAAGGGTCCAATGTCATCAAGTGTAGTTTGTTCCTCCGTGCTAGGTGGGATTGCTCTTCGGCGGCCCCATCAAATTTCCAGCATAGACTCTGGCTAATTCGAAGTATCACACAGTTATCTAATGTACAGCTTCAGTCCTGATTCTGTGTAAAACCAAAGAACAGGCTGTCTATGCTTCCCACTCGAATGCTAATCAGTGCTCAGGATAATTTTCTCAGGAGAGTTAAGAGTTACATCTTCAAATTAGTTACACATCTTCAGTCTTGATTTTGTGTAGAATCAAAGCATATGCTATTTTTTGCTCCCGTAAAAAATGCTCATGATAATTTTTTTAGGAAAGATAAGAAGCTTATCTTCCATTTAATTATACATTTACAGACCTGATTCCTCATAGAACCAAAGCCTGTTTAGTCTACCATTTCCGTACAATTGTTAACCGGTGCTTTTGTCCAAACGGTACAAGATAAAGAAAACATCCTTCTTTATAATGCTCCTTAAAAATAAATCTGCTGTTTAAATCATTGGTCTGCTAATATATTTAAAAATAAACTAACCAGTAAATCTTTTTTCAGAAAAAAAAATTGCATTCAAAAATCGATGCAGTTAAAAATGTGCATTGTACTAAAAATTGCACTGAACTATTATTTAAGAAATCCAGCTCTTCTACAGATGATGAATGAAATGCGGTTTTCAATTTGAAAACTGAAATCGATACACACTTCGCCCTCCGGCCCAAAACAAACAATTATTTCACCGATAATTCCGCGCCACTGGAACATTTTTCCTCAAAAATAATAACACTATTATCGACAGATTAAGACGCTTAATCATTTTTGTTTACTGTCGAAGAGGAACGCGCAAAAGGATGCAACTTCCGAAATATTGCGTTTCTTTTTCGAAATTATCAATAGGCGGCTAAATTATTCGGAATAAAATTTCATTTAGTGCTCCGTTCTCGGATCTCTATTGAAAGTTTGTACCGGGGACGGAATATTTGATTGATCATTTTATAATGCCATAGGAGATAAAAAAAATTTAGTAGGAGAAGAAAAAAAATAAAGAGAATCACTTTACGGGATACCAAACAACCCTTTAAAAATATCTGAGGCCAGTGAAGAAGGGATGGAGGAGGAGGGTCGTCTCCCTCTGCGGAGGTTAAGGAGGAAAAAAAGTACCCAAAGCACATGTTAATACTTTCCGGGATTTTTCCGATAAAGGTCTTCTAATCTCCGATTTTAAATCGAACCACTGCGGGAAAGATTCCATAGTGCGGATCATTGAGTTTAGATCTTCCCTCTACTATTCGAAGTTTCGCTTCTTGCTAGCTCTCCAGTTTCCTCTTCTGTAAAGATTTATTTAACGAAGTGATTGCTTGCGATTGAATGTTTTATTATACCCATTAATAAAACGTTATTCGGGTTTACTTACTGTGAATAAAGAATTATTTTCGGAAAGAGTTATTTATATTTCAAAGAGATTGACCTTTATTGCTGGTTTCTTTCAGTCCTGGATTTAGGAGTAAAGCATTATTTACTGATAATCTACCCAAGATTGAAGCCTTATTTTTAGATATTGTAATGAAGACTAATGTCTTATTTACAGGTACTGTTACTCATGGTTGAAGCTTTATTTGCACGTTCTATACCACTGATGAAATCTTATTTCACGACTGGACTGTAATGAAAACTGAGGCCTTATTTGCAGATATTGTACGCATGGTTGAAACGTCATTTGCAGGTGCTGTAATGAAGAAGTCTTATTTGCCGAACTGTACCACTATTGAAATCTTATTTGTAGGTATTGTATTGAAGACTAAAACTTTATTTGTTGAAACTGTATTCATACTTGAAGCTTTATTTGCAGATA
>JAPMOR010090016.1:90509-108704 GCA_026543865.1 Argiope aurantia
ATGATTAAGCCTTATTTGCAGGTATTGTAATTAAGACTGAAATCTAATATGCAGGTATTGTACCCATAATTAAGGCTATGTTTGCAGGTACTGTACCGCTGTTGAAACCTTATTTGCAGGTACTGCACCCAATGGTAAAACATTATTTCAAGATGCGATATCTTAGGATAAAATGTTATTTGCAGTTTTTGAATCTGAAGGAGAAAAAAAATCATTTTGGAATAATATATTTATGGATAAAATTCTACTTACAAAAATGGATGTAACATTACTTATTTCTTTATCTCCTAACTAATTATGCTATAAGTATATTTTAGATTTTGAATTTACACAAATGAATTTTTACTAAATATGTTTCAAAAATTCAATTTTTTATTGCAATTTTCTTTTTTATAAGCTAATTTTTCTTCTCAGGCTTAGCTAAATTAATTCTCGTTCTAACTTCTTTCCTCTCCTTCCTATTTGCAGATAATTCTAATTAAAATTATGTATTTTAATTTAGAAAATTAAGTTAACCCAGTAAAGAAAAATTCAATTGAAAAGACGATGCACAATAATGGTAAACAATGCTTTATACATACCTACAGAATCAATAAATACTACCAATGATGTTTTAATAGCAGGCGCAGTACCTGAAAACTAACCAAGGTGACTCAGTTAAAAATCAACCAGCCTTTTAACCAAGATGACTCAGCATATCGTAAGATGACGGGCAGCTATATATTAATCATGTACGCAGTTACGCGCTACCAACATCAGGTCTCTTGAATTTACTCCTTTAAGGTGCATAGGCACAATTAACTAAGCATGAGCAAGGATTTAGTATAAGTATAGATTAAATCAATATCATGGTTAAAAATGATATGCTAGAGAAATCATGAGAGCGGAGCAACATATAAGGTACTTCATTAAAATTAGACAACCGATAGCTTTGGCAAACTAGCTGGTGGCCGAATGAGGCTAACATAAATAAAATATCCTAGACATTACAAAAGTTGTAGTTAAAATAATTCAAGAACTACATTAACATTTTCGAATTTCTTGATGTATTTAACAGATGTTTGTAAGATAACGTTTCCAGTCAATAAATTTGGAGGTAATGTTACAAATAACACCAATTATCATTATTATTTGTTAGGCTAATGTTTATTATTATAATATTGTCAAGGAAGAATGATAAAAAAGGTACATTGTTTAAAAGTGACAGTTTAAATCAAAAAGCTGAAAAGCTGCATTACAGTAAAATGAGAAAATAATTAAATAAAAAGAATTGAAGTCATTGTAGTACTGATAAAATCAGTGCAAGTCACGAACATGGTTGCGAGCGTTCAGTTTCACAACAGAGCTTTATCGTGCATAATGTTAAATAGGTAAAGTAGCTACTCAGCTCATTTGAATAAAAATGGCTATACTAAAGACGGTTTAACCAAATATGTTTAACTAATTTTCTTTAAATGAAATATTTCACTGGATGTAAAAGTTCTTGTTTGTTATTAAAATTTAAATTAAGAACATGAAATGAATACAGGTGCAAGTAAGATATTAAATAGATAAAATGTGTCTAATAAGTTTATTTATTTTTGTAAGTTTTTTTAAATCTTGATTTGTTTTATGGTAGTAATAATAGAATTTTGCAATTGATTTGTTTTCTTTCATTTACTGTTTGCATTAGTAATTTAAAATTTTGAACATATCAATTAAATTAATCTATTTTAATATTTCCTGGAAATAGATATACATATATTAATCAATTAATAAAATTGCTTTTTGATTCCGTATAAATGTTGCTGGTTGACAAAGAATTTGGAAGAAAATAGTTTTATAAACTCCATAATATACTTAATTATGAGTTGTGATTTCAGAGATAAAACATTTTTTAATTGCACTGATAAAAATTAAAACTTTGACCTAATTAATTTATCTTTTAATTATATTGATAAATATAAGTTTTTAAAAACTATTTTAATTTTATTATTTAAAATAAAAATTGTAAATACAAATTATTTTTCTGCAATTCAATTAAAAAGTTTTTGATTTTTTCATATCAAAATACTCTTCGGTATATATATATATATAAATGAAATTGCATTAAACAGATTTTTCATTATAATTGACATTTTTTTGTGATTTTTTAAGTTATATAAACCAATGTATATGATCGTGAGATGCGAAGAAAAAAATTCTTTATTTAATCTTAAATAATTTTTAACTAAGACTGCTTGAAAACGTTACTTGATTTTAATTAACATTGTCACGTAGGTTCTTTAGTGTGCAACTCAATGCCACACACAAAAAGTAGAACTTAACCAATTTATTAACTCAACTCTGAACTGAGAACCCAGTGACTGACAGATCTGCTTTTATACTAGCAGGGAAAGTTCCAGAATACTTTTCTGGAGACAGTAAGAAAAGTCCAGAACTCTTGTCTGGTAAACTAAAGAAATGTCCAGAATCTTCTGGAACATGAAATAAAGGAAAGCATAAAATCAAGGAATTAAATATTTACACAGACAGTGAATTGCATCGTCTCTAGCGGGATTCGAACTTACAATCTCGTGATTAAGAGACCAATGCTATGACCATTCGGCCATGGAGAGTCAATTGCCATTTTTCAATGCGGCAATATATTAGCAATTAATATATTAATTAATATTAAATTTATTAAAAATATATTCATTAATTATATCTTCTTAATTAATATATCATGGCAGATTAATTTCTGGAAAAATTAAAATTTTCAATATTTACTCAAATTATATAATTTTAATAGATCAGCATAAAACTAATTATTACTAATATGCAGAAATTTATGTAACTGAAAAATTTAAAGATACCCCGACACGTCATATTGTTTTAAAAGTGAATACATTATGTTGAAATCTTATTACGCTATTAATATTAAATAAATCTGAATTTCTTAATAAGTCAATTAAAATCAATTAGTACAAAAAAAGCATTTGCCTTTTCACCAATTTTTCTGCTCATTATAACCTTTGGTGAAATTTAAACGGGTTTTTTTCTCTTGTTAAGTTTACTTCAGAGTACACAGCTTATCTTGAATATTTTATAACATAACCTCTTCTAATTATCAGATCAGATTGAAAATATCATTATAAAAATATTTTTTATTGTCATTCCATTTGATATTGACATCTTGTTGTTACCATAATTGCATTTTTACCTGGTATTGGCAACCTGCCATTACTCCAATTAACTTGTTTACTGTTGGCATGCAATTGGGAAAGCTTTCAAATTGTCACCAATTAATGATTTTACATAGCTATTTAATTTGTGAGCACCCAAGAAAATCTTTTACTTGCAACAGATAGACATGAAGTAAAATATGAAATGCTTAAAATTTATTTATATAATTGAAAGTATAGTTTGTATCCAATAAATAGAGTCTTCATGCTATTTAAGCAAATCAATTTTTTCGTAATGATTAATAGGTTGCTACTTTCGGTAAAAAGAGAAAAGCGTGGAAACCTCAAAAAAGTTTTAGAGATTTTATTGAGAAAACTGGACATTTAAAAAAAATGGATAAAATTATATTAGTTACTAACAATTTTTATTTTTGTGTATTCATTTCGAAGCTATGTGAATGAAAGTTATTAAATATAATTCTGTAATTTTAAGCAGTATTTGAAATTAATTCTTTTGCTAAATAATCGGGCATTCAGTTATAATCACACATGAAATGACATTACTGAATATCTCCCAAATCCGTAGGAACCAACGGAACCATCGTAAGATGAAAAATCTAAAAAGTTCACAAACAAATAACGACACTTTATTCTACCCGAAAGCACGAACACACAATCAACAAAAGATCAAACGTACATAAAACAGAACTTGCAGTACACAGCAACACACAAGCAGTTAATCAACCGTAACAGACAAAGCACTCAGACAGAACTCGCTCAACTACTCCCTTGAGTTCAATTTAAATAATTGATTACTCAATATTGAACTGAATCTCAACTTTGCTTCTCGACTTTTCATAATTTTTAACAGCGTAATGAAACTTTTAGGAAAATACCATAATTCCTAATCTATATAATTCTTGTGGTTTCAGAAGTTTTTGTCTCCAAATTGTCGAAAATGCTCACCAAATGAGTCGTTGAATTGGCATTCTTCTCAGCACTCATAAGATTTGTTGCAATATGAAAGAGACTGCGCAAGGAAGCAATAGTACCAATATTTTAATACATTATCTTTTAGTTTTAATATAAGAATATTTTTTCTATATTTTGCTTCCAACGAAATAATGCTAAGTTAACCGAGTAAATGCTAATATTTGAATTTTTTTTCATTTAATATAGCTTGTTATATTATCAAGATGTGTGGAAACATATTGATTCATGAACTGTGAAAGCAACCATCAATAACTCCTTAATACCATCAGTTCGATTGTTTTTTATTGTAAAATCTACCATGATGTTGTCTATTACGATAGCCCTCCAGATTTTCTTCTTGAATCTTATCAAGCTTTTGAGAGAAACGTTTATTTATTTATTTTTTATTTTTTTATTTATCGTAAAAAAGAAAAATTCGTAAATATTGAAATCTGTTCTCGAGATTTTCACAAATCTCATGAATCACGTTTCAAATCTTCCTGAGCTCAAAAAACGCATTTTGGCCTTTGTGTTTATCTGTGAACACGATAATTCAAAAGTGCTTCGAACGAGACGATATTTGAAATTGATCGCCTTCTTTCCAGAAATTTGACACATGCATTTTGCATGAAATTTGTAGATTTCTATTAATTTTGAGCGATGTTTATTCGGAGAAATTTTGGCGGTCTTGTTGTGCGAGTACAAGTAAACTCGATAGTTGATTGGAATCAGATAAATAAAATTTGGAACTTAGTTTTCACCTCTAAAATGTAGATTTTACCCATATTTTTAACCGCATCTGTCAAATAGTTTACTGTCTCTCTGTTCTAACGTTGCCTTCACGTAAACATAGTAACCCATAAACTTAATGATCTAAATGATTTGATGAAATTCAGTGTATGTTTTTGTAACTGAATCTGTTTTTTTGTGTCAAATGTTGTTGTTTATCGACCAGCTAAAAGGCGCCCCAATTATATATTCACACAATAGATCCAGTACAAATATTGGATACAAATATTGGAAGTAAGAATCTATATTTCGTAACTATTGTTCAATAACGCCATGCAAGGTATTCGTGACTTCACTGAAGATCTACAATTTACTGTGGGAGAGGGAGGGAGATAGGGCCTTTATTGAAGGATATACGAGAAAAACTCGAGGAGATCGTTCACGCAAGTTTTAAATAATAAAAAAATTTAATTTTCCTCCAATGAATCGAATTCCTATGTTGTTTTTGCAGCCAAATTGAAACAAAAATCTGCACTCATTTGTCCTGTCCGAATTATGAAAACCAACTGTTGGAAAAAATGAGAATTATTCTAATTTCATGATGTCGGCATTTAACCAAATAGACAATGACAATAATAAATTCAGTTTATGAACGATATGAAATATATTTTCACGATTGGAGATAGTATTAAAATCAACTGAGCCTCTTCTTCAATCTCTGTGTGCCAGATTCAAGTGTGCGCCAGATTTTGTTAATCAGAACCGCCAATCGGGTCGTCAAATAGTAAAAGGCAATGAAGAATTATCAAGTTTTGCGAATGATTTAGTACAAAATAATAGTAGTGCTGCGAAACTAAAAGGAGGCGGGGGTGGATAAGTTAGATCATATGTACAGTAAACACATTCTCTTATCCGCTTTGAAGGACACGGGAAAAAAATTGAATGACAAAACCACCACAATATCATTGGCGGGAACAAAGGACCATCATCGGCCATAGTACGATCCCTTCCATAGAAGGCACGTCCCGTCATTGGTAAGAGGTAGCTGTATCCCCAATGTTGGTTCTTGCCTCCGCATTTGAACATAAACCAGGGAGGCGAGAACCAACCACCATTCCAGAAACTTATCACCCTCATGTAGATTATGTGTAAGAAAAGCATTCCGTTGATGCATTAACAATTAACTTTAATTTTCATAAATTATTGAGAGCTCTTCTTCTATTGCACATAAATTATAAGTCATTCCTCATAGAAGGCAATTACTTTTCTAACATCCTACAAATATTTCATTCAAATAATATTCTTGAAAAAGGCCCATTCTAGTAATCTGCATAATTTTTGCTTTAACTTGAGCTTTCTAAGAAAACAAGAAGATTTAAATATTTAGCAAATTAGAAATACATTTTAAAATCAATAGTTCCTATCAGAACAATGAAAAATAAAAAAATGAAATGAAATAAAAAATTGAAAATTATAATTGCTGGTAATTGTTTGTAGGAAGTTATAATTACTTTTGAATAAAAACATATCTACGCTAAAATAAAGTAAAAAAAATTTTCGTAAAAAAAAAAGGATAAATACGCTTAAAATTCAAAACACGTTTAAACTATCCAAAACATGTGATAGCAAATAGGATTTGTAGACTTAAATCTGTACAGTCTATGAGGAAATTGATTTTTAAATGCTAAATAATCTTATCATGAATCTAACAAATAAGAGATTATACAATGTTTATCCTGCACTCCACGATGAAAAACAGGCATAACAAATTTATTCCAATTTGCATGGTGTATTGTGTAATAAATTATTTAATATATTTTTATCAGTCTTTAACAATGAAATTGAAAATAATTGAATAATTTATCACGGTAGTTATATAATGTTTCATTTTCGTATTTTTACCTTCCTAAAGATAAAAAATCAAATACTTATAATTTTCAACATTTCAACACAAGCTTATTGTTGAAATAAAAAATTCAAAATTTTACAAAAAAAAGAAAAAAAATTGTGTTGTTGTAGTTTAGGACGTGTGTATTATGCATATCAAGTTTATATAACACAACAAGAACAACGTAGAACAAGGGTTATTATAAAAGACTTAACTTTTACGGCTAGGGCAAAAGACTTCAAACAAAAAAATGTCAGGTCAGATTGTATCAAATAAGAGATAGTTTAGGTAAAGGAACTATTTAATATTAGCATTTGGATAGGTAACGTTTCCCTTTGATAGCGCCCTGAAGTATATAACAACATATGATTGCGTTAAAATGATTCTTCATTTGGTAAAAGAATTTTCTAGACAGCTTCTGGATGAAATCTTCAATTCTGTTAATCTTCAGATTGCTAAGATTGGCGTTATCTCTCACTTATTTTGTGTAATTCTTCCTATAGAGAATTTCATAATAGGAAGAATTCTTCGAAGAATCACACATAGGCAATTAAAGATTGCCTATGTGTGAGGTTTCTGCTACCCGCTCTTTGATTTGAACTTCGCATGTCAACATTAAAGTAAGTACTTGTTTGCATACTAGAACAATGTTTATTAATGGGAAAAAGGAGTGTCTGAGGATAACACCAGTAGGAGTGGTCTTCCCAAAACTTTCTCACATACTCCATAATAAACTTGCCATGCTAGAAAACACTTTACTTAGCATTGGCGTACAATAGTTACGAAATATTAACCATTGGTTCGAATCCAGCATTTTTATTGAATCTGAAGTGTTACCTATGGTGAGTTATTTGGAGATTAATCCCTGGAAAAAATCGAATTTCTTTTTTAGACACGTTTTTCACAACCGATTGAAATAAAAATTTGACACAAAACTGTACTTGTAGGCACAAAATATCAAATCAAATCTGATATATTTTAATCATCGCATTTTTGAGTTATTGCATTTACTTGTTTCAGAAAGTACAAATCGACTGACAATCAACTCGTTGTTGGATTTGGCTCAAAATTTGACAAGTGTCTACACTACAAATGTTAAATCTATGCATCGAATCTGTGAATCACTTCATTTTGTAGTTATTGTGTTATCTTATATTCAACGGACAGACTGACTGTATTTTATTCAAAATTTGACAGAAATCTGCAAATTTGTTTGAAGACCATATACAAAATTTCAATCGTCTTAAAGCGTTTTCGAGTTTTCTTTGTCACAGACAGATAGTTTCCAAAAATGTGTTTTTCGAGCTCAGGGAAGTGTAAAATGATTCATCAAAATCTCAGGTTTGAATATTTTGACGGTTACTATACTTTCTCTTTATTACGTACGTATATGAGAAAGTAAAAAAAAAATGATGAACTTTATTTTGTTTCAAAATTTAGCAGCACTGAAGGTGTTTTGAACTTGTGCAGCAAAGTCCTACATCGTATTGAATGTCCTAGGCCTTGTTGAAGGTGAACTTGGTGTCGAATAATTGTCCTATAAATGCATTTATTTGGTTATTAAAGATGGTCGTTGAAGAATTGTAGCTCCTTGAATGTATATTCGAATATCCTCGCTAGAAAAGTACAGCATATTTTTTTTTCTGTGTTAAAGACTAAAAGTTTTTTCTGTGTCTCATAGAATGCACAATGATTTTGTCGAATATATGCTGAAGCATTTTGACATCATACTGATGTTGTCCTACTTGAAATATCGTATCATCAGCGAATACAGAAATAGATATATAGTATTATTCTTTTTTCATTTCATAGAGTTACATGAGAGCTTTCGAAAAATTATACTAGTTGTTCCTATCTCTTTTCTTTCCTTGTGCATGAAAATCCTGTTTGTCAGAATGAAAGATCAGAACTTTGAAATCATTTCAAAAGGCGTACAATCAATCGCAGCTCTTTTTGCGTTTATATAGCCCTGCTACCTCCTTCAAATAAAGAATGTCAATATTAAAAACAAAGGGAAGATTAAAAGATGCTTATTGATTTTTTGATTTTTGAAGAAAAAAGAAAATTCATTATGTAACAGTTTCTATTTTAAATTTTTGTAATTCAGGCTTTTAACTTGAGCATTTTCTAAGCAACCATACTCAGTAATTATAAAAGTTGCATCCACGTATCAATATCGAAACAGGAACCCCAGAAACCTACTATATTTAATCGAAATCTTGTTGGGAAAATAATCAGCAATCAATATAAATAACAGATGCATAAAATAATCAATAATAATAGTTGCGTAAACTATTTCCTCTATTACTTTATTTCGACATTTCTTTTCTTTTCTTTTTGTATGCGAAATATACAAATGAGAAAATATTTTAATCGCAAAATATTGGCTTTAAGATTTTTACACTTCTGACCGAAAAACATATGTTTGAACTTTGTCTGACTGTCTGCAAGCACGGTGATTCAAAAACGCGACGAACTAATGATACTAAATTTATCGCGTGCCTTTATTTTTATTTATTTATTTACCAAATTTCACTTTTTATCAAATGTTGAACAAATGCCACTGCAAGAAGTTAGTCTGTTGATTTATCCATGTCCATGTGGACACGGTAACTCAAAAACACAAACAGCTAGATAAATAAAAATAAGCAAATGGATTTATCATTTGTATAAAATTTTGGAGACAATCCTTCAAAGAATGAACCGTCTGTATATGTATATTTCTGAGGTAACTCAAAAATGCAACGATTTAGACAAATGAATTTTGGTATGTGGTCCTGTCACTAGCAAAGTAGATCTATTCGAAAATTTAAATTGAATTAATAGAAAGGAATGTATTCCAATTCGTTTTTTTATTTAATATTTAAACCCTTTTTATATTTCCATGGATTTTTTTTCTCATTTGGTTATATTTTGTCAGATGGTACTACAAATGAAAGAGATTGTTATCAATCACCATACCAGTACACACACACACACACAGATTTGTAGAACTTAAATCCTGTTTTTATTTTCGTTTAACATTTTTTTTTTCGTTTAACAACATTTTCGTCAACACCATTAACATCATTTAACTGTAAATCCGAAGATGATTAAAATAAACTGAATTTGTTTCATAAGAATTATATTGCGGAATTTTTTTTCTTCACTGATACATTGTGCATTATTTAATCACTGAAGACAAAGAAAAAAGGAATATCATTTGATATCACAAGATAAACCAAGGAAGAAATTATAAATTTTGTACAACACATAATACAATGTACTCTTTTTTTATTTTCATTGTAACGGAGAAATAAATTTTAAAAAAATGATAATTCTTTCGAACAATACAAAGGAGTGGAACAGGAAAGGATCTTGAGTTTTTGTTCTTCCTTCTGCTCCTAAATATGCCAAATTACGCAATCACGGGTACATTTCCTACTGTTTCTGAAAAAAGTTACTCCTGAGTATATCATTAAGAAAGATTTTGACCAAGCGTTCAACTTCCAAACAGAAGTGTTTTTGCCATGAGTTTTTTTTCTTTCTAAATCTTACCTGGGGCTTTTTTAAATTCTTTCAGTTCAATAAACAGCAACTTCCTCAAATTCATGATGGTTTTAAAAATACAGATAGGAAAAGATCGATTTTTTGAATAATATTTCCTTATTACTAGTTAACCTTTTGAGTGATCCCACTTTATTATAAAACATTATGCTAATCCGATTTTGTCAATTGTTAGTTGTACAGAAAGGAAAAGAAAATGAATTATAATTAGGTAGATGACTACGTTAAGAAATCGATTTTTTGTGATTTTTTTTATGTTCTTAATGGTTGAAAGAGCTTCTTTATAAAACTGATAAAATTTTGTTTCTAAGTCGTTTGGGGAAGTTATATAGATTTTTAGATTTGCATTTACATACGTTTTAATGACATATTTAGATGCTATTTTTTCCAATTCCAATCTTTGACATAATTTTCTTACGAAAAGCTTCATAAATTAAAATCTAATACATATTTTTAGTTCAAATTTGAATAATAATTTTCAATTTGTAATATATAATAATTTTCTGAACTAGAGAATAAGCAATTTATTCATTTAAAAATGTTTTATAGTTGTTTCAGTGCTTCACAATGTGAAAAAAAATTGAAAGTTTCCTGTTATATATCAATCGAACCCAAATATTTAAAGGGATAGGAATACAGCTTATTTTTTTAATTCAGGGACTAGATAATATATATCTTAAGCTATCCTCAAAATTTCAAACAAATTATTTGATCAATTTGACTCATTGAGAAGATTTTTATATTATAAACCATTTTGACCAAAATAAAAAAAGCTCTATTTTTCATTTTTTAAAAAAAAACATTTGCCACTTAACTAATATATTTTGGTTTGATGGATATTTTTCAATTTTTTAATGCATATATTCAAAAATAAAATTATTTTTCGACCGTTTTTCAAAAAAATCAACCTTAATGTAGTCATATACCTTAACCTGATTTCGAATTACAATTGCTCTCAAGAGAGTTGTATGTTTTTGAACAGCGAACTGATGAAATATTTAAGACAGGTGAAAAGCAGTAGAAGTGGGTAATCAGGAAATAAATTATATTTACACAAAAAAAGACAACTTAGAAACTATTAAGCAATTAATGTATATAACGGAGACTCTAATCCAATTTGCATATCTGCCCAAGTTTATCAGTGGGGATGCCAACATAAAAGAGAAGGTCAAAGCCACCTTGATGCACTAAGTTACTTCTTGATCAAAGTAACTTTGGTCAAATATCAAAAGTAGAAATTTGGCTTGACATCAGTATGAGGATTATTTTATTTTATTGAATTTACTCAGGAAGCTGGGTTACTTAGAAACTCCAAGTTATTTAGTGAGCAAACTGATAAAGTACTAGGTAGAGCCTAAAAAGGAAATCTGCCCTGGTTCCAGTACGAAAGATATCTTGTATTCTTCAAAGACTTTTTGATGCAGATTACTTACATTCAAATAGAAGTTGCTAATTGATCAAAATGACTTTGGAGCACAATATTTGAAGAAGAATTATGACATGGTTTCACTAAGCGGTTCATTTATTGTGTTCTTGGAGGATTTTCTGAAGAAGATGGTTTACATACAGGCACAAGTTGTTTATTGATCCAGTAATTGAATGAAGCACCTAGACAATATCTGGTCTGACATGGTATTAATAGGGAAGATATTGCCTTCTTGAAGGATTTTCTGAAAAAGATGGCTTACATTCAGGTGCTAGAGGTTTATTGATCAAATGACTTTGGAGCACCTAGTTAATATCTGAATTAGAGATCCAACATGGTTCTAATAAGGGGGGGGGGGGCTATCGTCTTCTTGGAGACTTTCTGAAGAAGCTGGTTTACCTTGAAGTACTGAGTTATTTATGACATTCTGAAGAAACTGACTTATATTTGTGTTTTGCTTGAAGGAAACATTTCATTTGTCTCACCGATTGCAGCAACCAATTCATTGTTGAGTTGCAAGCAGGGTTCCTTACTTTTAATTAATGCTGTCACGATCAGAGAATGGATTTCAGAACATTCTTCTTTTGTTTTATCTTCTTAATCATGTCATGTTTTAATCCACTGAACTATTGACGTGCAAACAAATGTAAGAATTCCTACTGGAGAATATTATCTGTATCCAAAATATTGCACTCATATGTTTTTAATCTCTAGCTGCGCAAAATGTTTTGCTACATTGTTTTGATACCTTCATAATATTTTATAACATTCAGAATTTCGAGAAACATTGCAGACAGCTTGTAAGATATCTAGTGTTAAAAGGAAAGGCAGTTTTTTTTTGTAAGTATAAATTATCCTGTAAAGAGATTCAAACTCTTCCCTTTCTATTTTTTATTCAATGAAAGTTCTTGATCACGTTATCGTAAAGTAAATGTTGAGAAAAACTGTGAACTGGGCTGAGCGCAGTTAATTTCTGATATAGTTTGTAAATCTATATGTTTACAAACTGTACTGTTTCTGTTAATTATTCTGTTTGCAATGACATGATATATCGATCAATGCTAATAAACATTACTTTCTCAATCAGCAGTCAATCGACAAGAGCTTATACCTAACTAGGAAATGTATTTACTTTAGATAAAATAGTGAATCATACGTATAAAAGGAACTCACTTGTAAATAAAATATTCAGGCTTGTTGCCTATTTAACTATTAGTAATGGAAAGTACAGAAAAAAAAATTATAAAGTGTGACATTCGTCACAATTAAGTAATCCTGCTTGTAACTGTAGAGCAATAAAAATTTTTATGTTTGAATAGAACTCATCTAAATTGGGAAACTCAACATTTAGAATGAATATTTTATATCAATGAAATTCTTTCTTGAGCTCTTAGACTGATAGAAGTACGTATATCAATACTCAATAGTGGCGTTATCTTTTGCACGTACTGTCAACATAAATTGGTATCAATAATAAACTATATTCTAATGTAAAATAAAATATTTTCAATAATTAATGAATAAAGTTAAACTGTTTAATTTCATGGAATTCTTTCTAGAACTTTTGGGGAGGAAGAAAAACCTATAGCCTCATAGGTTTAGCCCCTGAAATAGTTTGTAGTCTTGTGAGCTCTGAGCTGTCATTGACTATAAATCGTTTCTAAGAACATTATAAATTGACTCAAATATTGTTAAACAAAGACAGTGACAGATATCAAGCCCATTTGTTTTGTCGTTCTTGTAAATAGGGACAAAAGAAATACAGTTAAAGAGAGCTCATGTTTAAAATGGTAGTAAAGTTACTTGGAATGTGCCATTATTCCATAAAAGTATTCTTGATTGTAACTCTAACATATTTATAAATAGGCGATATGATTCTAAGCCATTCCATTTTAGATACGAGTAATATGCAGAATATTCGCTCTAATTATGGCTAAACAAGGTTGGCCTATATATAAGGTTTAAAAATAGTTCTTAAGACACGATTCGATTGACGATCTCTCTGTAAAGAAATGTCAAATTCTAAATGATAATTGTTTGTTCGTTTTGTTTTAGCAATATTTAACCAACCGTATCAAATTTATTATTCACTGATTGTGGTCCCATATTGCAAGGTCCTTCCAAAATAATAAACCCGTTGCTTTTGCACAGATAATTAATATAACTGAACTAAACTAATCTAGAGTTCTAAGCTATAATTATATTATTTGTTGATCACGAAACCATTTGTAACTTTTAGAGTATTGTCGATTTGCTAATTACTATAAATCTTCTAAACAGATTGTAATGTAACTTAAAGATCTTTCAAAATGTGTCGTATAGTCTGTGCAAAATAATTGATTATGCATATTCTTTATAAAAAAAACATTATTTTCGAAATGACTGTTCATTTAGCTCTTTATACAGCTAAAAACATCATCTGATCGCGATTCAGTATTACGCAGTATTTTCCAATACAACGAATGTGTTGCTTTTACACAAGTTATTAATATAACTAAACTAAACTAATCTAGAGTTCTATAATGATGTTATTCATTGTTGACGAGGTATTTTTGTAATTTTTTGAATAACGCCGATTCGTCATTATCTATAAATCTCAGGCGATTGTAATGTAACTCAAATGTCTTTCAAACTATGATGTATATTCTCTACAAAGGAATATACATCAAAGAAATATTTTTGAAATGATTGCTCATTCAGTTCTTTCTATAGTTAAAAAAATCATCTGATCATGGTTCAGCATTACGAGTCTTTGCTAATATAGCAAACGTGTTGCTTTCACTCAAGACATTAATACAACTAAACTAAACAAATCTAGAATTGCGTAACTGTAACTGTTCTAAATCGTAATAATTTATTGGTGACGGGGCCATTCGTAACTTTTTCTTGAGGTGTCGATTTGTCATTGACTATAAATCTTCTCCTCAAGGAGCTGCAATTTAACTTAAAGGTCTCGCAAACGGTCTTGTCAGGATAATCAGTGATCAAGACGATTTGATTCTTTCTGTTTCTTTTTCAGTACCAGGGACAACAGAAATGGTGTGACCTTCATCGAATCTGCAAAAACAATCGGCCAACCAACCGTATCACTTATCATCCAGAAACTCTTCAAATAAACAAAGAAAATCCAACCAATGCTCCGAATAAACATACAAGATTCGTGGGAAGCATGAAAGGGTGTTGAGAGGAATTCACATATCGAGAGAAACGAAAAAATAAAAGGCAGAAAGGGGGAAGGATGGAAAGACATCGTTACAAGTTACGCGCTAACGACAATTTGATGACAAAAAATGGGCGTCGAGTTACGCAGCATACATCATCGGTAAGTACAGTGTGTTGCTTGAGCCCCCCCAGACCATGCGTGGGAGGGATTATCCAAACGGGTTGATTTTCTTTGAGAGAAAGAGGTGTTTCTTAGGGCCTGTTGCGAATGATTTGCCGGGAGTGGACTCTTTAATTACGCTTGAAGCGGACCGTAGACGCTAATGGACCTCCCTTGCACTGATCCAGGGAGAGTTTTCCGTCCCCAGAGAAAACGATTAAGGTATCGGTGAATCGCTTTTTGATTTTTAAGCAGTATCGAAGAGATTATCAAATCACTTACCTATCTTCGATCCAGTGTGTGTGACGGGAGAGAAGTTGCGTATCCTACGAATTTTTCGAGAAAATCGATCCCCTTATTTTGTTAGGGAAGTAACATGCGTGTGTATCTTTCGTTCTCATCAAATTCACCGTTAGTACAGATTGGATCATAAAGATATAATAAATGCTCGCGCTCTTAATTGAATGTGAATTGCAACAACTATTAGCTTCAAATAGATGCAGTTTTGCACTAGGAAATCATATTCAGAAGTTACATTTAGAGAGATTTTTTTTTAAATCTACCTATTGCATTGGTCTTTATGATGCCACTTGAGAAATATTCTCCTTTCTACTCATCAGATTACGATTCTGACATACTGTGATCTACAGATCATTGCAGCTTCTACTCAGTAAAATTCTACATTAAAAGCATGAATGCGTTGGAAACGCTTTTCCACTACCACATTCGGATATATCTCATTCTTTTCCACATTCTGTACACTTCAAATTTACAAAATGGGGAGTTCTAAATCAGTCCGAGTCTTGCGGTAATTAATGACAAAGAAATAGTAAATATTGTAGAAAATTCTTCACCACTTCTTTTAATCCAAGGACTCTCATATTATGATGCTAGGAAGTTCTTAAATAGCTGTATTTACATAATTTGACAAAACGTATAAGATTTGCAGATCCACAAAAAACTATGTTCTGTGAAACCTAACATTGGTTTGTAACCTATTATTCCTATACGATAAGTTGATGTCAACTGACTTGCTTTCGTATTGGACATATTCGCCTTTACCACAGGTATTTCATTTTTTGGCAAGTATGCCCATCGTGTCAAATTATTTTTAATATTAAACCCACTTTAATCGAATTTTTTAAAGTCAACAATATTATTAACATTACAAAACCTGGTGGTGAAAGTACCACTAAAATATATTTAAATTTTTAAAAGTCATTGACTATTATAATTGCATTTAAATCATTTTAATGCTTGTTTGTGTATAACTTTCTTACTTTGATTCATTGTTTCACCTATTTTGTATCGGTATTTCAGTTGAAGATATTTACATTCTTGAGCATTTATTATCTGCCTCATTAAATTTTATGCTTTCTTACGTTGATACATTTTCTTTTACGTTTTAATACATACATTTTTATAGTATGTTCTATAGTTTAATAATTTATTTCATGCAGCATAACTGAGCATGGCTCTTGCGTCAATTTGACGAAAAACAAGAAGCGCAAATGCGAAAGCATAGGATATTCAAAAGGCATAATAGTCTGCTGAATTAAGGTGCAAAAAGGTGTGTTTAGTGGGTCTATGATGCATATAAGACGTTTTCTTCGACTGAAAACAAGAATTTCAGGTAAGGAAAGCACTGTAAAGGCATGAAAAATGAACGGTATTTATAAATATTAACAAGACAAGCTGATATCATGTTGCTAAATAGAAAATAGCTCAGTTCAAACACCTAGAGAGCTCTCTCTGCCGATGATAATCTCATTCCGAAGAGAGAATAAAGATTCGTATGAGCGCTTTACCTTTTATAATCTCCAAATAGGGTATGGAATTAGTTTAGAAATATCTATATCTCGACTCCATATAGAGATATCTTCATCATTCTTATATTCTCTAGAACCTTTACTTTTGTCTCCACCTATTTTCTGAAAAATCAAGAGAAGATTACCTATGTTCATCTGAACTTCATTAATAACATCTAAAAACCTCTCTTTTTAATGATGATAAAAAAGTAATTGCAGGAAAGTGATATTACAGATTCATAGTAATATTGCATCTAAATCATCACTTACATTTGCTGTGCTGTTCTGTGGCCACACTTGTAACTTGCATTTGCAACACAATGGCACTGTAAATGGCAGAAAATAATTGCCATAAATTTAATAATTGTTGCATGCGGTTGGTGAACTTTAAGCACATCAATAAATCTTTTTTTTTCTCTTCCTCTGAACAACTTCGTAGCTTACTCAATTTCTTTCTTCTCAACAGAATCGCATCCCTGCATATGAAATAACATTTGCTTGAAAATAAAGGGTGTCAAAAAATTAAAGTAAGATTTGAATTTGCCACCATATGTGCAATAAAGTGTTGGCAACTCTATTAAAAAACATTCGACAGCTGAAAGTTTAGAATTTGTAGAAATGGAGCTTCACACAATAGAACAAAGTGTTTTCATTGTTGTACAATATTTCAAAATCAATGAAAATCTGGCGGCCACAGTTCGAAAATTTTAGGATTGACCGACTAGATCGTGTGATTTAACACCATTGAATTTCTTTTTTACGGAGTTATTTGAAGTCAAAGATCTATGTCAACAATCCCACAAACACGCCTGCATTGAAGGAGGAAATTCAACCACATTTATGCAAAATGATAATGGAAAATTTCCACAAAAGAGTACGAAGGGGCAGCAAAGTCGCTATATGTGTTATTCCATACATAACCCTATCCTGTCTACTTTATGATTCAATAAAATATAATAATTTAGAGAGAAAACTGCATTTTTTAAAATTCAATTCAAATCTTGCGTTAACACGTTGTTCTATCGTATAATACTCTAATTTTACTAAACTTAAGCTATCAGCTGTCAAATGGATTTTTTAATAGAGTTGCCAATACTTTACTGCACGATTGGTGGCAAATTCAAATATTGCTTTAATTTTGGTACACCCTCTAGAAACGTTATTAGTAGATGTTTTGGCTCAACATAAATAATTAATCTAAATGAAGTGTTTTTAGAATTTTTTCGTTTAATGATATTGAAGAATCTAAGGGAAAATAGCTACACAAATATCAAAATTCATCTGCATATATTCCATAGATTCTGGAAAATTCATCTATAATTTTGTATATGTTTATTTCCAATAAATTCATCTATAATTTT
>JAPMOR010090022.1:0-18043 GCA_026543865.1 Argiope aurantia
TAATAATAATTGTTAAATATTGAATTAGTAATAAGTAATTAAGTGTTTGATATCTCTATAGTAAACCCTCTGTGTTGAAGAAAGTTGCATTCTATTTATACGAATACAACTATCTGTTTATTTTACTTTCTGTTTACAGGAATGCAGTTATCTGTGTATTTTACAATGCATTCGAATTTGTCTAATACAAAAGACGAATTTTTATTTTTGATGTATTTTTACCGTCCTATTGAATCCCCTCAGGGGTTCACCTACTATAGGTGAGTATGGGTGTCCCAATCCCGAGGTTTCCAGGGATCTTTACTCCCTTTCGGTTCGCACTCCTCTGTGTCTTCCGCTCTCTGCTATGTTTTTTCTTTCCCTCGATGGCAAGCGTGGGAGCTCTCCATGAGAAGGTGTCGCCGCTCTGTTTGCTTCTTGCTTCTTATGGACAGCCAAAACCCCACGAGTTGGCCGTGCGTGGCGACCCATTAGACGGGTGATGCAATGTGGTTTCCGGTGTATCAATCGGCCGGTACCTAGTCACCTGAGTGGCTAGTATGTTAGGGATTAAGCGAAGGGGTTACCCCTTGGGCTTGGCATTAAGGGTGGTTACTGTCCCCGTAAGTAACTCCCAGCGTATAGGTACCGATTAGCACTAGGGTAAGTGCCGAGGTTGGAAGTATCCAGAGCCGGTGGCTGCCTTCCCTTGTTGGGCTCCATGGTGGGCGGTACCGTTGGGCCCGAATCTCTCTTAATATCGTATGGCTCCTCCAAAAAAGGGTCCTTTCAATGGGCGTCGCATTGTTCCAATTACTTCAAATTATGATAATTATTTCGATAGTTTATAGTTAAGCGTTGTCAGAAAGAAACGAAACATTTGAAACAGTATCGCCATTCTTAGTACAGAAGGCCATCACCGCAACTGTTAGTGAAGTAACATCAATTAAAAAGATTCGATTTGGTGACTTGTTAGTAGAGGTCAATTCTCAAAAGCATGCTCAGAGCATACAAATATTTAAATCACTTGCAACTATCCTAATCGGTGTCAGCCCTCATGCATCATTAAATACCTCTAAAGGTGTTATCACCTGTGGAGAAATTCTGAATCTGTGTTGACTTTATAAGAGATGAGCTAAAATCACAAGGAGTTGTACATGTCCGCCGAATTACCATCAGGCGTGACGGAGAAATTATTGACGCTAAACACCATATCATAACACTTAAATCTCCAAAATTACCAGAACATATCTATGCAGGCTACATAAAATTACCAGTAAGACTGTACATCCCAAACCCCCTCAGATGCTTCAACTGCCAGCGCTTTGGCTATTCAAAGGCAAACTGCCGCGGGATACTCACTTGTTCCTGATGCGCAGTAAAAGGTCATGATAGCCAGCAGTGTGCCGCAACTGAAAAGTGCGTAAACTGCGGTGGCGATCATACGTCGTTCTCTCGATCCTGCTCATGTTGGCAACTTGAAAAACAGATTGTAACTCTCAAAATCAAAGAAAGTTTATCTTACCCTGAAGCTAGGCGTAGGGTTATAGCTCAAAATCCTACTCCTGACACAACATATGCTTTTGTTGTACAAAGGTCATTTTGTGCAAACTGTTCTTGCGCAAACTGTGTTATAAACACAGCGAAAACCAAGCAGCCTAAAAATGTTTCTTATTCAGATACCGGAAATTCCACCAGTAGTACCCCTGAAACTCCTACAGTTTTAAAAAAGAAATCAAAGAAAAAACTCAAAAATCGCTGACTCTGAAGCTTGCAAAACGCGGCCATTCATTATAAGATGTTACTTCAAAATTAAAAAAGTCAACATTAAAAAATTCTGTCATTTTCGGCTTGCGACGCAAGGTAATGTCCATAAAGACTTAACGTCCATATTTGGCATGCCAAATAGCCCTGATATTAAATTACACCCTTCTGGTGATGAGGATGATTTGGAGACGAGTTGCGAATATGAAGCAACTCAAACAAATGCTTCTAAAGCTTCTTCTTCAAAACCGCTTTCTTAATGGGTACCTTTCTTTCATGGAACTGTCGCGGCCTTCGGTCCAAATTGCATGACATTGAGTCCATTTTCAATATTTTTCATCCTGTTTCTTTCGGTGTTCAAGAAACCTTCTTGACACCCAACATTCCAATCAAATTACGCGGATATAGCTGTGTTCGGAAAGATGCAAACACTGGATCTTATGGCTCTGGTGGTGTCTGTATCTTCACATCTAATTTGTATTCGAGCACGCCTCTCAGTTTCCCACGCTGATAGTGGCGGTTTCGACTACTTGTCCTCCGCTTTTTCTATTCCAGTGGGCAGGCTGGAATACATTTTCCCAAATCCATCAATGAGGCTATGGTCAGTAATGTAGACATTTCGAAAGCAGTACAAAATGTCATTGATACGATAATGAAGTAAAGTTTTTGGGAGTGATTCTCGATCGGAAACTCACCTTCCTTCTGCATATATTATATTTGCGAATTGAGAAATTCTTAAGTATTTTAAGGGTTCTCTCAAAAACATCTAGGGGAGTCGATCTAACCTCCCTTCTTCGTATTTATCAGGCAATCATTCTCTTCCTGATAGATTATGGATGTATGGTGTATGGCTCCGCTAGCTCATCTGTTTTGCGGCGACTGGATACCTTCCATCATTCTGCTCTGCGCATTTGCTCTGGTGCGTTTATTACGTCTCCAGTTGAAAGCCTCTATGTTATATGTCAGCAACTACCACTTTGCTTAAGGCGGAAGAAACTGTTTGCCATATTTTATTTCCGAACAAAATCTGTTCTGAAGCATCCACTAAACGAATTTTTGCTGCCCGTTGGAGTTCGTCGAATTTATAATGCTCCCCCTTCTCATATCCTTCCATTTTGTGAGAGAGCCAGATTGCTCCTTCAGGACTTGGACCTTAAACTTCTCCTATAAACAGCATCATACGACACAAACGGGCGACCGGATTGCAACGAAATTTGGTAAATAAGCTATACATGAGGTGCTCACGGAATTTCGAGAAAAAAAAATTTGTCCCAAAATGTCCACCAGGGGGTACTTTTCCGAAAAACATTAACACAAAAAATGACCAAAACGGAATACAGAAACAATATTAAGATTTATTGACTAGTTTCTGATCACCTTGTCATAGAACCATATTAAGTAAAAATTAAAAATTAAAAAAAAAACAGCAGTCCGCTATGTGAGAAAAACAGTTCAGTTTGCAGAACAGAACAGATTAGGTCGCAATCGCACAAAAGGAGCAGTTATTAATCATGTCCAGGATGATGTAGGGAAAGGTGCTCCATGTGACCACTCTCATTCCCCTGCAAAATTTCAAGTCGATGGGCAGGGTGTTCAACAGCAGATCGTAGCTGACCAGTTGTAATGCTTCGCACATGGAGTTCTTTATGTCGTTCAGCGTCGCAACAAGATACCGTCATCACTACAACCGGAAATATCGACCAAAAATATAACAATGAATCCAAACGTTTCTTATCCTAACCTCTTTTGTATAAAGGTTCCTTTTCTTCACAAGCATGCAAATCTCGACATTTTTTTCCTACAATTGACATATTTTCCCGGTTTTACATTTTATTACTCATAATTCTTCTGGATTGTTAATATTGTTACGAAATTTTCTGCCGGGGTTCGTTTGGATAGTGGGAGTGATATGGTGTAAAGAACGCTCAATTAGCAGGCAGAAGTAGAATAAAAACAACGACGTTTATTTACACGAAGACACACAGGACAGCACAAAAGCGACAACTATATACAGCACAGAAGACGATTATCTTCACCCGAGACGTGTAGCATACAACAGCACACACAGCAACATACAACCAGAATCTACTGCAGACAGTAGAGCACAGCTCAGTTCAGCACTAGCTTGACTCAGTCGCTTCCGACTACTCCGTCTTCTATTTCTCCGACTCCGACTCGGATTACTGACTTTACCTTCGTCGACTCGACTCCGTTGCTCTCGAACTCGGACTACTGGCTTGGCCTCCGTCTGGCAGCTGCAGCCCCTTTTATAGGTCTCAGGAGGCGGTTAGAAGCCTCTCAACCAATCAGGAACGTTCGAGGCGTATCTCGGTTCCTACTGGACGGATCGGGAAAATTCTCGAAGTTTCGGGTATTATCTATTTTGGCGCCAAAGTCGCCAAATTGGTCGCCAAGTCGCCAAATGGTCGCCAAGTTTGTCGCCAAGCCGACCGTCCAGTACCGATGACTTTAAAACTTTCTTTCCGACGATGGAACAAACTATGCTGGGAAGCCGAATTGCAATATTGTTTACAATTACAATATTACGAATTGCAATTACAATATTGTAGCAATATTGTTTCTGTATTTCGTTTTGGGCGTTTATTTTGTTATATTAAATGTTTTAACTGAAAAAGCGACCTCTGGTGGACATATTAGAACTTTTTTTTTTCCTAATTCCGTGAGCGCATTTCATGTATAGACTCTATACTAAATTTCGTTGCAATCCGTTTGTGTTGTATGATGTTGTTTATAGCGGAAATTTAATTATAACCGCCCTGTAGTTTTGAATTTTGGTAATGCAAAATAATGTAATGAGACAGACAATTTGAATTCCTCCATACATATTCATTATTTATTGATTCAAAAATTTGAATTTTTACATATATCCTGTAATATGCAATGGCAATTAACAAAAAAAATGAATTGGCTGCATGGCAAAGTGACGGTATTCTTTTTTTTTTCTTTAAACCTGTACCACATTTTTCACTTTTCCACCAAGTTTGCATTTTCCCTTTTGCTTCAGTTGATCCAAGAGAGAGAACACGCATTGCTGAAAAAGAAATAGATTAAGGAATTGTCATGCTTCAATGCACAAATAACAACATGGAACAAAATTTAAGGCGAATACATAATGCTATAGACCTAAATCCAAATAATCGGTTTGAAGATTTTTTTTTAATAAATTCCCATTAGATAAACAAATTGCATCGTTAATTAATGTTACAAAATATTAGAAGTTTAAAACAAGTAAATTATTAATTCAAGATGCATCATTAAAAAAATATTGTGACTAATTTTGTATATTTTATTTTTAAAATTTTGAAGAGAGTTCAAAGGGGTCCCTGACAATTATATTTGTGATAAAAAAAAATTAGGAGTCAAGGAATGCGTTCTTTTTGGAACGGAGAAAAAAGCGAAATGGATTTTTTTAATATGTGTATATTTGATCTTTATACTTTTAATCAGAAGGTTTTTAATAGTTTCTAGAATGGCTAAAAATATGCTTACTCTTTGTAATCATTAAGATTTGTATTTATACCTAGCGACAGTGTAATTTCAGGTTGTTTGATCTTTATCTAATAAATTAAATAAACATTAAAAAAACAAATAATCTTCCGAGATTCTTTTTTTTTTCAAGTTAAATAAACTGAATGCAAAATTTCGGACTTCTCATTCTCCTAATACATCTTACACTCATCTTACCGTACATTTGTTGTTATAGATTTGACATTAGCATTTGACAACCACTTTTCACAATACTTTAAAACATATAAAGTTTTCTTTCTAATTTTTAAAATTTGATTTTTGCACGCGATCTTTTCCGATCCTACTAAGAGATTGAAGAATTGAATTACTCTTTTTTTTTTCTAGGAGTTTACTTTTCAGAGCCTAGATCCATTCTGTTGTCTGATGCAGGAAATTAATTTCCTCTAACTATTTTTACTTACTGAAAAATTACAGAAGGTATTTCCTTATCAACAATTAGGTGTTGTACCCAACGAACTGGAAATCAGATGCCCTCTCGAATTCGATGCGAAGAACATCACGTGCACAAATTAAAATTTTTCTTTATTATTATGTTTGAAATGTGCGTGATGGCATAAGGTGAAAAAATATGATGAATGGTAGAAAAGATACAATGATGCCTTTTATTCTGTAATGACTGTGTTTGTGGTTATATGTAAGTATTGTAATTATTTTTATTAACAACTATAAATTCGTGTCCAAATCGAGACTCAAAATAAGATTTGAAACAAGTCTCATTGAGACAGCAAATCCTTGCTAAATTGAAAAGTGAATCAATCCTGGCTTAAATTGCTCACCTCAGAAATGTATAAAAATTGAAATTGCGTAGCAACTAATAAAACTTTTAAAAGCGGTTAATGTCATTGCTGTGAAAATTATTTGTATTTTTTGAGAGAAAAACCTTAAAATATGATCAAGATGAGTCGCCTATTAGAAGAACCCTTTCAAACTCACCACTAATACTGACAAAGAGACAAAATGAATTTAAAAAAGGAAACGGAAAAAGAGAGATCGTTCACGGTATTGCGAGTTGTGACTCCTAACGGTGACGATGCACAATGAAATTAGTTTAATGAATGCCAACACTGATTTCATTTCTGAAAATGCAACTCAGGAAATAGGTTCCTAGATCCTTTGGATCAAAGAAAATGACATTAATTTTGTGCGGCTCTGTTTGAAAGGCAGACGCTTCTTTTGAAAGTCCCATAAACAGAACGGAACTGCGTGTTTGATCGGCTTCCTTCCAAGTGATGCAGCTAAATTAATTGCTAAGAAGTCAAGTGGAGATACTCTAATTCTGAATGTGTCAAAGATTTTGTTTTTAAATGATTTAATGAAATATTTCAAAAGTTTTTCAAAGCATCTAAATAATATTGACGGTTTTTAGTACTACTTTTACTTTGAATGGATAAATTCTTTGTAATTTGGATATCAGGTTACAACATTTGAGGAATGAGTTGACTTAATAATAACGAATCAAATCAAGAAAAGAACACCTCTTGGGCATAGAGGACTTGGATCTGCTTTAGACGGTGAAGTTTTTTTTATTTTCTGTTTCAAGAAATGCCTCCATTTTGGTGATAAGTTACGGTATTTTCATCGTTTTTGTTACTCAAGAATAGAAAACAACCTTGGAATACAGGCATTTAGCATTACAAGAATTATAAATTAAAATATTAAAGCTGGTGGAACGCCCATTTTTTGGCTATTGCCGCATTCAGCTTATTTTTCTTTAAAATATGCCTGGCTACTGGATACGTTCTCTTATGATTCTTAAACTATGTTTTCATCTCAGTAAGGGTCCATAGCTTAGAGAATCAAGCATGACCATAGTAAGCAATTTTATTAATAATTGGTTAATTTATTCGTGGAAATTTCTTAAAACTGACTTATGAATTAGATTCTAAATGACTTTTATTAAAATAACTACTTTTTATAGTGAATCTAATTTATCGAATTTTTAAAAATCACTTTGGTTGTTTTTGTACGTAATTCATTTTTCGGACAAATTGAGACTGGACACTATTATATATTGCGTGCTAATTATGTTACTGTAGTTTTAGATAAGTACTTCAATTATTTCGTCAGATAATCACTGCTCCAAAAAATATAAATGTCGCAGTAGAGGGTTTTTTTTTTTTTTTTTGTTCCATTTTGAATTGTGTCTTACTAAAATCATTAGAACTAGAAACAAGTAAGATGACCAACTCTTGCATAAAAATATGTCGAATAATGTTAGTGATAGTGAAATAACGCCATCCTTGGATAAAGAAAGTCTGCTTTACTCTCCAAATGATTCAAATGTACCCGACCATCCAAACCTGGAAAAAGGCATGGCAACAAAGGATTTTAAAAAAATCCTCTAACTGGTCCGGACGAGTTTGAAGACTCAACAATGCAAACGGTCCGCGCATTCCGGACGGCGGTCAAACACAAAGTGGAGAAAAAACGACCCGTTAAATCAAGTCTAAAAGATATCTTTAAAAAGGAAAAAAACGTGTATTCCATTTAGTGATTAAGAAGTTGAAATTTTTCGTATGGATACACTAGTGGAAGAACAGAAGAGGCAAGGGGATATGGAAAAATACACAAGAGCCAACAATCCTTAAATCTCCTTGGATTGATACTTTTGAGAGTATTCTCTCCGAAAACAAGATTTTTTTAAAAAGCGGCAGAAGATCTTAGAGAATTTTTTCAAAAAGTTCTAGCGTTTTAAAGAAGTTTGATATGTAAAGCAATAAGGATTATAAAAGTAAACCAGCTTAAAAAAATTTATTACTTTATTGGTTTCGGTCAATGTTTTTTTAATGAAACAATCATATATAGCTAGATCAACTTATCAAATGCGATCTCCACACTACAAAAGTTTTATCAATTTTTCCAGACTACCACTTTAAGGTATGAGGGAGATGCCATTCCCCCTATGACATTGCTCCCTCCCCGTAATCATCCTGATTCCAAAGTGATGGATTGATTTCAAAGAACAGCAGCTCTGAAATAATGTACTGATGAAATGCTTAAACAGTATACTTTATAATCACCGTTTTTTTCTTTGCAGAGTCAGTTCCACTTTACACCGACTCCTTTCGGGTTGATTCCATCACGATTCCGATTTTAAAATCCGATTTTGAGAGAATCAGGTTTAAAAAAATAATGCAATGAGTGCGGGAAATCATTGCTTGTCGCAGAAGTGGCAGATAAGGAATGATTGCTTAAAAAGTATTGATGGGATCATTTCATTTTATCGTCGAAAGAACGTGAATCGACTCTATTTCTCGATCCACTTTTTCTCTTTGTCACTGAATTGTTAAACTTAAAAACGTGTGCATCTTACTAGTGTTTCTGCAACTCTTGCGCATCTTCCCGAAGTACTTGGATCGGCACAGGTTTTCTGTAAAATGAAGAAGTCAATTAATAATCTTTTATGAATGCCAGATTCTTTTTATTGAACACAGTGCTGAGAAATGTTCACATTCATATCTTGTGAAACTATCATTTAATAAGAAAAAGCATAATAAGTGATAAAAAATCGAATAAGTATTTTTAAAAGAACCGAAATCATTTGGTGTTGAAATCGTTCAGGCTACAAAACTGAAGTTATGCAGAATTTACAATGTTTCAAACTTTTTTTAAAGTTTCATGTGGCCTAATCCTTGGATTATTTTTAATATGAATTGCAACTAAAATATTTTTCAAAACAGAAATAATCAAATCTTATACTCAAAAAAAGGAAATTTTTTATATGCAAATGGAACTCACTCATCTTTTATCCGAAAGTAATTTCTTAAACCGCTGAAATCAGAGGATCGAAACAAAAATTTGCATTATTGATTTTCACTTTATTTAAGGAAAAAACAGCGTATAAAAAATAAAAAAAAGACAAAAATATTGTTTTTTTTAAAAACTTGATCATACATTCTCTTATTATGTGAAAAAAATGTATTTATATATTTTTAACTTTATACGCAAAATTAATTCAGTTTTTATGTTAAAGGAATTTTTTTCTCAGAAAAAAAAATAACTTTGGTCAGAAACATGCTTTGCCCTTATATTTTCTTAAAAATTAATTTTAAAATGGTGAATTCTTTTCTTCATGGGATTCCTTGATGTACTTTTGATTTTTTGTGGCATTCCGATTGACACGTTTCTTTACAAGGAAGTAACTTGCATAACCAGTTGTTGTAATGCAATTAATCATGTAAAACGAAAGTAAATTGAAATTCGAATTGTGATGAAGGCTGAATGCATATTCTCCTGGTGTATAATTAATTTTTTAGCTCGAAGATTTTATCAATATTGGCTATAAAAAAAAGGCTATAAAATTTTTAGAGCTAAGGGTGTGACAGCTTTCACGCACATTGCAACCTAAAGCTATCATTTTTTTTCTGGCAGCATAATCCGTTTTCTAATTCAGGCGACAATTCACAGATTGCAGAATAAACCAGCGGGAGGGGTCTTCCCAAAACTTTCACGCATACTCACGAATAAATTTGTCATGCCAGAGAACGACTTGCAGGGCACTGGCGTACAATAGTTACAAAATATTGCATTTTGGCCTGAATTTAGAGATTTATTTTACTGAATCTATCGTGCCATCCTTGGCGAATTATGTGGCGATGAAATCCAGTGATGCGTTAATAGTATCTAAACATCGATTTTGTGCTTTAGGCACGTTTTTCTCAACCGATTCAAACAAAAAAACTTGACACAAAACTGCACTTGTAGTTACAAAATAATATACTAAATTGAATATATTTAAGTCATTGTGACTTTGAGTTATAACGTTTATATATTTCTAAAAGTACAGATGGTCAACCCCCTGTTAGATTTGACATTGACAAAATTTGATAGGCGGCTGCATTACAGATGTTACTGTGTACCGAATTTTACCTATCTCGTTTTCTTCGTTTTGTGACTGTTGTGTTAACTTATGCTTGAGCAGCCGGACAGACAGATTCACTCTGAAAGGAGTTTGCTCAAAATCTGACAGAAATCTGCGAGCCCGGTGTGAAGACCCTGTACTGAATGTGAGCCGTCTAGCTCGAAGCTTTTTTGAGTCATCTTTGTCACAGACAGACGGACATTTTCTAAAATGTGTTTTTCGAACCCAAGTAGGTTTAAAATGTGGCGATTTTTGAAAATTTCGAGTTCGAATTTTTGACGATTATTATGCTTTTACACTGTATTACAAATACGAGAAAGTAAAAAAATGGTTCCTACATATTAATTCATTTTATCGGTTTTAATGAACGTTTATAAAATCCTATTGGATGTTTATTGATTCAACTGAATAGCATTAAAATATTTTAAAATTGGTTAATCCTGTAAAACCAATTTCCTTTGCTTCTCAGCATTAGTTTTATATATTCATGTAATTGAGTGGGGAAAAAAACTTCTATTTTAATATAGATTTACACATACTTGAATGACATAAATATCTTGATTTTATTTTTGATACATTTGGGGACCAAATTTCTTAGAGGGAAATTTTCTTTGCATCGATTCAAAGTATAAAGAAAAAATGAATTAATTCTTCATTTAATTAAAAGATTTACCAGAGTAAATGAAAAATCAGAAATATCAACTGTCGAAATGTATATCAGAAGGATTAAATTCATTGCGCAAAAATGACAAAGCGTTTTAAATTTCTTTCCGATTTTTACATTCTTGGACAAAATGCATTTAGTTGAATAAAATAGTGTCCTATTCTCAGAATCCTCAAGCTAAAAAGTTGCAAAATGTTTCTTAAGAAATTTGGCTATCCATCTCTTTAAGATATTTCTGTCATAAGGAATAAAAAATTAGCTATTAATTAATCTTCTTTCTGAATATTGAAAATTTAATGAACTTGTCTTAATAATTCCATTTGTCTGATAAATCACACTCAAAGCAACATAACCACGTCGATCCATTCATAGAGAAGTAATCTCTGTAGATCTATTTATTTTTACAAGAATATTATTTTTTAAATTTCTGTGAAATATCTTATTGTTGCCACAATAGGACTACTAAAATAACTCAGTTGAAGGATAATCGTGAATAAAAATTTTCCAATATTATCGGAAGGAAAAAATGAACTCAAGATTACGACTTTCACTACTGGCTGCACTCATTCATACGATAGAATTTCTAAAGAATCATTTCAACAATTACAATAAATGAGAAAAATATAATTTTGTACTTCTTACCTTCTCATAATCCACAAAACCAACTATTTGTTTATTATACATTTCATGCTGTAAATCAGGAAAAAAAATCAGTTTTTTATTATTAAAATATTATCATAATATAGTAGCACAGAATAAAAATAATCGTTGCAGTGAATCTATAGAAATCAGTGAAAAATGATAGAAATGATTACTTTCCGCTATTCCTATTTTTTTAATTTTTGGAACTATTGGTTATAGTTTTGGAAACATATATTCTAAATAAATATTAAATAGTGAGCAAATGCGGTGAATGAATAATTTATTTCGAGACTTTGTAGATGTCATATCAATTAATTGTATCCGGGGTATACCTATTGCCCAAACAATGGTGGATTTTACCCTCGGCTTGCTTGACAGCTGTCTAGGGCCTCTGGAGTAGAGGGGGGGGGGAGGTCGGACGCAGATTAATTTAAAATGTTTTTAGCCTAGTTGAAAGAAGTTTAATCTTTCTAGAAAGGAGTACAAAATTTACGAATCATAAAATAAAAGTAAAATTTGCGTTTGCGTTAATTTTTTTACATAAGAATATCTTTTCTCCGTTGAAATTGTAAGTCTATTTTGCTGTTTAATCGCACCTCTCACTCGTGGGCATTTTGAATTAAATTTTTTCTCCGAACATTTTCAGTTTTGCTTTTATTTCTTACCACTCTTTAACATGTGAAAGCAATAATTGCTACAGTACTTGAAGTGAACCTTCAAGCATTGTCGCTTAAAGTTGATGCCATTTCTTCTATTGCTTACTTTACTTGTGTCTCATAGTATAATTCAATTTTCATCATCTCAATTGGCGTTCCGTATTCCTTTTTCATGGATGTTTTTTACCTTCATATTTTTGAATATGGTTTGTTTCATTCCAAAATTTCTGCTTTTATTGTATTATTATGTATTATATCGAACTAGTCTAATAGTCTTATTTTTTTAATGGATCAATGGATACTTTCTTTTAGCTTTTTTAGCTTGAACAAACCACCTTGTTGACCTCTTTCGGAAGGCAGAGTGACATTGAGTAGCTTTCAATTAACTATTTTAACTTCAATTCAATTTAATAATTCAGGTGGCTTCTTTTTCCATTCATTATTACTTCCATTCATTATTATCATCTGGTCAGAAACAGATTCAAATACTGGATTGTGAATATTTGATTAAATATTAGAAAAACAAAAATTTTGAATATTGCATCGGCTGAAGTATTATAGGTGTGAATTTAGGTTACAAAATTTACATGGAAACAAAAATATTTCCATAAGAAATAAACTCAATAAAAATGTTTTTTACGCCTTGACATTCCATTTAGTGCGCATTGCATCTTGCCCCATGGAAATGATACACTTGAACTAATCGGAATCTTGCAACGACTGGTATTCTATTTAAAATAGTAATACTGTTAATAAATCTCCATGTATCAATCTACATCAAGTATTAAATTAGAGAAGCATTAAATATTTAAGAATTATTTAGGTGCATTTCCTAAAAATTGATATTTTGTTATTTTAAAATATGAATCTGCCGTTTTCGCTTTAGAAACATCCTATTTCTCTCACTACCAGATGAAAGCAGCTCGAGCTCGAGACCAAATAAAGCCTCGCATTTATGGTAAGATTAAGAAAGATTGTGTATTCATAATCTTCTATATTAATCAATTAATTGTTCAAATTTCGTGGAATGGTTCTAAATCATTTTAAAGATTTGAATATAAGAATTCCAAAACTTTACGATATAAAATAATTCGCATTTTACTTTTTCTCACATGCATATGAATTAAATAAACAGTTGAGGAACCGCATATACAGCGGCTAGTGTTTCACAATAACTATATGCTTATATTAGTTAGTAAATATATCAATAATTATGATTGATTTTCTGAGAATTTTATTTTATTTTTAAATAAATAAATAAATAATATTTTCACAAAGTTTCTAAAATAAAAAACGTTTAACTAAAATAAAGATATGAACTAAAATAAATCATTTAAGTTAAAAAGATCTCGACATAAGAAACTAATTGACCAGAGAGGAGACTCGTGATGCGCATTGCCTGAAGCCTCCAATTACCTAAATCCACTACTATTCCCAAAGCAGTCATGATTTTTTTAAAACTAATTGTGAACGATATTAGGTTTTATATTTAATAATTTTATTGCACAGAGTCGAAACGCAATTGCAAATAATTTTATAACAAGAGGGAATATCATGTTCCTAATAATTAAATCATTGCGTTTTTTATTTACTGCGTTTCCATGCTTTTGAGAGTACAGATCGACTCACGGTAAACCCTTTGTCAGATGTGGTTAAAATTGTGCTACCTATTTACATTTTAGTTGATAAATATATGCACCAAATCTTATTCATCCAACTCTCTTCGCTCTGTGGTTAGAGTGCTGACGAACAGACAGTTCGTCTTGATTCCAGACTGAATTCACTTGGTTCAAAATTGAACAGAGATCCACACATTCGATGTGAAGGCCCCGCGTCAAACTTTATTGATTTAGCTCAAAACATTTTTTGAATTATTAAAATCACAGGCATGATTCCAAAAACGGGATTTTGAAACTCCTGGTGGACTGAAACGTGGAAATTCGTCAAAATCTCGAGTTGGAATTTTGTGATGATTACAATTATTTCTTTTCGTATGCGAGAAAGTAAAAAGTCCCCCAACGACACTCAATAAACTCTATTTACCACTTTTATTTGCATTTATTTAACGGTGAGCTTTAAAAAAAATTACCCCTTAAATTTTGGGGCAATCAATACACAAATCCTGAAACAATAACCTTTATTGTTAAATTTCATTTTGCTGAATTACATATATACAGTGCACTTCCGAGTATCCGGCTTCCGTACTATCCGGCCTCGTTTCCTTTTGTAGCCATTAGGTGAGGAAGGCGAGGCTTTGCATTGGCGACATGGCCGAGGCATTGGAAGCGGGTTTCTGCTGCGATCCTCCTGCGCGTCGTGTTCGAAATGCAAGTTCTGATCGGAAAAGGGCAGCGTCTGCTCGTCAATGTGTAACGGACCTTAATTGTTGCCACTGTTCCTGATTATAACTGCACAGTACGTACAGGATTCGTAATAAATTCTTGAAATGAGCAGTGCAGTATATGAACATATATTAACTATCAACAGAAAGCCTTCTATTTTAACTCGACACGTGACCGGCAGCTGCTTCTATGATTCACCGGGAAGCGATCACATTCTACTTGGCTTGAGATAAATGAAGGGCTCAGTGCTCGAAAGGAAGTGAGAAAATATCTGTTATATCAGTGAGTTTTGGTATGAAAACTTTGTCTTCTGGTATTGGAGGGGAAAGAAATGAGTTCAATAGAACTCTGACCTTTTTTTTTTTTTAATTACAGTCAGTCACCACAGAACAAGAACTCCGGCTTTTTTGTTATCCGGTCTGCCCTTCCACCACATTAGGCCGGATACACGGGGGTTCACTGTATATATATAATTATGAAACAAATTCATTAATTATTTTAATGAGTCTCATGTATCGACTTATTATAAGGTTTGACTCCTATCTTCTTGAAGGAAAGCGTTTCAAGCAAAAAGATAATATTTATGATAGTCATCATCATTATATCAAATTAATTTTCATATTATGATACTAGCCGCCTTCGGTGACCAGCTGGTTTGACAGGAATAATGATCTTTAAAGCTTGCCATGAAATATTTTATATGACTTAGTCTTTATGGTTTCCTCAGCAAAATATTTTAAGTTTTAAACAACATATTAAGTTTTAAATATAATATTTTATGTTTTGATAGTTATATAACTCGTTTTGTTTTAAAAGCCATTTTGTTCATTTTACTGAGGATTTCTCTTGCTTTCTGTCACTTTTTTTAAAATTTGGACTTTAATTTGAAACGGAAGGGATTGAATTTCAACTAATGTAAAAACTTTTCTCTGTTGAAACAAAACATGTTTCTCTGAAATACAAGTAAAGAAAGTAGAATCATTTAGCATTAGAGTCGATTGTGTGTGAGAATGTTTGTTTTTTTTAATTTATGCAATATCTTAGAGTATTAGTAACTTCAAATTCATCTGTCTTAAAAAAAATTCAATTTATTACAATAAGAAAGAGCTTATTAAATATAACTCAAAATACACGTGATCTGCGTAAAAATTTAAAATTTATCCGAGCGTTATTGATTTATAATTTATTCGTTGATATTGAATTTGAATTCTTTGCTCCATTTAATTTCAATAAATTACATAGAGCAAAGAATTGTATTTTGCGTAAGCCATTTTTCTTGTTTCTGCTATTACTAATGATTTAGAAGTTAGCTGTGAGACCTTTATTATAGTAGATATAAATATTAATCATTATTTATTTTTATAAAAAAAATATAATGCTTCATATTTCTACCATTTCATACAAACATGTGCTTAAAATTATAGTATATTTGGTCTGTGGCAAGATCACTTAATCGCAATTTGAATTTAGATCAATGCCTCGTTGATAAAAGTTAATTTTCCTCATGCACGCTTAACATGGCCTCCCAAATTAAATCTTATTTTCACTTTGCATGAAACATAATGCTAGAAAACATGATTAAAATATATTTTGAAAATTAATTAAAAGTAGAAGAAATTCATTCGAATAAAAATTAGTATCATTGGAAAGATAATGTTTAAAAAGATATGAAAAGCAATTTTTTTTTGTAATATTTTTGGACGTTATTGCAGAATAAAATGTCAACATTTTGCTTTATTTTTATTTAATTAAATTGCTAAGTGAAGTTTCAAAAAAATCGCCTCAAGGTGCGATTTTCCTGCCTTCCAAAATATGTATGTGCCAAGTTCGGTAGCTCTAATTTGAGCGGTCTGATCTGCAGAGCGCATACAAGTTCATTTTTAATACAAATAGAGATTATACGGCACAACAAATATAGCCTAGGTGTCATTTTAAGAAGTCCATCTTTTAGAATGGATAAGAGAAGAAAAAAACTCACTCTTGTGTCATCATCTTCATTGCAGTATTCTTTAACGGCGTCGTCGAAGTTGTCACTCTTGTAATGGCTGTAATCATCTTTAATGAACTGGTAAGCATCGTCGATATCCTGAAATAAACATATAATTTCACGTCATTAGGAAGCTGATAACTAGCATCTCAAAACCATTTAATCAGTCTACCGAATTCTCCCCTCGACATTCACATGTACTGATACAATCTGGCGTTTTTTGCCCTTCGTGACAGATTACAGAAAACCGAAGGTGTATTTGGAAGTTATGACAAAGTGGCGGTTTAAATTTATCACATTCGCTCTAGTGCCTAGATGCAGATGATTTATCCTTGACGCATCGCATTCAAAATTTATAACACATCTACAGTTTCGATGGTAAAGTCTTGTACTAAATTTTATGCATTAAACACTTTGTGTGTGTGTGTGTGTGTGTTTTCATTCATTTCTTTTTTTACCTAGTTTATATGAGCATGAATGGAAATGTTGGCGCCATTCTAGAAATACCTTTTTTCGGTCCTTATTTTGGTCTGAAGCTTGTAAGTTCATATAAAATGGACGGATAAAATATTATCTTTCTGACTGCGGCATATGCATGAAAGTTAAAATGAATTTTGTGGCGTAGTAAAAACAGTACACTTTTTCCTCTTTTCAAGCCTTTGGAACAGGACATCTAAAGTTCTTCAAACACTTCAGTTTTCTTTCCGCTGTAAGCAAAAAATTTAGAAATCTCATCGAACAACAAAAGGGAACTGAAAAATAAAATTCTTCTTTTTTGCCATTGAGAGAATAAATATTATTTTTGTTGAAAGCTAAAAGTTAAAACATTCGTAATAACTTCTTTCAATCCCAGTTTCGTCCCTAATGGTGCGGCATTTTGAAATCTACTCCCTGTCTGGAGGGCGATACCAGCTGTCGGACAAGCCAAATATTATTTGGCATGAGAAACACTTGCAGTGAAGAAGCGCCAATGATGACAGCTGCAAGGAGCAGAATGCTACTCTACTTAATGGCAGAAGAGGTTCGATGGATGCGCACATCAGAACTTTGCCAATAAAATCAACATTACAAATCGCAAATGGCATTACTACGTGGATGCAGAATCAGCATCCAACTTAAATTGCCTACTCGAATGACTCGCCATTTAAAGCAATACGTGTTTCCGATGTGGTTCTTTTCTTGCAATGGTGCTGTTTGCCGTCTGTGAACAAACATACGTTGCACTTTGTTCGGCATATCCTCTTCATTTACTTAATTCGTTTCTTCCTCTTGAACCATAAGTTATATTTTAAAAACGAAATATAGTTACTCTACTCTTTTAGAATGCCTAAACACTTTTAGCCCTTTCCTTGTTTATAAAAGGAAAAATTATATTCTCATAAAATAATGTAACCTTGTTTTACCCTTTTGAATCTTATGCACACGAGTTTGGTACCATTATTTTCATAAATCGTCCATAATGAAAGTGAAGCTATTGGAATTTCAAATTTAGAAATGATCAACTAAGTTTATATTTCAAAGTGATAAGTTTCAATGACTTTTCTCTTATGGCGCCATAATACAACTGAGTACCATCGAATTAGTAGTTATTTCCTATTC
>JAPMOR010090033.1:182-18342 GCA_026543865.1 Argiope aurantia
TATACGGAGGACAGGGGGATAAGATCTATATTGAAGAGTTTGGGAGAAAATTTTGGGAGTTTACTTCCGTTTGTTATTTTATATGAATACTCATGATCTTCAATCCTGGATGAATGGGTCGGCATGACTATAGGTACTATTTATATATTCGCTGAAAGTGACCAGTGTTAATAAATTTATTTAATTATATCTATCAACTTCAAAAAGATATATATTATCGCAAAATAGAAAATGTTATCTTAATTTATAATTGAACAACAAATAGAGCATACCTTTTTCCAGTTACACTTTAAAGTGACGAAATTATCAAGTTCACGAAAAAAATTGGTCAATCCAGTGGTTGAAATTAAGGATTAGGTCAGATTTCATTTCGAAATTTCTTTATAAATGGAGAGAAAGGCAGTATATGGCATTAATGATGAATTTAGAGGTCATAAACGTTCATATAAGACAAAAAATTTTGAAATCGGTAAAATAGTTGTGGCTGGGGAACTCTATCACAAGTTTTCTCCATAGAGCATATATATAGTGAAATAGTGATTTAGCGATTTCTTTCGAATATAGATGTTGAAGGCTGGCGTGTGATCATTGATGATATATCATGCAAATAATAAACTTTCATATGAAATTAAGATTTTCGAAACTGTTTTAGTGATTATGACTAGTTTATTAGTTTTTATTCTTATTTCATACACCTAGATAAAAGTTGCAGTGTTTGTTAAAATAAAAAACAGAACCAAAAGCTATATTTTTAAAAAATTTCGTTTCCTTTCCTTTATTTCTTCGCTTTCGCAACTTTTAAAGTTTTTCTTTTAACGTTCTCAATCCTGAAATAATATCAATTCATATTATAGCACCTCAGAATATTGGAACACCTTGTTTCTCTTTCAAAGATAAAGGCAATTATCTATCCACTCCCTCCTAAACAGCAATGGCAGTCCATGATATTAAAGGTTTGTTATACAAGAGAGATCTGTGCTTTGCTCTATCCATTTATGCTTGGATACTCCTTGGATATTCTTAGAAAATCTACCTGTTAACCAAACCCAGCTCGACGAGCGTCTCTAACAAATAAAGAACACCCGCCCCCAACGGTATTGAGTTAACGAAAAGGAAAAGAATGTGGCAGAGATACCCAGGGGACTCGGAAAGGTTCCATAGATGCTTTGAATTTGCGTTTGCAGTCTTCCAGTTTTGATAGAAAAACTAAATTCTTTATGTCATTGATCAAAATGTTTTTGTGGACGATTAGCCGCAGCAGGTTGCTATATAAAACTTCAATAAAAGACAAAATTATAGCATTCAAAAATTTCACCTCTAAATATGCGAGAAATTTAAAAAAAACTTTAAAAATATATCTTTTTTCTACGTAAATTGAAGCAAGATTTTCCCAATTCACTTTCTCACATCAGCATTTTCTCTGGCAAATACCCGACATTCACATGAAGTCCAACGTCAATGAACTTCTCTATTAATTGTTTCTGAGTTCATGAATTTTGTTAAACCATAATGGATAGTGAACGAGTAGTAAGGTTTTTGTTTCAGGATCTCTGGATTCCCCACCCATAACTCAATTCTACCAATGATCCACAGAGTGTGCGAGCATTGTATACTTTAAATGTGAAGTTGTGAGCCAAATGTTGCCCTTCTTGTTTCCTCTTGTGCGCAACCGACCACCACGCCACCACTTAAAGCAATATCGACAGGATTTGTTTTGCCCGACTACTGTCTTCCATGTTCCTCTTGTGCGCAACCGACCACCCCGCCACCTCTTAAAGCAATATCGACAGGATTTGTTGTGCCCGACTACTGTCTTCCATGTTCCTCTTGTGCGCAACCGACCACCCCGCCACCTCTTAAAGCAATATCGACAGGATTTGTTGTGCCCGACTACTGTCTTCCATGACACCTGCCGATTCACGAAGCTGACATCCTCTTCGAGGCAGTTGGCCTCCAGCCACAAAGTGGTCAATCTCTCACTTTCATCCTCATCTTCCCGTACACCTATCTTCCTATTAAATAAGGAGCGGGCCATCACTTAAAGAAAAACCTCTTCAAAATTCTCAATATTTCTCGCCAAATTCTCGTTCCACAACTAAAGAAATCCAAATAGCTGGTAAGAAGTTGGCAATTTTGAACATCATGTCCAGAGTGTTTTAAGAATATCTGGTGCCATCAGTACTGTACTTAAGTCGTCATTTTCGAATTTTATATTTTTTCTTAATTTCGATATTTCTATGCATACTTTTAAACAATAATGAACAGTTTCAATTCCTCCACAGCCTCTTTTTCCCACATTTTTCCAATGCCAAATATTGACCTGTCGGTAGGGTGCGGAAATTTGAAGGAAGGGATGAAAGATCAAGTGTTGTTTACGTCGTCTTCCCGGATTTAAAACTGCACAGTATATCTCTTAATAGTCCTCATATTGCTTCCAAATGCGAAGTAGTATATCTAAACTGAACTTTTTTTTATCAAATTAATATCACTCCATTAACAAGACTTGGGTATTTGGCATCATAAACTCTTTTAAAATGAGTATGTTTGATTATTTTTTTAACTTGAGTTAAAAGCAATAATAAAAACATATATTAATATTAAAAGCATACATATACCAACAAAAGAAGTTATTTTATAGAAAATATTCCCAGACGAAAATAATGAAAACAATGAACGAATTAAAACAAATAAAACGATAATTATTTTATATCAGATATAACTCCAAAATCCAACAAATTGAATTTAAAAAATTAGATACATGCTTTTGTCACCAAAATTTTAGAAACTTATTGGAATATGAAACATGTAGCGTTTTATGAAATGGATAAAATCTCTGATAAATGTTAGTGTATTTTTTTTTTTTTTTTGCTACAGAATGAAGTAAAGCACAAATCCACCATACTTTTCAAACATAAGGAAAATATTCATGTTTCTTTGATAGTATTATTGAGATTCTATTCATTTAAATTCAAAAGGTTAAAATGAGAAGCGTAAGGAAATGCTTCCAAATAATATGTCTGGAAAAAAAATCACCATCCTCTTTTTTCTTTTTGTCCAAAATTTTTCTCTTGTGTTCATCAAAATAAAATATTTAAAAAAATTCAAAGGAACAGAAATTTTTTTTGGCAACTAACAATTGAATTTCATTTAAAGTAAAAAAAATTATGTTGAAAATACTATCGAAACTAATTTTTCAAATCTTCAACTCGGTTGAAAAAAACCCTGTAATTTATTCGATCGGAAACAACGGATTTATTCTGCACGAATAGAAAAATTCTTTTGATAGTTTTCAGTGAAATATTCTGTAAAAATTTACAAATCTTTCGATTATTTTCTAAGAAGAATTATTCTGCAATAAAAAGTAATTTCAAAAGAAATGTAAATGCATGAATTTTAATATTGTTTTCCAGTTGATTAATAATGATATCTTACTGATATCCTTGAAAAAGTTACAACACAAGACTATTAATGTCATTGGTTTTATGTCTATAGATAAAAACTATATTTTTAACAAGATTTCTAAATTTAAAAAAAAATCCATTTACATTATTCGTGGCAATATTCATTTTTTTAAATCTTACACGTTTGCTCTTTTATCTAGATCTAGATGACAAGCTTGTTCGACAGGAAAAATGACTTTTTTTTTAACTTTTAAGACTTTATATGGTTAATATTTTGACTGTTTTTACGTTTTACTGAGATTTATTTAAAATTTTACTTTGCTATTGATGAAGCTGAAAGGTATGAATTTAAAGGAATGGGTAGATTATAATTTACTGCTCGCGCAATTTACAATGCGAATGCATTAAGAAATATAAACAGAAGCGAAAGTCCTGTTTAAGCGTTAATGTCAAAAAAAAAAAAACGAAAGAAAAATCTTTATTTTAATAATTAACAAAAACATGTGATCAAATGATTTGATAAAACTATTTGAATTTCAGAATAAAAATAGTAAAAAGGTTGTTATTAACAAGATACCAAATAAAATTATTTTGAAAAATACTAAGATAAAATAAACTTTAAGAAAATGAAATTTGTATAATAAAAAATATGTATATAGGGTTCTCTTTAGGGTACAATTTAAGTCCTTTAAATTCAAAATGGAGTCTTTCTCTTATAGCTAAGGATGTAACGTGTATTTATAGAAAACTGACTATACTTAATTTGTTTAGACAAGTAACATTGTCCATAGAGGCGAAAAAAGAAGTAATTGAAAATGACTAAAAAATAAAGGGCATTGACTAAAAGTGCAATTACATAAATGTACGATATACCATAATAAAAGCATTCGGAAACATTTCACGGAGTTATCTGTAAAATTGAGGCTCGAGGTAATTTGCAATTCTGAAATTCACGAGCAATGAAAATGATTCGTCTTTTAATAGAAAAACGTATCATCAAATGCATGCATCTACTTACAAAAACGATGCGTTGAGGGAAAAATGCATTCAAAGTACAAGACCATATTTTTTATATCAAGTTGTGCATTAATGTATTCAAAATTCATCGCATTTATATATTTAAGACTCTTTTTTTTCTTCTCCGTTTTAGTCATCTATTTAATTCCCAAGTATTCATTCGTTCTTCATCGAAAACAAAACTCCCGATAGCAGTTTTTTTTTAAGTTTCGATATATTTTCTCTGAAATTAAAGTTTTAAATCTACTAAGGATTTTTTTAAACCTGCATAACTGCCACCTTTCCGTTTTTTTAAAAATAAAGGAACCTTCTTGAATAATGACAACAGTCTTCATTAGGATTCGACATCTACAGTTTGTTCGAGAACGATGCTCTTTTAAGGGAGCCATAAAAAGTGAATTGAGAGAAAGAGAAATTAGTCAGTTGTGTTAAGCTCAAACAAGTAGCTGAATGACGTCTCTCTTTAGAGTATCAGTCTCCAACGAATACTCACTCAGCATTTAAGGGTCGTGGTGGCCTGGTTGTAAGGTCTCGGCTTCGGATCTGGAGATTTCAGGTTCAAGACCCAATTCCACTGAAGAACCACATTGCAAGCGGGTCTGGTGCCCGTTAAACCGTCTAGGGCAAACGCCTTCCCGATGGTATAATGTGGTGTGGAGAAGGGGGTGCCAGCTTAGGTGTCGTCCTCGTCATTTGACCTCGGTTCAAAATTCCGAGGTCCGTTCCAAAGCAGCCCTAGTGTTGCTTTAAAACGGTACGTTGATATAACTAAACTAAGCTCTAAGCATTTAATAACTTGTTGATTTTTCACCATACTCCTACCGGATGGATTTTCTTAACAATATTTAATAGAATTTTACCCTTATTAGCTTATGTCCAATTAAGAAACCATTGAAATCTCTAAATCGTAATATTTTTTTTTTTTTGTATTAAACGAGGCTACTAGTGAGAGGGGCTTGCTAGAAAATTTCTAGAATGCTCTCTAATAAACTCTTAGTCCTCTCCCCACTCGCATAAAATTGTAAGCCTTGGGAATGTTTTGAACGGTATTGGAGAACTATAGCTACGAAATATAGATCTTTAGCATGAATACAACATTTTCACTGAATCTATAGGACATTCATTTGGGACACAGGCAACAACCAAAATCTGACAGGGCAATACAATTGAAATCACACGATCGCACACCAAATTTCATTCATTCAAGTTATTGCGTTTACATGCATGCGAGAGGACAGACTGACTGATGGTTAACCCTTTAACAAATCTGATGATAAAATACATTTTAGATGCTAAGGTAGACCTGTACATTGCATTTAGACACGCCAACCTCACTTTATCTATCTCGATTTTTAAGTTTTGTAATTATCGAGTTCTCTTGTACTCAAACAGAACAGACTGACAGACTTTTTGTGAATAGATTTCGACAAAGAGAGTTTCATTTATCGTGCTCAAATATAGGAAAACGCATAGAGTCAAAAACATGTCTTTCAAACTCGCGGAGGTCTAAAATGTACAAATTAGTCAAAATCTTGAATTCGATTTTCTCTATACTGCGTATATGAGAACATACAAAAGAACGACATCCCATGAGAATTAGGGTCTTTTCCGGAAAAAAAGTGATAAATTGACATAATTAATAGAGAATATTCAAATTATTCTTAAATACAGTCTTACTTAATGTGAGGGCCTATTTACTTCTCTTTATAAGAGAAATCATATTGTTAGAAGTTCGAAAATATCTATACTCTAATATTCAGTTTTGGTTACTTGAAAAAGTATACACAGTAATGGATATCAAGAATGTAAAATGTGAATGGACAATTACCACAATAAATCTCGCTTAAGATATATATAGTTTGAACACAACAACGATAGTCATTCTCAATCGATATTATCAAACATGGTATTTTGGTTCTAATCACCAGACTGTCTAGAAAATCCAAACAAACACGTGAACTGACGGCTTATGGCAAAAGAGGAATGCATCGTCTTATGGTGACGAAAATAAAATAAGATTGAATAGCATCTGGTACATGGAAACATGTGCAGTATAAGATGCAGCGCTGATTTGGTTCCAATATATACAATTACAAATCTGATATACTGCTTTCCCACTGAGTTAGTTATATGATCAGAAAGAGAGTTTTACACATAGCTCTAAAGGATGCTGAATGAACTCTCAGCTTTAGCGAATAAATGAAGGTTCTCGAAAGTACTGGAGTTTTGGTTATATCTCCAATAGGACTCAATTTAGGTATTTATTCTACAACATTCGATGCCCTATCAGAGAGACTATAAGACCCCGGGAGATTTGTCAGTAGAATCGAGAGAGAGTAGTTGAGCCAAGTCTCTTCAGTGTTGATCTCCATTATGTTCTCTCAATAGGCTTTGAATTGTTCTGATGTTTAATAGTGATTTTCTGTGCTTGTGTTGTTGTTTACTACAAGTGTTGTTCTTGTGTGTCCTTCGACTGCGTTTTTTTATTGTGTATTTTTATAAAAGAAAAGGACATTATCCCTTATCGAAATTATTAGACTTTTTCAACGAGCACCCATTTGATAAAGTTTCCTGTAACAATAGTAATAAATCCTTTTCTTTTTGACATTTAGAAATTTTTCCAGTTAGCAATTTACTATTTAAGTCTATTGGTTACAACGATGTAATTAATTTTTATTGTTGTATTTCTTTAATTAGTTCTTTTCCTTTTAATTTTATATGTTGCAGTTAAACTTTAGTATGTTTCATCCAATTTTATAATCATAGAAATCAGAACTTTTGCTTTAATTTTTTTCCAAACCCTAAATAAATCATTATATATATATATACTAATTATAAATTGAATAATGCAATTTCTACCTATATATTAGAGAATCCTATGAACTAGTCAATATTTTATGTATTCTATTCCAGATAATGGTTACAAATCTTGCAAGTGGGTTGTTTTCGTCGCACCTCAAAAGTAATGAACAGACTGTGATTTCGAAAACTATTTTCCTCACATTATTGATGTAGTCCTCAATCAAGTCTTTCAGTTGAATAGATTATTTGGCAAGAGTCCAGAATGGCGTCGGACTTTTTGCTGAGCTTCTGAAAGAAAATTGTTGCTCTTCGTAGAAAAATTTGGGAGCAAATGAGAATAGAAAATATAAATCAGCGACAAAAGAAAATGTAAAACATCTTGTTTCCGTTTTGAATTCGCTGAGTTGGTGCATTAATAATTCATAAAATGGGCTGAAACATAATGCTGACCCACGCACGAAGGTAGTTTCTGAAAGTAAATACTGTCTTCTGATGGAAGTAGATTTTAATTGTGGATAAACATGAAACTTGTGGCAAGTTATGAAAGTTAGCATTTAAAGTCAAGGGATTTTTTTTGAAGGATTTTAATGACCTTTTGGGGTTTTTAGTAAAGTGCAATTCGGTTTTAATAGAGACCAAAAAGCGCCAAAAAACTTTCGTCAAAATATAAAAATACATTCAAGTGCATTATTATTTATTATGAAAATTTTTAAACTTGCGAATCACATGCTATATAGTTTGACAATTGAAATCGCTTTTAATTTTTTTGGCGCTTTTTGGTCGCCTTTGCAATCGACGTGTATCCTTGTAAAATAATCAGACTTTAAAATTATTTATATTTTGCCATTAAAATAAACTTTCTTTTATCATCCAGAAAAAGAAGTTATTAGAAAGAAAGCTCACTTCAGTGATAAGAGTCCATGCTACGTAAAAGCAGTCATATTGAAAGGTTGACCACTCTAAACAGTTGGCATTTTTTATGGACCGCATTGCTTGTTGAAGCAAGCCCTAATTTCCTATTTGGTATCACAAGAATGTTTAAAACCTCTAAAGAAAAATAATGATTTAATGGAAGATTTCTGCCTCTCTTTTTCCTTAAGTACCAATTATGTTTGCTTGAGTATTTATATGTAAGTTTGTATTTATAAGTGATTATGAAAATTACTTTGAATTGAAATATCCTCCTGAAACTTAACAAATAATTTAATTACTTTTTATTTATCACCAATTGGTATACAATTTTCGTACAGTAGAATAGGGGTAATTTGAAGCTGAAGGAACGAAAATATAAGCTATATTTATTCAGAAAACCCTGGCTTTAAAAATAGTACATAAAAAAGGCAATTTTTACGTTATAAAGAGTTGTTATCAAAGTATAGTTGTTAAAGCAATGTTAATTATAGTTTGAATTTTAATATTTTATAAATAAGTTACAAATTGTAGGTACTCTTAATTTATAAAGTCTACACCCCTTTCAATACAGTTTTACAACTAAGCTCTAAAATAAGTAATTGGTTTAAAATCTACTGTATTCAAATCTTTTTTTTTTTTATTTAGTAAGAATAAACTTACATGATATTAGAAAATGTTTTTTTTTAAATAAAATTGAAAATAATAAATTATGAAGAACCAGAGTAATAGAAGCGTTTAATTCTTAAAAAATGCAACTCACAAATATAAAAAGTACAATGTATATTCAAGCATCACCCAAAATAAATACATAATGAATACGATACATCAATATTACGTTAACATGATATTCAGTAAATCAAAAAATCTATGTTTAAGTCGGGTTATTGTCAAATTCTAACTAAAACATTTCCAATATTCATGCTGTATTGAATTTGTAAATAAAAATACGTTTAAAAAAATCAACTTGATGTAAAACATTTCTCTTAAATTCGCCGTGTATTTAAATTTCATTTATAATTAATTGCATAGCCTTTTTTATTTATTTGCAAATGTATATAAATACTCATTGATTTAATGAGAAGTAAAGAGAGGGGAAAGTTTTAGAAGCCCTGACATGTGTATCATGCAAAGTGTATAACTGCACAATGATGCATGCGTTGTCTCTTTCAGTGCGGACGGGAACTTCGAGGTGACTCTGGAGACGAAAGCTCAACTGGACAACCGGGGCACTATCCAGTGGAAACCTCCGGCTATCTACAAGAGCTCCTGCGAAATAGACGTCGAATACTTTCCCTTCGACGAGCAGACCTGTCTCATGAAATTCGGCTCGTGGACCTACGACGGGTTCAAGGTGATTAACAGTACGCCCGCCCGATTACGGCGGCAATTAAACAGGCTTAAGTGCCGTGTCGTTACGCACCCTCCGTCGGCCTACGCTTAATGGGCATTTAAAAGCGCTCGCGACGCCGTGTAATCTCGTTGCTCGACTTTAGTGGGCTTAGTTCACGCGTGAATGGGCAATAACCGATAGGAAAAAGCATTAAATCGCGGTTTTTCCCCAATTATAAAACATTACACTGTCGAAATGGAGCGAAAGTTTGCTGAACAAAGTAGATTCAGTGTTTTGATCTGCCGGTTTGAGGAGGTAGTGAAATGGTGTACATTTCCGTCTGAAGTGGTAAATGCGTTTACTTGCTGCAGAAATGCGTTATACAAAACCGGGCCACAGATATCGACGGAAGTTTGAGGGACTTCTTACAATGTTGAAGCTATAATATATGAATTTTTTCCAGAAGTGACATAATCTACTGGATTGCATCACAAAGTTGAAAATAGTGCAACTTTTAATTCATTAATCTATCAGAAGAAAATTGTAAGGACCGCATTAATATTTCTCTATGAGATTTCATTTTCATATTAATTGGCAGTTATGTAAGCTTATGATGTCGGTTGAAGAAAATGTAAGCTTAGAATCAATTGAAATGAACACTTTCTAAAGCATCAGGAAGAGTGATTTTCCTTTGAACAGTCTCCATATTAATTGAGTTTTGTCTCTCACTTTATATCGAGATGAGACTTGCACAAACTATCTACAGGTTGGATACCAAAGGGCAGATATTTCATTCCTTTTAGTTATTTATCTTGACTTTTCATTATTTACTTCCTGCCAGTCCCAATAGTAGGTTTAGAGGCCTAATTTTATTTCTATAAGAAATTATTGCTGCGTAAAGATAGTAATAAATAAGCGAGAGTATTCTAGTAATAGTATTTATATGTAGACGCCTTTTGAATTCGAAAAACATTCATAGGACGGCGCAAATTCTTTATTTCTTATACTTTTGCATTCATAAAACAAAAGGAATTGTTTTACTTAGAACCCTCTCTTATTAATTCAGCTCCATCTCAATCTATTCATCCACTCTTTCTCTCTCTATATATAGGTAACATAGAATTGCAGGTACGGAGCCGATAAAAAAACAAATTGGGAATTAAATTCCATTTTTTTTTCTACAGGAGTGCATGATCTATACATAGGAACCAAAAGCAGAACGTGTCTGTTCGTACCAGAACACATATGTGTGAAGATTTTTACCTTTATGGTTCTTTCCCTCTTATAGGAACTTTTTAAAAAGTTGTCGATTCAATAAACGGATCTTAAGTGCCTTTGGAAGTTGAGCCGTGGGCGTTACGGATTTTCCTCCCTTCATTTGCAGTGTGAGAATTAAAGACTCAGCAATTTTTTAGCACATGCGTTAGAAATAATAAAATAAAAAGGTAGCATTATTTAGATATGGAAATAAGATAACTTTTTAAAATAAAATAATATGGACTGATTTAAGATTGAAAAAATAGGAAATAAATTAAGATTTAATATGTACATTAATTTAACATTCATTTAAAATATATTATTGCTTAATACAAGAGATAAATAAACATATACTCATAATTGGAAGAAATTCAAATGATGTAAATTATTTTGAATGGATATATATATATTTCGCTAAAGGGTTAGAAGTTAGCTATAGGGTCACGATACCGGTGAACATACTATCTATAACTACGAGATTAATACCAAGGTAAGGAATAAACCTTGCACGCTGCTATCGATTATAAATATTATTCTATATTGTAGTATCAAGATCTTAGTGACAGGAAAGGTCAGTGTAGTGCTTTTAGGGGCTCATATTACCCTTTCTGTTTGCAATGTCATCTACTAGAAGCAATCTACTTTCAACCTCCACGACTGTATTCCTGCCCGTTACAGAAATGCTCAGTATTTTGAATTAGAATAATTTTAAAAAAATCGGCAATTTCAGAAACATGTTTCATAATGCATCTAATCTCCAATCAGAAGGGATTCGTGCACAGATACTGTAGAATTACAGGAACCCCAACTTTCCCACTGAATAAATATAATCATTAGTTAGATTTAATTCTACACACGATATCTTAATCTATCAAAAATTTAATAGCATTCCTTGAAGAGCTTTTAGTATTCAAAGAAGATACAGTAGAAACTGTTTATCCCTCCATAAAGAGAACATTTCCACGAAGTATCGATTTCTGCCACTGCGCACGTGTAATAGCAACTGAACTGAGTTCCACAATTTGTGATTGGTGCTACCGAAAGATAAGATTTAATATCTGTTGCTGCACACGCGCACTAGAAAAGCGAATTCGTTTCGCTAAAGAGCTTCAAAAGCAACTTTTATTAAATACTATTCTTTTCAGGATGAAGTAATACGATTATAAACATTTTTTAGACACATTAAATCATTTCGGAATTTTGAGATTAAAATTAAAACAAATAGAGAGGTAATTATTGATAAATAAAAAAATTCTGTAATTGAATTTTTATTGAATAAATTTAAAAACGACATTCTTCCACAAATATTCATTTTAATTTTGTTTTTTATGAATTTTGATTGCTTAGCTTCAATTGAGTAAATCTTTATAAACTAAAGTAAAGAACACGAGAAAATTAATCGAAAAATATTTATTAAAACTTTTTATTTTTATTAATATCTATAAAAAACTAGAATTTTCATACAGCATATCGTTAAAAATCTTGCTATTGAACTCTTTAACTAATAATTAAATTAAATTGATTAGGAATGAGAAAATTAATTAGAAAAAGGGAAATTCATACCCTAAAGTAAGATAGGTTATAGCACACAACTATACAGACTGATATTGTTGCTGATGAATACCTAGGTAAACTCAATGCTTTGAATGCCAAGCTTAGGGAAATTAGTTTAGATGCAGCTTAGAGGAGTGAGTAAAATTGTATTTTGGGAAATTTGTCATTCCTCTTGGAATTCTATAGTATTGTCTATCAGAGGGTGAATAGTGTTCTGCTACTAACATTCATCCGTTGCAATTTTTTCATAAATTGATATTACATTTTGTTTTACTTATAATGAAAATATGCATAAAAAATCATCTTACTACGTACAAAGCGACTACTCTAACTGGAGTCCAAAAGTTAATTTCTGTTCCTCAGTCTAAATAGACAGATACTGAGTAGTATTGGCAGTATAGACTCGGACATATTTCCTAATGGATAATTGCTCTAATGACATAAAGAACTATATTTTATGTTGTTTAAATAAACAAGTGTACTTCTGAAAACTTACAAAATAGAAATTTTTATTGAGTATCCTGACCTTATTTGTCAAATTTAATAAAATATTCTTGAGACACAGGAATTGTAAATAAAAAGAAGCACTACTCTTCTGCGATAAAAAAAATTGAGTTATTAAACTTTGAACTTCATTATTTTAGCCAAACATATATGGCTTCGAGTAAGCGCGGGAAATTGGTCGGTGGATCTTTCTCAAGGCGAACCTTCAAATGTTCTAAGAAACGTTGATATTTAAAACTTCATGAATCTGTCGATTTACTCTTGAGAAGTGTGTTATAATTTTCTTTTCAAAATATTTTATCATTTATGATATAATATAATTAATGGGAATGGAGAATTGTTAAAAATTTTAGATATCGTAATTCTTAAAAGCAACATTGCATAACCTACATTAAATGCTTCTTACTCAAATAGAAATACTATATTTTTCTCAATAGGGTTTTCAGGGCCACGATTAAATAGATGCTGTAGGCTACTTGGTTATTTTTAAGAGCTCTGATGCATAATGTTTTTCTATTTTGCACTTAAAACTGTAAGAGACTTTAAGTCAGGTAAATCCCTTTTTCTACCAGATGAAGTATCAAAAGATATGTTTGAGTACCAGATTTTCTTTATAATTAATAAATTTCTGCCATTAAATAGATAACTAAGAAAATATTGCTACAAAATTAATGGAACTAAGACGTCTAAGAGAAAAAATATCATGGAAATTTTAGTTGTAAATGATAGAGAACTTTTTTTATAAATAAATTTACATCTAAAATAGGATTTAGTGGAAAGAATGGAAGAACTTCTATTTACAATAAAACTACTTAAATATATGTGTTTCATAAAATAGTTTTTTGACACCATTGTTATATGCTGTTGTGTAATAATCTTCAAGTTCATAGCCAACATTCGGTAAAATCAGAAAAAGTATATCTATATAAAATAGATTCAAAATCAGCATATAATCAGTGAAAATAGGTAAAAAAATTACGACCAATTTATTTTCATTCTAATATGCTTGATTAAAATAATACTTGTCATCGCGCTATTTGAGTATCAAAATGTTAATGATAATTTTCATTATAAATTGACTCCTAAAATTATGCACATCATTTCATATGATCGCAATAATTTTTTTTTTTTGCATATGTATCAAAATGATTAAAAAATAATTGAAAAAGAAAGTAAAAGAAAAAATCTATCTTTATTTAATAACATCTCTTAATAGCTACATTTTTAAAAGCTTATTTATAAGCTTTTGACTTTTCAAAGCTATACAGATTATATATGAGCCGCTCAGAAGCCAATGCGGTTAAGTCCCAAACACAAAAATTGAGAAAATTAATGTTTTTTGATACATTAGTTTTTAAAATTCTTGGTTTATTAATTTAATTAGAAAAGTGTATAAAGTCTTTTTTCGGAGTGTAAACTCTGCAAAAAAACAAGATATGTACAGGATGTGTAAATAAAAACGTAAGTATTTACTGAAATAATGACAGCATCTTAAACATTTTTAGGACTTATACCTTTTGGCAGCTGAAAAAGATAAGGAATTTATGTAAAATTTTTAACGAGCAATTTATGCGTAAAACTCAAACAATTCTAATTAGAAGTAGCGGTTACAGTTACTATGAATTCCTTGTTTTTCAGTGTTACCAACAAATGTCGAAAGAAGGAGAAGAATTTAATTTTTATTTCAAAGTTTATGTAAAAAAAATATTGATAAAAGCTGGACTTATTCACAATGGCTTCCGAAATTATTATACAATATATTCAGAAGCTATTAAAAAAAAGGGCTGTCTAACCTAGAAAAAAGTAACCAACGAGTAAATCCTTTAATAACTAAGAAGATTATTATTTATTTCATCAAAATTTCCAAAAATCACAAAATACCAAAAAAATGGACAAAAATCACAAAAAAATCACAAAATATCAAAAAATGGACTTAACCGCATTGGCTTCTGAGCGGCTCATATATCAGTAATCAGTAAAATAATCTATATATTTTAAAAAATTAAATTGGAAAACTTATTTTTTAAAGAAGTGCAAATGTTTTTGCAAAATAGAAAGAACATTCGTACTTTTTGGATAATATTCCCTTAAACAAAGATATAATTTCCAACTTAAAAAAAAATATAAAATATTATATGAATCACAATATGAAATAAAACATATGGCACCTCAAAAGAAAATTAGTTTCTATCATAATCTCTTTCTTTAAAAAAAAAAAAAAAACTTTTTTTTTTAAATTTTTACATGTTATTTCAAAGTGAGTCCTTTTAATTGCCCCAAATACAGCAGGCCGTGCTTCAGCGCCCTTTCATCGTACAAAGGTTTAAAATTAGAATCATTTCTCTTTAAGTACATAACGAAACAGATGTGAATAATAAATATTATTTTCATTACCAGAATAAACAAAGGTAATTACGATGATATGCTGGATCTCATTATCAAGCACTCTTTGAATCGCGAGTCCTTCTCTAAATTGCATTTCTCCACTTTTCCCCGAGCTAATGGCCGGAATTTCAAAAAGCACTCTTCTCCTCCTCACGCGATTTCAACTCTTTCTGTCCTCCTCCCTCCGTCTGCCCGGGTCCATTAATCTTTCCATAACTGCGCATGGTTATTCTTAATTGTTCTTTTTCAGCGAGAGAGCAGATGACGTGATATTTGTCCATTTCTTATGTTCCTCGTATCACCAGTGTCATTATCCAATGGAATCCCCGTTCCTCAGCAATATATTTATGGGGATAAAAGCCATTACAAAGTTGAGTGTGCTTCCCGATTTCGGTAGAAAAAAGATGATAAATCTGTTGTTGAATGCATCCATAAAACAGTATTGTACCGCTGATTTCCGTTGGATATTATCTGTTGTTTTTAATCTCAGAACGTTATTAATGGCAAGCTCTTTTTAAAAGGACTTTATTGATAGTTATTAGATAAAAATAGCCACGAGAATATAGTTTATTTCAGGTGAACTATAAAGGACGTTATATCATATGCTTACAGATACGCAGTAACTTTGATATTGATGTTTTTGAAAAATTTAGGATAAACATTGAAGTTAGAATTTTTTTTAAAATTTTAAAAGTTTTGATATTTAAAAATACAAAGCCAAGATTTGTATCTGTGTCGAAACAATTTTGCTGATTATATATTCTGCATGATAAACTTATATTTATCATTCGTAAATTAGTAGAAAAAGGATAAAAGCTTGGTAGTATAATTTTTCATAAATTCAGATTAAAGAATATCTTATTTTAATATACAAAATTAAGAAATCACTGATTTAGTGTTTTGAAAAAATTCACAAAAATTAATTGAAAACAGGAGGTAAATTACGAAATTAAGGAAAAACAGTGACTCTCCTTCATATAATTATTATTTTATATGCTTAATTTGTGGGATATGAGTTGTCAATTAAATTTTGAATGGATTTTTCCCCAGCCATCCTCATATTATATCGCTTTAAAGGACATTTAATAGTCTCGGAAGTTCTTTACGATTGATGTTCCTGCACAATATTTGTGTCTGTACACCTGATAGGTTCTTTTATTTATTCCTCATTATCTTGAATTCCTTTTTGTATGACGTGATATTACCTTAGAATGGTGCCAACTGAAAAAAATGAAGAATTTGAAATAGTCGAAACTTACATAATATATGTTTTGTAAGGCTATAATTCATAATTTTGAGATTAAAAAAGTGAGGGGTACTGGCCGTCAAAGAGCAAAATTCATTGACTTTTTCAGTTATCGAAACTCACAGTAAATCCAGCATCATTTTAATAACAGGATGTCTTCTAGCATTGTTTTTTCCAAATAGTACTGACAAAGTAGAATGTTACAGTTCAATGTGGAAAATAAAAAATTTCAAGAACATAAGTTTATAAAATTTAATTTGGTTTTATATTTAGCATTGCGTATAAAGAATGCATGATTTGAACAAATATTATTATAGAAACATTATTGCCTGCACGCAGTATAACCAAAATTACAAGCGTATTGCTATTATTGCAATCACAATCTTCTGGGTGACATATTTTCCCATCTACCTAATTAATCTCAAAAAGCTTTTGGCAAGCCCGTGAATATGTTTCTGAAACAAAATATTTTTACCAAACGCATTGTTAATCTTAATCCAAAATCCGAATACAAACGGCTCCGGTAGAATGGATGTACGTTGAAATAGTTCAACATATTCAATACCAAATAATGACCTTTATTCAACATGAAAATATAAACAGACATATAACAAAAACAACTCTTATAGGAAACACACACATCACAGCATACAGGCAGCATATCAGCAGCCAATTGAAAACAATAAATCTAAGAGCACAAAGTGCTGAGAGAATTCTACCCCAACTATCCAACAGAACTGACTGTCTATTCAGTGCACGATTGTCTGTAATTCTGTCTCTCAATGTTTCAGAGCTTCCTTGGCAGGACAAGAAAAGTTCTGAAAGGATCAACACAACTCGAATCCTAATATATCTATCGTCAAGATTAATGCAGATTCTTCAATATTATATTTTGACATCAAATTAAGTAATAAGTAGCCAATAATCAGCAAATTTGTCCCTAATCCTGGAAGTCACTGATCAGTTAAGATTATTTAAAACAAACTATTTTCTTACCTGGAGATCCACTGCGCTGCGAAGCAACATTAGAAATTCGCAATAACATTTTGTAACTTTAACTTATAATGTCTTTACATCATTTAAATGTTATAATCCCAATCCTCTGTCTTGAAACCCAGCCACCCCGACATTTGATTGACTCACCTTTGCTCTGTCCGCAGGTAGATCTGCGGCACAAGGATGAAGTGGAGGGCACAAATCGGGTCGAGATCGGAATCGACCTGAGCGAGTTCTACTTGAGCGTCGAGTGGGACATCCTCGACGTGCCCGCCATCCGGAACGAGAAGTTCTACACGTGCTGCGAGGAGCCGTACATCGACATCACATTTAACATCAGCATGCGCCGGAAGACGCTGTTCTACACGGTCAACCTCATTATTCCATGCATGGGCATATCCTTCCTAACGGTCCTGGTTTTTTACCTGCCCTCGGACTCGGGCGAGAAAGTGTCGCTGTCCATCTCGATTCTGCTCTCGCTGACCGTTTTCTTCCTACTGCTGGCCGAGATCATTCCGCCCACCTCCTTGGTGGTGCCGCTGCTCGGCAAGTACTTGCTCTTCACCATGATACTCGTCACGCTCTCCATCTGCGTCACGGTGGTCGTGCTCAACGTACACTTCAGGTGAGTTTACTTTTTTCCTTATCAAACACTTGTTGTCATTGCAATCTGAGAAATCATCAAAAATAGAGAATTTCCTTCGCAGCTTCTAAATATTTATTTGGATCTGCTTAAAGATTCAAACCAGAACTTAA
>JAPMOR010090047.1:0-81744 GCA_026543865.1 Argiope aurantia
CGGAGGGTGAAATGTCACTCAGATCGCAAATTCATATTTTAACAGCTGTCGGATCTATTTACAGTGGTGACCTTTTTCTTCAGTTGCGGCACCGGATTTTCCGAAAGAGATGACTGAAATCTTCATCTCGAAAAATGGAGCTTTCGTTCTATTTTTTCCGTCAAAACGATTTCATGCTGGATGACCGATTTTGAAAAATTATCTTTTAAATATTTAGGAAATATTTTAAGATGCAATTTTTATTTTTATTTTGTACGAATAAGAGGAAATTTTTAAAATAAATTAAAGATAGACAAATCAAGCTATCAAATTGTAGAGGTTATCATGCCATAAAATTTCGAACACGGTGTGTTATGATTATGCTGTTTTTTCGTTACAATTATTCAAGAATAAATTTTCTATAATTCAAATCAAATTTGCCTTGTTTCACAAAAATTGGATGTAGCGGAACTAAAACGTAATTAAAAAAAAATTTTTTTTCAAACTCACAAAGTTTAAAAAATAAAGCTTTGAAATATTTTTAACCTTTTTTAAATGATTCTTTTAAAAACTTCTTTCGATTCAGTTCAAACGCTATCACACCACAATTCTTTTTAAAAAATCCTTATAGCGAACGTCATAAAATTAGCGATTCCATTTTGAATATTTAAGTTACATTTAGGAGGGGCGGGGTGGGGGGTGGGGGGCGGAATCTCAAAAAAAAATTTATGTACAATTTTTAGGATTTTATTTTCCGTATTCCAAAAACAATTCTGATCAAAATTTTTATATACCGATCAATAGTTCTATTAAGATAATATTATCCAGTATTTAAAAATTTTTAAAAATAATTTGAATAAAATGCGATTGTTGGCGATCAGCAGAATAAACCATCAGACCTAGAACTACCAAATTTAGCTGTGAAAATTTGCTGAATCTTGGAGAGATTTTTTTTTAAATTTTAATTAAAAATTCAACACAATTTTGGTATTTTTCAGCAATAACTTCCAAAAGCACAGAAGTAATTTTAACACCATTTTGAAATTCAAACAGTTATCTCTTTAATTATACAATAGCCGTGCAATTTTTTCTCCTAAATTTTCGTATTTAAAAAAAAAATTTTTTTTTGCTTAATTTTGAACAATAAATTACATTGGTGATTAATAACGGTTTTTATTAATTTTTACAATATATTTAATTGCGTGATTTTCGTCCCTTGTTGGAAGCAAAGAAAGAAGGGTTTGTTTAATATCTGTGCAGTTTATATGGCGAATAAGAAAGTGAAATCATAGTACGAAAACTTAAAGATGGATGAATCAGACAGTCGCGTTTTCAAGCGTCATAATGTCACAGAACCCGATTTTATTAAGAATGTTCATAAATATAATGGCCATATCAAGTGTCAGACTAGTAAACCAACATGGTTTTAATTTCTGTTACAATTTGATACTTAAAAATGTTTTCTTGAAATAATCATGAAATGTAATCTACGCAGTAAAGATTTCATCGAACACAACAAAAATTCCCGGTGAACCGAATGATCACCAAATGAGGCTAGATTTAAAATAATGCAATTCTCTGATAAATTATCTCATTTCTAGATGTTTAAAAATTAGAGTAAGATGGGAAAAGTTATTATGCATTGTAAAGGTAGGTTTCTTTTTCATAAATGGTTCAAAATGAACAAACAAAACTTAATTTAGAAATCCTAGGGGGAAAAAAACAACATTATGAACAAACATTGAGTAAAAATAAAGTTTCCAGATTTTTTTTCTTTACTTTATGACAAAAGAGAACCCTACACGGCTTACAAGTTAAAACAAAAACAAGAAGCAAACAATGGAAAGAGCTTGTGATGTCAATAAAAATGACATATCACAATATATCAGTTTCATCGTTTTGAAATTTTCAGAAAAACCAGTCAAAAGTTCAGTGATAATTTTGAACACGAAATTGAAAATTAACTTTTAAAGGGTACTAAGTCCTTCTAATTTAATAATTCTACAGCATTATCTTTGAAACTTCTCTTTCTTTCATTATATTCCATTCAGAAAAAATATATTGTAACGAAAAAAATATGTTCAGTAAATAGTAGTTGAAATAATCAACAAACTCTTTAATGGATAATGACGCTTTATTTCACACGAAACATAAGTAACAAAAATAGCAGTAGTAAAATTCAACTACACACAAACAGCAAATCCTTAATAAAGAACCGCAATAAAATGAAGTACTCAAAGAGAACTAAAGAGGGATCAAAACTTCAAAGAGAATTCGTGAGATTATTCCTTTTCTCTCCTCCCCTCATCTGTGCGATTTTACCTTTTTAAGTTCCTGTGACAGGGCATCGAAAGTTCTAGAACAAACCTCAGCACTCCAGTCCTAATGGAGATGTAACAAAGATTCTCGAATATTCAAGATCTTTCATTTTTATCGCCAGTGTGGGGACTCACTGACCCGGTTTCCCTTCACCACCTGGTAAAACAATGCGTAAAACTTTCTTTCTTACTATGATATTAGCAGTTTAAGAAAAGTATATTATAGGTTTATAACAGTATATTTGCAGAAAGTTTGATCTAACACCTTAGTATCCTAATTCTTACAATTTTTGATCAAAACTTGAAAATGCAAAAAAGATGCTTTTATGCAGTCAATCATATAAAAAAAAATACTTTCCATTAGAAGGAAGACATGCAAGAAAGTGGAAGACTCTAAACTCCGAACACAATTTACTGCTACCTTTCTTTACTTTTTTTTAAATATAAAATTCAATTTCAGCTGAATAAAACAATTTATGATACATAGGTGTACTAAAATAAGATAGTGGTCTTATGTATAAAAATGCTTACATTTTCCAATTTCCTTACAGTGCTTTTATTTCATCTCTAATTTACTTCTTTGTAAATATTCTTCACGAAAAAAAGTATGATAAACTATTACGTAGAATATTATATCTAAAAGTTTCAAATTTTACAGGTTTATTTTTTAAAAATATCAACACTAAGAATTATTTATTCAAGCAAGACACGCATATAAATACGAAATTAATCCGAAAGCTATTAAATTTGAACAAGAATCATAAATTTAAACTATTAACACACGAAAATATTTTCTCATTCTGTAAATGCATCTAGATCTAATTCTCAAAATCATCATCTTCTTTGCTTGTCTCTTTGTTTTTGCTGTCACTAATTTAAAAAACAAAACAAAAACCATTATTTATTCTTGTAAAACTGCTTAATTTCTTCAACTTCTTTTCTTGTTCTTTTTTTTCTTTTCTTGTTTGATACTAGTAATGAAACCAAGATTGTGCTTGGATCAAAAGTTACAACTTTGCATAATGAATAAATTAATTAAATCAATGGGAAAGAGATTTAATATTGGTATTAAGGAAGGGAAATTTAAAAGTATGAAAACAGTTTAAAGTCACGAAGAAGTAGACTCAATACTTCTATTGCTATATATAATACTTAACAGTTTACACTACTATTTGGTAATAAAATGACGAGAAAATAAAACAAAATATAACTCCACATAAAATGAGTCAATAAAAGTTTTATTACGCATGACATTAAATTTCTTGTATATTTTCTCATAAAAGCTTTGAACGAAATATAGAGGGTGATGAAAACGAAAGAATTATTCCCTAAATTTAAGTTCTTCATGAAAAGCAATAAACCGAATTTATTTTCATATTCGTATTTTGTCTTAGAATTTGAACTTTAACGAAGACATTATTAATATATGCAGAATAAAGCTTTTCTTCGAACAGCGAATATTCTTAAAAATAGGACACTCATTATACTTCCCTATCTTTAGAAGAACTAACAAGCGAAAAAGGGCATTAAAACAGCCTTTAATACTTCTCTTCTCTGACGTAAAACAAAAATGGCCACTAGCTTAGAAAAGATAAGAGTGGTTGCCATAGCGATGAGACCAGCGACGTCATGTGGTAACAGTAAATTGAATATGCTCTCTTTTCCAACATTTGTTCTCTATAATTAACTTTCTGCGAAAGAGCCTTACAAAGAATGGAGATTTACTAATGTCGTCTGTAACTTAATTTAGGGATGACCCAGGGAAGTTGAAGTTTTGAAAAATATTTAATGCCATTTTCAATTAACATTTTTGCTAATTCTATTAATAGGTTTTTACTTAAACCAAAAAATAGATAGTCAACACAAATGACATATTTTTTTGAAAAAATGACCAGAATATTATTGAGATTTTCTTTTAAATAAGTATTTTTAAGCAGTTAAAATTTATAAGTTAAACAATGGAAAGAAACTCGATTAATTGTCACAAATTACACGTCATTAACTTCAGTAATATAGTGAACACCGTCAATAACACCTCTGACAAAATGGTTATTGATAACACTGTAACAAAGACAATGTAATTAACTTTATGAATTCGTACACATAATATTATCTCTCCCAAATTCAGTTAAAATTTCAAAATTACTAATAATAATTATTTTACCTTTCGTAATATCTGTATACCAGGTTAATAGTTTGAAATTGTTAGGTTGATAAGAATATAATATTAAATTTGCGCCTTAGAAGCGTAACAATAATTGTAATAATGTATGAAATATAGATTAATATTTTTAATGATATTAGTACGTAGCCAATAAATTTACAAAACTTAGCTTCAGCTCATTTTTAAAGAATTAGAATATTATCTTCTATGCAGTGTTCCTAAAAAATTTTATTTGAATTTACGTAGAATTTCAAAGAGTTGCATGCATGACAGTACAAAAAAAAAAAAAAAAACAGGCTACGTAACTCCTTTATTGGTTATCTTTTTTGCTTAGTTTGGTCTATGACGAATTCTGGATGAAATACAAGGGACAAAGATTAAAGGGACAAGGGACAAGGATTAAAACCAAAATAATTTCGAAATCTGTGTAAACAGAAATTGTAAATAACATATGTTCGTAATTTACAGACCTAATGAACGTCATTGAATAGTGACAAGTTCTTCGTTTTTAAAACTCGACAAGACTTTTATGAGATATCAAATTTTAACGATCTTCTCCTTTAATGATTGCACTGGCTCATAATTTTTTTCTCGAAGCCATTGTCATGTCTTTCAGGAAGTGGGAAACTGTGCTAATTCATCATTAAGGACATCTGCTTAACCTACATAAGAAATCTACATAAGAAAAAGTATGTCCTATGACTGAATAGAAAAAATCTCTATAGGCAGTTCAAAGGAAATTTTAATTTCGATATTAATAACATCTATAAGATGGTGAGTTGTTAATCTTGGATGCAAAATGCTTTTGGAAGTAAGTGCAATCTAAAAGAACAAATGTGATAATAACCACTAATATGAGGAAATTCGAAAAAAAAGTCACTATAAAATATATATAAAATATATAAAAAGCCCATATAAAATAATATTATAATATTTCTACGAAATTTTAATATCGATTTTTTTCCCCTTTGCCTAGTCAGTCTTATGATAGATAGAAGAGGGAGATTCATACAGATTATTAATGAATGCCAAGCCTAAAGCTCCCAAACTCGGCAAAAAAATTAGGGAATGAACAAAAATTTAGCGACAAAAATGAAGGTTTCTGGAAAAGTCAAAAATTAATACCGTATTCCTCTTAGGAACCGAGACCTGAAGATTTTTCTGAGGAAATCTTTATGATGATGCCATATCTTTTCAGAGAACTATATAAACAAAAGGAGCTGAAACAAATTATTTTCTCTGGAATTTTGATCTCAGAGCGAACTGATCAACTGTATGACGCTGAGCGCTAATAATAGTACTGATACTGCCACCCCTGTTATTATTCAGTTACTGAGTTACAATTTGCTTGTGTTGATCATTTCTATAGGTCTTATTTTTGTTTCCTGTGCTTCATGTTTTAAAGAATATACGTGAAATGAAGCATTGTTTTCCCTTATTTAACTTCTTTACTATATTCGCCGAATACTGAATTTCTAAGCAATATTATTAAAAAAAAAATAAGAATTTCGCGTAGACTTCACAGCAACAATAGCAAATCATCTTTATCAGCTAAACGTTAATTTAAGTATTGAAGAAAAAAGTTGTTACTGCATCGTATCCTGGGCATATTGTAACTTACTCAACACTGAAAAATGTTGCCTATCAGAATAACTTGCATTTGAACTTTTTTTAAATTCAATTTGAATAATTCAGTAATAAGTTAATAAAATTAATTATTGGACTTTTGACTTGGTGTGGGTAAGTTTACAAAGAAATTGTTACTTAACAATTACAAACTGATTTCTATTGAAAGTTGAACTTTAAGATAACTTTTATTAATTGTATTTCATGCTGTCTTTATTCTCATAAATACAAATTCACGCATCTGCGGCTGAAGAATAAAACATTTATGAAAATATAGAGTTGAAATACATATTTTCGTGTTTATTTACGAAAAACATTTATAGTACAATATTTTCTAATAAATGTTTATTTATTATTAATTGCCTTTAATATTTTCAAAGCACAGGCACGCGAAATTTTTTTTTACTATCCTTAAAATCGCTAAAACACCATTTCCAGAATCACTAATATTGTATTTCTCACAGCATCTTTTTTCCTTTCAGAAATCACACAGTAAAGTGAATGTGTTTTGTTACTGCGCGAGTGCAGCAAATGGAGAACTCAGTAATATTAAAAATCTTAGTACTTTTTAGGAGATTTTTTTTCCTATGCAAAGACACACAATACCATTTTCCTGCCTTTCTCCAAAAATTAAAAAAAAAATGAAAGCACAAAAAGGAGACTGTTTATGGATTTACACATCGCCTGAAAAATTAAATATATAATTAAATTTACATATGAAAAAAAATTGAACATGGTTTTGCAATTCCGCAATGCCTTTAGATTAGCCACCCCTAGTAGGAAATATGCATAGTCTTTAAAAATGAAAAATGAACTACTTCTTTTGCATTATAATTTTTTAAATTTTTGTTTTTCCGACTAATTATTTTTTAAAAATAGCTTTTCAATACTGAACTGTTGTTCATTTCAAGCAATTATTTGATACCGAACTAAATAAAAGTTCCACGTTCAATAAAATTCAGATATTCCTGGAACCACTGCTATTCGTTTATGATCAACAGTTAATTCCGTTCCAAATCGTTATTAAGATTATCTACTCTTAATACATGAAGCAGTAAAATGCATCTAAAAAAAATAGAGAATTCAGAGTTAACACGATTTTATTCCAGAAATTCGGATAATAAAAATGAAGAACAATACAAGGACATTTTTTATGATTTCATCGCACGCTCCATTACATTTAAGAGGAAACATAGATTTTAACAGAAAAAAAATATGCCATTTACATTTATGCAATCATGGCTATAATTTATTTTTTCACAAAACAGGAAGCCATTAAAAAAGAAATCGTATAAAAAATTAGTGGAACAAGTCACGCAATTTTTAGAAATGTACATACACGATGAAATTCGTACCTACACCGGAAAGACCCTATTACACAGAAATTAAGAGCATCTAGAAAGACAAAGGTGTAAGTAATATAATTTTACAGTATTTTCTTTAATGAGATTTCATCGCACCACCAGAGGGCACATCAAGCCATCAGCCGTTTATGTGCAAGCAAACGATTGTTTAGTTGTTCTGCCAGATCTGTTTTTCTTCTTTAGAAACGATTTTTTTTTTTCTCTCTCTCTCTCTCTTTGCTTCCGTGCCGAGATAAGAATGTTCCAAGAACACACGTAGGCTAGGAATGCTCCGTTATTTTTAACAGACCGCTTGGCGACGACGACGAAGAGACGATTCTTTTATAACTATTTTATTTTATCTTTCTCTTACGTTAAGAGTGTATCAAAAATGAAGAAGTCAGCAAGATATATATAAAATAAAAAATGTTCTACTTGGAGGGAAAGCATCATAAGCTGGTTTTATCTTCTTTTTTTTTTTTTTTTTTTTTTTTTTTTTTTTTTGTCGTTCCTTTAAAAACTTAATGCTGGAAGCGCGTGCAATAAATTAGGGGCATTTGTTTCACTTCTTTCATGGCTAAAGAGAAGCCTTTTTTTTCTTTCTTTGCTTTTTCTTCTTTGATAATTGGTCTTCTCTTCAAAACTCGAATTTATATCACTGCAATTATTTTAAATAAAAGAAAGAAGAAAACAGATTATTATCGTATATCTTCCGGCCTTTCTTTTCTTAAAAAGACATTTCACTATTTTTTTTTTCACCTCATTTCCGTAGGTTGTAGATAAACGTGCCATTTCGGATGAACTACTGTACGAGCACATTGTTGACAATAACTTACTTTTCTGTCAAGTGTTCTAGCGATGCACCATTCTGTGCAAAGATGTTCTCTTTTGGATCTTAGCTTTTTTTTCAGATTGAACTTGATAAGCCATAAAAAACATGCTCTCAATAAAAGTAAAAGTCTAACATTAGATTAATACTTTGGAGCAAAACGATGTTCGTAATTTTTGCAAAAGACCACAAAATTGAAGTAATTATCTCGCATTCTTTCCCAAATACATTTTTTTTGAGAGAGAATTAAAATAGAAAAGAGTTACGGATATGAAAATCTACTGATTTCCTAAGTATTTTGTGCTGGATGCATAAAATACACTCTCGAGTATCCGGTTCGTGACTATCCGGCTTCCGTATTATCCGGCCTACTTTTCTATTATCGTAATTAAATAAGGGAGGCAAAGTATCTATTAAGTCATCTATTAAAAACTTTTTTTAAAAAACCTAAAATTTGTAAGTTTTGACACTTATCTTAGGGTTACCTTTTCATATCTGTATAACTATTTATCAGTGAAAAATAAAATCAATTCGGGCCCATTTTCTAACGAATTAGGCCTACGATTTACATTCATGTTTTGCTTATGTTTCCTGCATTTAAGTTGGGCATTACAGAATTTGTTAAAATGTGAACAGTTTATATCCTTTAATTTACTTTTTCTCTTATAAATTCATGAAACGTGCAGTGCAGTATGGAAAGATATATAAACCGTCAGTACAGAGCATTCTATTTTAACTCGATACGTTACCGGCAACTGCTTCTATGATTCACCGTGCCGTGGCTGTGTTCACATTGAAATAAAAAAGGGCTTGGTACTGAATAAGAAGTGAGAAAATGCGTATTATAATAGTTAATTTTCTATAAAAAAACTTTGTCTTCTGGCATTGGTGTGCAAAGAATTCGTAAAACTCCGGCCCATCCTTCCGCCACATTAGGCCAGATACTCTAGAGTGCATTGCACTTGAAAAAAAAAAGAATGCTTAGATTAGTTTTAATCTACTAACCAGTGATTCGGAGGCTTCGTCCTGCTTAAAAGTTCTATTCAGTCTTCCACATAACTAAAAATACTGTTATAATAATTTAAAATAATAGCATAATCAATAAAACTCTGTTTGAGCCAGATTACGATAAACTTTTAGAAATAAAGTCCCAGTTTTATTATAACATTTGTATTAAAAATTTTTATGAATTAAAATTTTTAATTATGTTTTTATTGAGTTTGTAGTAAATAATATCAACATTTTTCTGTATTATTTTTATCTGCTCCTAAAAAAATGTTTGCATATTCCTGTACTAAACAAAGTTCAAATAAAATTTTAATATAAACATTCATATTTTTGATGAGTAGACGACTGAAGCTTCTGCACTTAGAATAACCAATATTTCAATTTCCTGGTGATTTATGATATATTAACAATTATAACTAACACTCAATCCTTTTTGTACTATTAATCAACATTATCAATAAATATTTTTTTCGCCTTGTAAAAATAGTAAATATTAAAAATTAAAACTGAAAACTTTAAAAATGTGAAAGAAATAAAAATCCAAATCAATTTCTTAAGGGTTAACCAGTGGTATATTATATATAGTGTCTATTCGCCATATCTGCCCCTAGATGGCACTTTGAGAGGGAGTATTTATATAGTTCCTATGATGCCTTTTAGTAAGATATCACCATTCTGCAATAGTTCGCTAGCCAATTTGAAACTATGTGATATTTTATTATTCCATTTTAAGTATGTGAATGTTATTTGATGTTTTGTGTATCTTGTGATGTGGAATCTAGAAGAAATCTCAATAAAATATGATTCCCAAAAGCCGGTACTTTCATCACCAAGAGTCTCTCTTCACTACAACGGTCAATTTACGCAGTAATTTTTTTTTTTTTTTTTATCATGGGTTATTCTTAGTAAGCAGATTATCACACAGTACGAAGTTGAAATACGTAAGGAAATCTCAGCTTACACAATTTTAACAACATGGTAAAGGAATTAATAAAAAGTGTACGAGAATAGATATATGACCTGGTTACAATTTAAAAAAAAAATACTTTTAGAACAAAAAACTGCAAAACAGGATGTTTTTTTTTTGGGGGGGGGGGGGGGTATTTAGCCAATTGATACATTTCAGTTATGGTTAAAATATAACAAACATACTATAAGAAATAATGTCTAACTTCTTTTTTCATCTAATTTTTTCCCTTAAAACTTTTACTCTTTTCAACTGATTTTGTTACAGATATCTGAATAACATTAAGGACAAATGCAAACGAAAAGAAAGTAAAATGCACTTCATACATCAATATTAATTGGAAATATAAACAATAGTAAAAACAAGCATCTTTCCATTCGGTTCTTACAAATGCATTATCGATTAAAACAGTCAACTATACACGTCATTTTAAACAAACGATTTAGACGAGAATAAATTAAAAAAATCTGAGGTTTCTACAGGGGCAGTCGTTGAGATGTATTTACCCTGGACCTCCCCCACAGTTAAGTGCCAACTGTCAACCGCATCCATCACGTTCTGCCTCCCTGTTGGCATGGAGGGAAAGGGCTGAGATTGTCGGGACCTGACGGCAAATGGTGAGTCAAAGTGAGATGGCAAAATCGATAGGCACAAAGAGACACGGGCCCCTAATAGAATCGCTGTCTTTCGCTCAGAGGGGAAGACTGATGAGGTGTCAGCAAAGGAAGACGAAGAGGCGCAAAGTTTCAAGAAAATCTATTTTCCCGCCGAGCTCGGAAGGGTACGTCCAGAAATGAAGTGAATCAATTACAGAAAATGGTTTTGCGTAATTTCAGTTCCGCTGTGACATAATAGGCAACAAAGGGGAGAACGGAAGATGGAAGAGAGTGTAGAGAGAAAATAAATGTGAATGAATAAAAGAATAAATATAAAAAAGTGAATAAAAATAATGACGTTTAACTCTATATACTGATATAAAAATGATTAAAATAGGTAAATTCTTTTATAGAGCTTTTCTGCCTTCTATAATAGCCTTTTTGAAATTATATATTCATGAGAAAGTACAGTACACTCCCGAGTATCCGGCCTAAAGTGGAGGAAGGATAGGCCGGATAAGATAACAAAAAAGTTGGATAGGTCGGAGTTCTATGAACTCATTTTCTTGCCCACGAATACCAGAAGACAAAATTTTTATTCCAAAACTCACTCTTATAATACGTATTTTCTCACTTCTTATTGAGTACTAAACCCTCCATTTATCTCAAGCCATGTAGAATGCGAATGCGGCAGCGGCCCGGTGAAACATAAAAGTAGTTGCCAGTAACGTGTCGAGTTAAAATAGAAGGTTCTGTACTGATAGTTTATATATGTTTGTATACTGCAATGCACGTTTCAAGAATTTATTGGAGAAAAAGTAAGTTAAAGGATAAAAACTGTTCGCATTTGAATGTATAAATTATGTAGTGCCTAATTTAAATGCAGGAAAGATAAACAAAACGTTAAAGTAAATCGTAGGTCCAGTTCTTAAGAAAATTTAAACAAACTGATTTTATTTTTCACGAGCAAATAATACACAGATGTGAAAAAGCAATTTAATAATGAAAAAGTAAAGGTAATCTTTTTATTCCCTTGAGATTTATTTCTTTAAACTTTTGTTTGGAAATAATTATTAATTATTCACAAGAAAATTATTTCCATGTAAATTAGTCAAATGTATTTCCTTTTAATAATGCTTATGAAGGAATATTTGAGGCATTAAAATGAAATTTCAGAATTTAAAACACCTTAAATATCAAGAGTAAATAATTAAACTAATTATATGAATTGAAAAATGTAACAATTGTTATTAGAAGATTAAAAGTATTCTAAATTATACTATTGAAACCTAATAACTGACATTTTGAAATATTAAGAATATATTCAAGACGCTTTCAAAGCCCTCCGGAGAATTTCATTACCAGCAACTGCCGATAGGTTTAATCCATTCCAGTATATAATATTTAAAAAAACTCACTATTTCAAAGGAATTTAAAGAAAATTCAAATACTCACTGTTCAATTCATCTTATTAGGAAAGCAAACTTAATCACTGGTTATATAAAGCTTAACATAAAGGTTTCATTTCGATTTCCATCAATGCTACATAATCAATACATTTATAGAAAATAAAATTCTAAAAGAATAATAATAAAAAAAACAATGATTTTTTTAGTTGAAGCCCAGAAATTGAAATATTCCACCACAAAATATTTAAATTCATTGTCATAATAAAAGAATTTTAATGAGAAAATTCGTAAATATGTAGAAACTTAGAAATACTAAAATTAATTATTTCTCCTTATTAAACAAAGGCTTTATTGGACGTTGTTATTAAAATTATATCAAGCACATTATAGATAATACTAAATTGTAGCTGCTGTGGAACAGCTTAAACAGACGTAAAGCTTTCCTTTATGAATTCCACGACAATGAATTTCACGGTAGAACGGAATTTCAAAATTCATATTCCCAGTCGTAAAATATTTTATATACATTTATAAGCAGAATCTTAGTGCGTTTGGATTATCCGTAAAGGTGGAATTTCTACTTTCGCAACGCTTACACGCAACTACATTCAAATAGCACGAATTAAAATGTTTTTAATCGGACAGACTCCAATTCTAGATTCAGAATCAGAAATAAAAAGTGCCAAACTTAATATAATGCTGAAGACATTAATATTTGTAATCAAATTACACCTTTTATAGTGCAATTTGAAAAAATAACTGTGATTCAAATGTAAATATTTCATCATTATAAGCCATCTAAATCAAAATGAAGAAATTTTTTTAATTGCAACTTGGATCAGTGTGTGTGTGTGTGTGTCAATACAGGGCATTAAATCGGACTGTGTTGATTAATCCATAATTAATCAATCATTTACATAAACAAAAACTAAAGCTTATAAACAGGAACTTAGTGCAATATTCAAAAGAATTATTGCATAAATATGCCCATTATTCACTAAAATAATATTATAAATAACTGTTTCTTTATTTCATGAAAAAGTTATTATATGCTCTGAATCCTTAAGTGTATTTTGTTTCATGCTGCTCTGTAAGTGGATTTCTTTTGGGCAACGATCATTCTTTATATATAAAGCGATTCAAAAGTTAGAGAGTCAAGATCACATGGGAAAACATGATTGAAAACGCCACCCGGATGAGATAGACGGCAGCATTGTTACAAGTAGAGAATATGGATTTCAGTATAAATTATTTAGAATTAATATTATATGCGATGAAAACAACAGTTTAGGAGAGCTGAAATGGTGTATATGCAGACATCACCGCAAAAATCTAAATGAAAGGTACATATTTTCGAAGAAGTACTCAAACATACATTGTTCCAATATTATGAAAAGCGTATAGCTGAATGGTGAGAAATAAGAGCAATGTAGAAAAATTAGACGTGTACACGTGCGATTTGTTTTGTGATATTTTACGAAAGTAAAATATCACTAAATAAACCAATTGCGTCACATCTCTGAGTTCATGCTTTCTGCATTTTCGAGTATAGTTTAGCTCATACCAGTGACATTACAGGTTAATAATTCTACATTGTTTTTTTTTTCCTAATACCTCTTTTGTAGGAAATTATGAACAATCATGTATTCATCAATTCATGATAGTTTGATAGAGATATTCTTCAAAAATTAATTTTTTAAAAAATAAATTCTGACTAATAATTTTTTTAAAAAAACGAACGATTTATTGAAATAGAATAGTTTATCCTATTTAATCCAGGATTCTGTTTCTTTTATCAAAGAGTATTATACTTTATTATCAAGTATTCATTATATACAGAAGGACGAAATTCATAATAAAATATAATTAGGCAAATGGAATTATTAGAATTGCAGACAGACTGCGTAGTTTCATAACAAATAATCGTTGCTCGTGTAGTTTCATAAATAAGGTATCAAGAAGGCAGTTCATGTTATTAATCAATTACGGGATGGTAAAGAATGCTATATGTCACCATAAATGCTCATAATTTTCCACGTTCTAAGGAAACTTGTCGGAAATATTACGATTTCCGAGTGACGTTTCTTGAAAGATGGAAACGATAAACGGCCATTCATACCTAAACACGAGCATTAAAATCCCGGACATCCGGTGTGTGTGCGAATTTCTCTCTGGACTGTTTCCAACCCTCAAATAAACTTCTCAGGATGAAGAAACCGAGATTCCGAAATTTCGCACAATTCAGGTCGTTTCTTTTTTGACGTCCGCTTACCGGGTTTCAGCGTCTGTTCCAAGAAAAAAGGGATTACCAGACAGATTTTTCAATCCCAGCTGCTGGTAGCTGAATGGGAGGAATTCTTCCACAGAATAAGATTTTTCGAGAAGAATTGCATTATGAATTTAATAAAGAAATTTCGGCTTTGAAAACGAAAAGTTTGATGAAAATTCAATGCTGCCTCTTAAAGTTACTTTTTTTTAATGTCATTTCATAGAAGAGAAACAGCAGATTAATATGAATGTTCGTCTCCGAACAAATAGAGAATTTCAACTGGATTATGTGACAGGCACTAACTAATTCCAGTAAAGAAACCTAGAAAAGTTGTTACCGCTGCACTTTCCCGTATAACTAATTGCTCAATACACTCAAGTATTTGTCCAGATTTTTAACCCTTTGCATTCGTAAAAGTAATTCAATGCATATTTATTCACTTAAGACAAGGAATTGATTATTGCTCCGAAATATATATGCGGTGCCGTCATGACAGCGCACCAAAACCAGCGCCTCTAGCGGCAAAAGTACTGTAGCTGCCAGTTCAGAGTAGGTTGCGGTGAAAGACGTTTGCAACGGAAGACGTTCGTTGCATAACTAGAAAGAAGACGTGTTTTGACGATGCCACTGTAGACGATAGCCGTAACGTTCTATAACTTGAAAGAAGACGAGGTGTCTTAATTAACTTTGTTTACTTCAGTGTTTGTATTGTTCCTGTTCCGTCCATCATCCATTAATCTTGTAACTAAATTCAGAATATAGTCATTTTATCATCAGTTGGCCGTCTCATCCTTTATGTGTTAAAACGCCCACAAACAACCTACATTATATATATATATATATTGTTTTAATTTATATTTTCCCGAATTATTTTCCACGTCTTCTTGCCATTTTGTAGGTATTTTTAACAATTAAAATTTAAAAAATAAACGATAAAACGTCAAAAGGATGCATCGTCTTCAATGGTGAGGAGAGACACCATCTGAGTGCAAAGGGTTAAAAAAATAAAATTTCGAACTCAATATTTACTTGTTTCTTTTAATCGATGACGATCCAAACTAGAATTTTCGTATCAACATATACTTAATTTTATTCAATTTGTTGCATTTTTGACTTGCCAGGATGACACAGGCAAATATCGGTTGTTGAATAGAAGGAAGGTCTGTCAGTAAACAGACCATTAACCCATTGGTAGATTGGTTGACCAAAATTTGAATCAGGTCTAAATCACATTTCTCCCATGTACTTGTTGCGTTTTCGAATTAGACAAAGACAAGGATGGACAGTCAGACTGAAATTGAATAAATGAATTCAAATTGAAAAGCAAGCAACAATTCTAGCATTAAGAGGATACAAAATTTTATCTGTTTAGCTTGATGCAATGTTGAGTTACCGCGCTCAAAATCAGGCAAAGGCTTGCCCAAAAATAGTTTTTTTTTTTTCGGATGAAAGGATATTAAAAAGTTGAAATCTACCTAAATTCAAGGATCCTTTTTTTTTTTTCGTCGATTGCAATGCTTCCTCCTCAAATATTAGAAAATCACAATAGAAAACAAAATGGATAACATTTCCATTAATCATATAGAACAAAACGTCGCCTCATACCCCCGTATCCGCAATCATTCTGATCACTGAACGGTTTGATGGGCATGTTACGGGAATTTTATGAAATACCAAAATACTCACAGTAGAAAAACAAAAAAACATATGCAAAGAAATGATAATAAAATGAAACCATTTATAAAGATTTTCTACTTTAAAAATTGAAGAAAAATTATTTGGAATAATAATATGCAGAGAAATAAAATGTAAGAAGAAAACACATGAATTCTGTGTTTGCTTGTTATCATGACATAGTAGATGACGCAGTCATAAAAAATCAAATAGAAAATAATTTGGTTAATGGTCACAAAGAAAAACTCTTAGCCAAATTATTTTCTATTTGATTTTTATAACTGCATCCTCAAATTTCTTGATTTATTACCTAATTTCATAATCACATACTTTAATAAATATCTTATGTTATTTTGAATTTTATCAATAAGTTATTCCAAACTGCAAATATTTATTGATGGCGCTCAATTCAATCGGGTAAAACATTAAAAGAAATCAGTAGATTTGATCAGAAGAGCTTCGTTTCAGTTTTAGTCCAGCATCGATTTCTCAGTTTCAATTCAACCGTAGTTGACAAAAATTTGTATTTCAATTCTAAATGACTAATAAAGATGAACGAGGGGGTGAAAACAAATAGTTTCACCATAAAGAAACAGAAAGAAATGACTGCGTTACAGCCCAATTTAAAGTTAGATGCATCATCCATTATATCTCGCCGAAAAGTAAATGATTTTCAGTCTCATTTAAAAGAAATATTCTACTGTAGCTCATAAAAGATAATAAATATTTTTTTCTATAGATCGTTCCTCCATTATAAAGCCCCAAAAAACAAATGAGAGAAACTGAAATTCAATTTCAGGATGAAAGTTTACCCTCTCAGCACAATTTGTTATAACTCTGAAGTTTTCAGAAGAGAGAAAAAAATATCCTCGCACCCAAATGATAAATACAACTCATCAGAGAACTTCTTCTTAATGAAAAAATTATACCACATGCAGGAAAGACTTCCCAATCTGTCACTTTTCTTTCCTTCTCTGAATGGGAGGGTGGAATGGTCGTTGCCAAGGCAACGGCGGGGTCCTCTTGCATCAAGATGTCGTATTCAATTGGAAGAGCAATGAATTTATCCGTGGGGGTTGAATTTTAATTCTAGGGTGGAGGATGCACTTCGACTTCACGTCCGTACCATCAAATTAGAATTCTGGAAATTGAGGTAGGGAGGGAGAACAGGACTGAATTAGAAATTGCCAGCAGGCAATTACATTAAAAAAAAAAAAAAAAAAAAAAAAAGAAAGAAGTGCAAAGGGTAAATAAATGGGGACGGTTATGGGTTTTAATAAATGTCTTCACGCGGTGAATTTTTTGGCTTCATTTATTCTTAATTTGTTTCTTAGTAAATAATACAAGTTTTTAGTGTTTAATTTGTGAACTTGAAAACGAAAAATTGGAATTAATAAAATAAATTTTATCATCTGAGGATAAAATTATATTTTCAAGGATCCCATTGAAAAGCGGATGAAAATTATTTAAGTGATTACAATCTATTAGATGAGTTAAATGACAGATTAAATACTGAATGTGCTTGATACAAATTTAAAAATTATGTTCTTATAAGTGCAAAATAACAGTTAATGAAATCTCAGATATACACTTTAACTTCTTTTAAAGTGATTAATGGTACCATAATAGCATAATGTGATTAACAACACATAAAATACCAAAGAAATTAAACTGCATCGTGATTAATTAATAAAAAACGTTAAAGTAGACAGACCTGCAGTACATACCAAGACCTGCAGTACATACCTCCATTACATAACCAAATGTAAAAAATAAAAATAAATGAGAAATGCAGAATTAAATAAGGATAAATAAAAAAAATTAATTAAAACAATAACTTAGCAAAATTTGAGAACAATACTGTAAATCTGGATGAATTTCCTTATGATTTTTATTGACAGACATTAAAGAATCTGAAAGAAAAATACAGAGATTCAAATATTTACTTACAAGATCTTACTTGGGGGTCAATACTCACAGTTTAAAACTCAGAGTAAGAACAGAACCTGACAAGATTTGAATCGTATCAGGACCGGCTATCAGTTAAAACATCAGTACACTAAAGAAAGTATGTATTTTAAAAATTGTACTATGCGAACTTCAAAGAACTTATAAAAGGACACGCCTAGCCACGGACTTACGGGTGGGGCACATAGATGCTATCTGTGCCCTCTCATCAAACTAAAATTAGCATACTTCTTAATCTAATAAGAACTGTTTGTGGAATATTTATGGGCATATTGATACAAATGAACTTAATCTTTTTGAAATATATATATATATATATATATATATATATATATATATATAGGATCCGCCCTTCTCTAAATCCGCATTTAACTACCACCAACATGTCGATAACCAGACACTAGAGCACTACCTTATGTAAATTGACTCAGACCTCACACAACCTTCGGTTACTCCGTTTCATAACGGTGACTGGAAATTGAACCTCCGATCACCGAGTCCGGACTGATGTAATGAAGAAACCCATCAAATATCCATTTCCGGAACACGGCAGAAAGAAGCAAAAGAGTTGCCGAGGAAAAATTTTCCCCATGGGGGTGCAGGGCAGACGACAGGTAAAGCATACGCCCAAAAACTAGTACTTGTCCCACTTCCTCGGTGGTTTACAGAAGGGGTTGCCGCAAAAATTTCCAAGGACACCTCTACGATCGATTGCCCACTGCGACACTTTAATGGTCATTAGAAGTCGCCGCGAAAAGAGGAATTTTCATTACCTAATGAGGATGTAGTAATTATCGCGAAACAGTTAAGAGTGTTATGGATGTTCTCTACAGCTGGTTTAGAACGGCTAAAAAGGATAACAAATTACTGAAAAATTTAATACAGGAATTCCAGAACCAAAGCTTTTTACGTTTTCATTTCAGAAATATTTTAATATTTTAAAGCATTTTTGCCTACCGCAAACTAAAACTCCTAGTACTATCGAAATATATTTCCTGGGAATGCTCTAAGAAAATTTAACCCTCTGACTGCGTAATTTTTAAAATCGTTATTTAAATGCTATATTTACAAATAAGTGAACTAATACTATATGTTACACGATAATAATGTGGATTTAATAAAAATCTGTAATCGTAAAAATAAGCACACCTAAACTGCGAAAAACGCGGGATGTAATAGAAAATAAACCCATTGGCAACCCCTGGAAATTGTGGGATAAGCAGCTGGAAGGTTAAGCTTAAAATGTAATATTTTATGATATTAATTATAATTTTATAAATTGTTTAACATCAGAAAATATATATAAAATATACTACATTAACTTTAAGAGCTGACACATCCACCATACGGTTCTTTTTTTCAAGATTACGATAATATTTTAGAATTTTTAGGAAGTGTCTAAAATAATCAAGTGCATTTAAATCGAAACTACCAACAGATCTGACAGTTTAGCTATATTTTTTGGGGGCTTTTTTAAACAATTTTGCTCTATTTTATCTGCTGAAACCACCCAAGTTTTTAGAGTCTTGGAATAATTTCTATTTTTATATAAACAACTGAAATAAATAATAATATCCATTTAATTGCAAATTGCAGTTTACAAATATAAATAAAATACAGAATTTCGATGATCGATCATTCGATATGTCATTCAATTATTTCAAAACATTTAAATGAGGTTACTGATTTAACAATTCAGCGTTTTGAAATAAATATTTTACGAGGGAAGAAATGAACAGATGGCCTTGAGAAGTCAAGAATATATCGCAGTCAGAAGAGAAATGCTAGTCAGATTTTAATAATTTTTATGGCTGAAGTATTGAGCAAATAATCCAACTTCCCAGGTTGATTATTTAGCCATTCATGAAGACGGCACATGATTGTTCTACATGAAGCAGTCAGACTTTTATAAAGCATCATTTCATCGAAACAAGCTCATAATTTTAATAACACTTTCAGCAACTCGAAAAAAAGCTGAGCAAAGAATACTAATATAAGGAAAAAGCCCTAGAATCGCAACTCACCACTCGATATTCAACAAATTGTAAAAGGATGCAACGTCGCTCATAAATAAAGTATCGATCATAAACAGCTTCATTTCTTAAATTATCACCTTTGGAGTAAATGCGCTTGCGCCATATTCACTCCAAAGAGTCGCATGATTAGGGTAAAAAAAAAAAAAAAGAAAAAAAGAAAGAAAAGAATTGACAAAATGTGGATAACTTCAACAGTACTTGTAGTAAGAAGCGAGTTTGATGGATGAATTACTTACTTATTTTAAAGATGCGTTTTTCGCACTAAAATGGGCTGGTAAACCAGGAATACTGGGCCGTTTTGAAAAATCACATGATCGTAGTGAAGATGAACTCAATGAACCAACAGGGAAATGCGAAGCTTTCGATATAAAGCAGAAATCACTTGCATACTTTAATTCACATTCTATTCCACTGCACCGGAATCGGCTATAAAGCCGAAAATGATGAATGGGAAAGTGGGTTACTACGAAAACCTCCATCTGTTTGTTGGCGAGACACAAAGGAAACACAATCGTACTTCTGAAAATTTCCGAGACACAACAAGACAATATATGAGAAAACAAATTTTTAAAAGAAACTACTGAAGCACTGTTCCACTTGCTACGGTTGAATGATCTCTGATGGATGCTCGATGATTAGATTTAAATTTTTAAGAAATTAAGAAAGAAAGAAAATTGGAAACTTATTTTCAGAAGAAAAAAAAAAGAATTGAATGCTACACCAAAAAGGAAATTTAATATATAAACCTGCTTCAAACTCTAGTCTGTTCATAAATGATGAAGCAACACTTGCTTTTCTATCTGTTCGAGAACTATTTCGCACAAATAATAATAAGAAGCACTAGAGAAAATTCTGAAAACTTCCGCTTTCATATCATATCTCACCCATTTCTGAAGTTCCTTCAAACCTGAAAACATGAGCCACCCCTGTGCCGGGTTGCATAAAATTATGAAAGAAGTGGTGCGTTTGAATGCGCTCAGACGTCCAATATCCCACGCGCCTGCTTCAACACCCCCTCCCACTCGAATCCACCAGAAAACCACTCAATGACGTCATCCAACACCCCCGCAAGAGGAAACATATCGCGACAGCATCAATTGTTGCCTTGATTTATCCTCGACAATTTTTTGAAATGATCAATAAAAGACTGCAATATGATTGCTTTTCAAACTAACGGCGGGAATACAATGGATGAATATAGCTTTATAAGAAAACCCTGGGCCTTCTCTCCACCCCACTGAAACACTATCTAACAATCATCAAGTAATTTGAAGAAAAAACGTTACATGCATCTGTAATGCCTCAAATAAATATCTAATTTGTGATGATTTGTTATCACAAAAATTTCAGGAAAATGTCAGTTATTATGATTTTATTTATTTTTGTCGATGGAGACTATTTACATTCCCTTGAAAAATAACCATACTATGCGCAGAAATTCAATTTTTGTATCCACTATGCAAGAAGAAAGTTATTAAGGTCATTAGCAATCAGCTGACAAGTGTAATTTCATTTGTAACAACCCCTGTACAAGCGGCTTCGCTTGCGCTTGTCTGTTCTCTATATAGGTGCAAAAGAAATACTTTTACGTTGTTTAATTTTTATATTCAGCCTACGAAGTGTAAGATATTCAATTGTAATTAATTATTAATATAAGAATTTCGATTAAATTTGAGCTAAAAAATATTTGTTAAAGAATTGAAACATAATTACAAAAACTGCTTGGAGCTATTAGTATATAATTGACCAGAAGAGAAGTATTGAATTTCAAAATTCATATTCGTTTTTTTTAAGATAAAATTTTATTTAAAGAAATTAACTATGCCAAGAAACGGCAACCTAAAAGCTCTTTGGCGTCAGAAAATAAGTTTATGAATTAATATTTGACGTAATAACACATGTAGACATTTTAATATAAATTACTACTAAAAAGAGAATTCTGGCAACTAAAAATGCACTGCAAATAAAAAAATTTCGCGTAGTAAAATGTAACGTGCGCGTTGAAGAATGGCAACACGCATATAAACAGACATTTATTTAGAAAATATTTTTAATTATGTTTATTTTATTTTATTTTATTTTTATTATTTATTTATTTATTTGCGGAAATATTTTTAACGATGTAAGTTTTACAATTCCACATGTTATTATGTATTTTAAAAATGTATTTACTTTTGTACAATTCCACATGTTATTATGCATTTATAAATAAAACTGTAACATGATAAAACTGACTTCTCTTTATGCATTTCAAATTATAGATAGAGAGGAAAGCAGTTCTTCTATAAAAAGAAAAATTCGATGGAGAAAAAACTCCTCAAACAAATATGATTAAATGTTGTATGCACGACACTATTAACTGATTAGGATTATTAACAGTTATTATAAAGAGAATTATTGGTGTTACGTTTATACATTAAAAACAGTTACTAGAGATTTTTTAAAACACTTTATTTGAAAAATTGAAAGAATTTCGAATTCAGAATTTATTTGTAGAATTTCGAATTTAAAGTCTGTATTCCTTGTTGTAGAAATGCAAATTAAAAATTAAACTTAAAGCATCATAGATTTTAAGCCAAACGTCCAAACGATTTTTTTTAATTACGAAGAATTAATAATATCATACGAGTAGAAATTAATCATATCTATACATATTTTTCCGTCATAACTTTTTAAAAACCAATGAAGGGCATGATGAATGCGCAAAATTACAAGTTAGCAAAAACTTTTTGAAAATAATTTCATTTGATTTCATTTTCTTTCGAAAAGCTTTTTCAACAGTTTCTAAAATAGTATTGTTTTTATTCTTTTGAAAACAGGATTCTAATATTCCTTGCAATCACTACTGCAGACAAATAAATAAAATACCACCAAGAAAAAAGACAAGTGAGGGTTTAACATTATTTATTTATTTTTTACTCTACAAAATAATCCGAGAAATACGTATTAAAATTCGCAGAAAACTTTTCTAATTTATCCTACAATACTTTAGTTATCAATTACAATTTTTTAAATTTATAAATAAATGTTAAGATATATAGGGAAAATAGTTCAAGATTAATTTATAATTTTTTCGATTATATTAATTAAAACTCGAAATGTATACGTAGAATTCTTTAAAAAAAGCATTCTCATTTTAAATTAAAAATTATATTGAGCAATTAATTAAAAATCAAATAATTTTAAATTGATTTTTAAAAAGTAAAACTAAGAAGATTATTATTGCAAATTTGTTTCAAAGAGCAGTGTTGGACTAAAATAGTGCACTATTTGTTAGCGGTTATATAACACATTTAGCCATTAAAGTACATTGAACGACATAAATTTTACTCCAAACACATAAATCTTTTATAACACATCTTTACGACATTCGCGTTTATGTTTCTTCAATTTATACTATAAAGCATAGCTAGCATTTTTTTCCTTCTTTCTTTTCCTTTTAATCGCAGCGGACACAAAAATTCAACATGAAATGTAAAGCAATTTTGAAGAAAACCTTAAAAGTTGAAACTTTCAAAATTTATCACTTTAGATAAGATTTCTTAAACAACGGTTGTCTGTGGCTACTTATATATTGGATCATACAACTTGGGATAACACGCATTTCTCATAGTTTTTTCAATACAAATGAACAGAAATAAGTTATAAAGTCAATTTGAAAAGACCCATTCAAAATTTGTCGATCAATATATTCAGTTAAATTTTTATTTTGATTACAGTAAACTCAGAGATTATTTATTCGAAAATGTTTTTAAAAAACTTTAGTCAAATTTTTTTTAAAAAAAAGTAGATTTAACATATATACATACAAAAAGGATCTAGTTTCCTGCCAAAAATGAAACCAACAAATTTGTGGGGGTAGAAATCTGATGCTTATTAAGTCATAACTATGAACAAAAAATTATTTGCACTCTTTTTTCGCCCATTTTGCAAATTATTCCTGGAAATGGTTTATCTGCACCTAAATGGCGAATCATTATTGGCCTCCTATTATTTTGTCCAAAATTTGGGTATCTGAACACAAAACGACGACAAATTCACAATGTTTTACATTTGCTATTCATGCCCTCGTCCTGTGCACGCGCCACTGTTCAAATTACACTCTGGCAGGAAAAAAAAGACCAAGTTTCTCTCCATTGTAAAAACACCAGCAGAACCCAATTGGAGAGCACGAGCGGCAGCTGCATCCACAAGTGCCTGTCACTTCTACCCTCGTATTGACAGACCTGTCGTGTATGACAATATAACACAAGTGTGCCACTCGAGGCTTTAGAGAGCAGGAGCACGGATCGTCCTCTGGCGTCTCCAATATAACTTCATTTCACTCCAGGGAGTTGAAGAAATCATGGTATATTTTGTTTAAAACAATTGTGCAGCTTACAACAAACAAATGCAATGAGAAATTAGATAGAGTATAGTAAGAAATTAGATAGATTACTCCCTGGAGTGAATGAAGTATTGGAGACGCACGGACAATCCGTGCTCCTGCTCTCTAAAGCCTCGAGTAGCACACTTGTGTTATATTGTCATACACGACATCATATTTAAACATCATCAATGACAACATCAAATCGACATGGCATCAACGACATCAACGAACATGACATTAAAGACAACGACATCACGAACATCATGTCGTTGCCGACAACGACAACATCATATTTAAACGAAAAACTGGAAACCATGAAAATAGAATTGCGCAAAGATGAAATATTAAATTATTATATTGAATGATTGCGTAAATGATGCACTGAATCTGGGATCAAAATATTCATATATGCAATTGATATTAAAATCTAATGTATGTTTGTAAATTTAAAAAACTGAATTCCCAGTTTTACTGTTGTCATAAAATTTGCTATACGGTAAATTTATCACATTAATTTTCGGCTCTTGCAAAGCTACCTTAAATCTTACTTTGCCCAAGATTGCAAGCACTTTACATAAAATAAACATTGAAGTGTTAAAAAAATGTGTTCTCTTTAAAAAAAATAAAATTGAAACGAGTATTTATAATTTTGTAATAAAATAGCAAAAACAACACATGATGATTACGATGAATAGAAGTCATCAATTTAAATAGAACCAAATTGCTCTTTGAATAAAATATCCTGTTTTATACCCAACCCAAATCCATAACGGGAGAAAAAAAAAGAGACCCGACTTACACCCGGGACAGTGGGGGCGTATTAAAAAATAAACGGGCAGGCAAAATCACGACACGTTTTATTGGCAGTAGGGACTACCACACAACGCAATCATGGCACGAAAGGGGGGAGGGGGGTTGTAGACAAAATGGCGACACGGGGAGGGGATGCAAAATAGCCTCTGGAAAATTCTCTCCTCCCCATTGTGTGAGGCCGGATCGATGCCGGATTTGAAATTGGGGATGGGGGTAGAGTGCTCGCTCACTTGAAAGTATCGATCGCTAGCCGGATTTTAAAAGACAGTAGGGAACCCCTTTCTTTTCTGACACTATATTATTATTGAATAACAGGGTTCAATCCTTTCAACACCCAAACGTAAAACACTCTGCAAAGAAAAAAAAAAAGAAAAGCATAAATATGTTTCGACTTTTTGGTCTATCAGACATCTTTATAAAACGTTTGATATAAGAATCTCTTATTCTGTAACACTCGGTCGATATTAACATGAGTATATTCAAATTGTTCACTTGCACAATTTAAAAAGATCCAAGTTACCTGTACCGGACTAATGCCTCCATTACACAAAGTTAAAAGATTCAAACCTCATTTACACATTGGTTTTAATGTTCGCATACTGGAATAATTTCGAAGTTTCTCGCCAAAAGAATCCTGGTAGCAAGGATTTGGCTTAACCCTTTGCACTCGAATGTCTTCTCTCAGCCACCATTCAAGATGGTGCATCATTTCGTCATTTTATTTATTTTTTTAAATTTTAATTTTAATTGTTAAAAGTAACTACAGCAGGTTAAAAAAATGATTTATTTTTCAGGGAAACTCAACTTAAAGCAGTTGCATGAATTTATTTTTTGGTGTAATACACACGTTCACGTATTAAGTGAATAACGATGCATCGAATTATCTTTCCGAGTGCAAAGGGCTAAGATAAGAAGTTCACAAATTTGAGACTCGATTCCATCAAAGTTGCTTTTAAGTAAGCATGTTAAATTATCTCTCCAATCAATGTTGTAGAAAATTTTAAAAAGTGAAATATTTTTCTAATTCTATCTTCTCATTTGAATTTTTTTTAATGGAAAGTCTGTCTTTAGTTGTTCTCGCGTAGCTTTGAAATGAGACACTGACCTTGCAAAACCAATTTTTCAAATTCGATAACAATTCATACGATTTCACTTTCTGGGTAACTAACTCATGATGCAATTCCAAATAAAATAATCTAGGGAATCAAATAGCGTAAACAGTAATCTCGATTTACGGTACGGAAATTGAAGTTACAAGTATTTCATACTCCTCTCCCGCTTCCAGTATTTCCCATTTTAAAATACAAACAGCACAAAATTCTGCCCAGATTACAAAAGTCCATTAGAAATTATAGCAGATTTGTTGCGTTGAATGCAATAATTTTATTTTGGTATTACGGGATAGTTCATTCTTAATAGTTTTATTGTGTAATAGCCGGTGCCTTTTCTATGTCAAGAAGGATTCGAAGGAAGACATCATTTTTGCTGGAAAAAGTGTTCATTGAATGAAAAAACAAAAAGCGTGCTTTAGTTTCACGAAGCGAAACCACCTATTTGCGTTCAAACGTTGTTATGGACCCTATCTTCCTGAAGGGTAGGCCATAAAGGGATGGTATGAAAAATAAAAACGCTTTTCTGATATCACTTTTCTCGATATTTTTCTTTTGTGTTCATATCAAGGAAACAGTCTTTGTCACATCAGTTGCCCATGTTGAAAAACTCAAGGCTAGCATAAAAGATGCCTTTTGTACAAATATAAAAGACATGTTAGAGAATGTTTTGCGAGAACTAGAATACTGCTGTTAATTATTCCGAATTACTAAAAGGACACACACTGAAATTTACTGAAGTACGTGGTCTGAAGAGAGTTTTATGATAATACTTATAATGTATCTAAACAATTGCAATAGTTTCTGTACCGCAATTCTTTATAATCAGGAAAGACTTCCTGCTGATTTTGTATAATACACTTCATAAATGGAAACAATTTTAAAAAAAGAAATTTGTCCAATTTTTTAAATGAGCGGAAAAGATGTCCAGAACTGATCAAGTAGCTTATATAATTCGAAGTTGCCAATCTTGCTAAGTAATAAGACTAAAATCGATATCATTGTGCACAAGCGAATAGCTGAAATTCGATGAGTCTACAGATAAGCATGAAGAAATGGCTACTAAAGAATCCGGCACCGCAGATCTAGGTCTACATAAAAGTAATAGATAATTGCAAGCTTGACAAAATGCTTCGGCTTAGTTGAAAAAACGCTCAACAAACTGTGGAGACAAGATTCTAAATTGTAACATATTTTAGCTACAAAACCAGAAATAAATTATTAATTTGTTGTTGTAGCGGTTACAATTACTGCCTTCTCCTTTCTTCATAGGTGGCGCTACTAGAGCCACCTATCAAGAGCCATGTTTTCCCATGATTCCTCATTCTGGTCTCTTGTGTTGTCCTTGCTTGCCGTGTGTATTTGTTCTATGCCTTGTTCTTCAATATGCTTGTGTTAAATGTTTGTGCCGTGGAACTTAACCCGCTAATAAAAAGTAGTTCCTGAAACTGAACTCATTCTTTCATCCATGGCATAACACATAATAAAGAGTCTCGTCCCACTACATTGTTAGGAAATTTTATTAATTTTATTTATTATATCAAAGAAGTCGCTGAATCGCCAGTTAACTTTGCAAACCGTTATGATAGCGACGACATTGTCATAAATCATCTTGTGCCAAAGCTTTAATTTGATATGTTTCTTTTTTTGTATTGATATAAAAGATGACTCAATTCGTTATTATATTCTTTTATTCGTATCCCTTGCCTTTTTATATGCAAAATTAGACCCCAATTATTGCAAATCCGACTTGCACAATTTTCGCGGTTCTCAGCATTATTTTATTTAAAACAATTTCCATAATAAAAGAATTATATGCACAAACTGAAAACAGAGCAATATGTAAAGGCAGTTCGGCATTTTTGGGGTGAACTATAGCTCACCTAACTCACCTAACAATGTCACTGATTTTTCATAAGAAAGGTCATCAATTACTGAATATCCAATACTATTATCAAAGTTCAATAAAAACACATGTAGTTAAAGATTCTCTATGAAATATATCGCAAAATAGCAATTTATAATAATTCTTTTTTTTTATGCTAAAGGCAAGAAGAAAGAGGATAATACGATTCGATGTTTAAGTAAGAAAATTAATTCCTTCTGTTATTTATCAGGAAATAAAGTAAGTTTTTTTTTAAAGATCCAACCTTTTTTGAAATTTGGTAAAATTTAAGTATAAAATAATACTAGCTGCTGATATCTTCTAAACACAACAGTCATTTCAAGTCTTCAGACAAGTATTCATCAGTAATAATTTTTTAAAAATGGCCATAATATGAATAGTCTAAATTACAAATATACAATATAAGAGTAAATCGTAAGATGAATAAAAGAAAAAGGCGAAAAAAAAATGTCCCATAATAAATACGTAAACTACATGAATAAATCTTTGATACAATACAATTTTATATCAATAACCTCAGTTCTGCCTTCATAATTGTATCTACTTACACAAGAAATATACCAGATATATTTTAAATTTCGAGATAAACGTGAAGTACACGCAAAGTGCAGTAAAAGACAGTACTCCAAAATGACAGCTTGCATGAGCTTCTTCTTGAACTCTTTTAACGATAGAATCAAGATTGACTACTCACCTGAAAGAAAAAAAGAGAAAATATAAGAGCACATCCAAAAAAATTTAAATTGACACAGAACAATTTAAAGACAGCTAAATCACAAAAAGTATAATGTTTTATATCGTCATTGTCCTTTTATAACAAAAATATTAAAATAATAGGCAACCAAACAATATGATCAATAATTTGTTGCAATGCCACCAGTGTTAAATAAACAGATTTATTAAAAATAATATTCAATTATTAAAAACAAAATTATTTAAGAAAAACTTCATAAACAAGATAATTAATGAAATAGAGAATATTCTTTCAACCATATATCAATTAATTATAGGAGTAAGAAAACTACAAAAGAAATTGGAGATATAACATATATATTATATCATTCTCTTCAGTTAAAGTAGATGTCATAATTTTGTTATCCTGTTAACGAATAAAAACAAATAATACACTCAAATAATAATAAAAAAAATATTTTGAATATCTGTATCTTATCCACAATTTTAGATTACAGAAATGATAAAAATTAGCATGTTCTGATTTTTTTCATGAAGCAGAAATTGTAAATTCACATCATTTTAGAATTTTATAAAATATTCTAAATGTGAAATAAAAGGTGAAAAAACAAAACAAAAAAACTAGAATTTGTTATTTTGTGAAACAATATCTTAAAAAGCATTTTAAATTTTAAAAGGGAGCACTGAAAAACATTTAGAAAGGAATAAGAATAAATAATTTACATAAGAATTCTGAATTTGTTTAATAAAATGGCTGGTAATAAATCACCTTACAAAACGGGCGACAGTACGTAAAAGATAACGTTTTATTAAAATTGCTTCATAGATATAAACACTCTGATTTGAAAATAACCTCGAGAATCTTAATGACATCAACAAAACGTACGTAAAATTCCCATGAATAATAAAAAGAAGAATATGTGTTAGCCTATTGGCACTCTACCAGCCATTCTATTTAACCGAAAGATATAGAATGAGGCACAAACACACGTGAAAAATAGCATTTCAGAGGGAATTCTTTAAAATGAAACCAATTTAGTAGTTTGACAATTTTTTTTTTTCCTTATCACTAAAAATTTTAAAAAAAATTCTGTATATTTGTTTAGAAATATTTTTATTATTTAAATGAAATTCAAAACCATTTTCATCATTTCATCTAATTTTTAGTCCAGTAATTTTATTCCATGGCAGAAATTTTTTTAAAACGTTATGTTTACTACATCTGTAGTATAGTTACAATACTGCGAAAGAATGAGCTGATTAAAAGGTAAATTACCATAAAATTATATTTTTAAAGGTCTAATGGTGTCATGAGAGTTGACTCCAATATGAAATTTTATTTACACAATAAACAGAACATGTATCAGATTATTAAATATTAAAATCTCATGATTTTAATAATATTACATTTGATACTTAAAATACTTTATTGCTGGAATATTGATCATTAAAACTGTGCTATTCAGTTAATTTAACACACATGCTTTAGAGATATAATTGAAATGAATTATGATTAATATTCTCAGTGAAGCAACCAGTCGCTGAAAGTGGTGAATATTAGAATAAAAAATATCATAATGTGTCTTTTTATACATTTCCTGAATTTCGAGCAAAAGTGATAAAGTCGCAACTGGTGCAATAGTAATGATATCTGGATTCTTCAGGCAAACAGATGTTCATCCAACCTTAGACAGGGAAAAATTCATGAGTTCCTTACCAATACGTTTATATATATTCTCATTAAGCCAAATGAAACATAGTAGAATATAAACAAATTCGATATAAAAATTATTTCTGCAAATTCTCAGTCATTCAAAAAAAAAACCTTTTCAATAAAATTCCTTAATTCGTATATTAAGCATCAAAAATTCATTAACAAACCTAATAATACATATTCAGTATTTATTACGAAGGTTTTAAGTCCAAAGAACACATGGCAGTTGATGGACACACGCTCCAATGTCATGCTCTTGATTCCAGCTTAGGATCCCATAATGGTAAAAACGGCCCTAAATAAGGCATGTATGAATAATTAATAGTACTTCTTTAAGAATAGTACACAGCCCAACCAATCAAAGTTTATTATTCAGTTATATTCGCGCCCCGTTTTAAAGCAACACTCAGGCTATTTGGGGTCGGACCTCTTAACTTTGAATTGCAATCAAATGATCAGATGACGACAAATACCTCAGATGACGACCTGAGTTGACACCTTCCCCCATCAAACTTCGGCAACAAACTGGCTGGAGGGCATTTGGTCCCGACGGATTTAACATGCACCACACCTGCTGATCAACCGATCCAGGATCGCTGAGGTATATCGACTGAATCTCAGCTTCAGGACAAGAAGTACGAATCGCAAGTATGAAACATGATTAAACTAAAGAAGTGCTAGTTAAATTCCTAACTAATATAGTTATGCCTGTTCTACAATAGCTCATGCACTTCCGAAAAAGGGTGTTAACTTTACTACATTAGCAAAATTTAAAACACCCAGATACTTAGTTTTATTGTGCTAGAACTCAATATAATGGAACAACAATACATTAATTAGAAACTTATATTTACGTTCTTCCTACACAATTTATGTTGATGGCTTATCGCTATAAATATTTCTAAATACCTTAAGTCATTATAGAATAAAATGTTGCCTATGTGAACATTCATAAATAAGTTCACAACAAGAATTCTCACATAAATAACAAGGAATTGGTAGATGTCTCATAAAGGATACATAGACGTACAGAAAGAAAAAAATAATCTTATAGTGATGCCAAACATTTAAAAAAAATGAATTGAAAAAAGGCAATAGTGAGAGAATGTGAGTACAACTCATGGCCCATCAATAATGTTTTCCAATCAAGTAAGGGCCCCCTGTACGAAAACAAGCCGTAAAACTGCACATTAACCTCATCTGCTACAACAAACAGAGAGAGCCATTTTAAATTCTTTTCTATTTTCTTTTTCTCCTTGAAGGAGAATGAACGCGTTCAACAAAGGATCCTTCTCTCTCCATGACAATTAGAGGACAGCTCCAGAACCATACATAAAAAGAGAAAAAAAAGATCATTGTCTTCCAAGGGAAGGAAAAAAGTCTGACTTAAATTTACACATCATTGTGTTTTGGTCCTTTCCAGTTAGAAACAAAAACTCCGTTAATGGCCATTACGGAAAGATCGTTAGGCAAAATGGGTCGAGGAAGATAAACAGGGCCGATTGAGGGAAGAAAAACAATCACGAGTAACGCGCCTGCATGGAAAGTTTATGGGAGGTTCGTTTCAATTATTTTAGAAGGGTAATGGAAAGTGTTTCAAATTGCTAAAGAGCAGCAGTTTTTCACTTTCTCGTAGAAAGTATTGGAACCGTACCTTTCAGATTTACCCGGCTTCGAAAAAAGCACTTTTGGAATTATGTCTGCCTGTCTGTTTGTGAACATAATTCAAATTACTTTCGCCTGAACGGATGAATTTCATACGTAGTCTTTACAAAAAATATGTAGATTTTTATAAAATTCTGAATGAAATTCACTCATAAGAAGTGTGGCTGTCAGAGTACAAATGAAGTACTAAACACAAAGATCTAGATAGATATATTTTGTATACAGATTTAGCATCTATAGCACCAAATTTTGGCCAAATTCACCATTTTACATACACGCATGCATTTAAACGCTACAAACTCAAAAGTGAAACGAGCAAGATAATGAAATTTAGTATCTTATTTTATTTTTTAAATCATAACTCAACTGTCAAAATTTGATTTCAACCAGTGGAGGAAAAAAAGCGTCCACAGTGTGTAATCATTGCACTACAAAGTACAAAATTTTTATGCAGGACTCTGAAAATAAAAATCTCAGTACTCATAGCCTTGAGCTAGGTCTATAATTTTACGAGAGGGATGAGAAAATAACTTTATTCTCTATTAGAGAGTCTACGAGAAAATTCGGAGATGCTGGAATTTTTTTTTAAATAACCAAGTAAATGTGTATTTGATACCTCAAGTGCTTATATATCAATTTGTAATTAAATATCGAATTGTATATCAGTTTTCAAAGATACATCATATTTAAATGTGTTAGAGCCTTAACACATCGATGTCAGTGGTCTAGTGATAGAGGAAGTTTAAAGGTTTGTATCAAAAACGGTCTTAAAGGATCCATGAAGAAAAAAATAATAGTATATTTATTTCATAAAATAAATGGGCAACAACTAAGAGCAAAAAATATATTATTCCACCACCTCACTAACTTTTGCTTCGCACCTATCTTCAACGAAGTGCGTGGAGTCAGAATTTCCTAGACATCCAGGCATACTATAAATCACGAAAGCCTCAGAGCACAATCTTGGCTTTGATATCCGAAGATCGTGACCACTTGAGAATAGAAAAGTGCTAAAATTATGAGTAGTCTAAATCCGAGAGTACCGAAAGTTCTTCCACAATTTGATGTCCGACTTTAACGAAAGAGTTACCGCGTTAGGTGCCGTCCTCATTGTCTGATTACGAAGGCTATCCTTAAATACCCCTTGCTTCAAAAGGTAAAGTTAATTTAACAAAACGAAATTATTCGAATACTTGAACCCAAACACTTCAACTGTATTTTTTCCTAATAAAAATACAGCTGAAACGTTTAAGTTTTTTATAATCAAGAAGCCGCTATTATTAGCACTTTGTGAAAAAAGAGACTTATTTGCTATTTTGAATTTCTCTTCTTCGTATTTCCGAGCAGAAAAGCGACTCGATAATATGCAATTTAATAATTAATGCATTACAGAATATAATTTAGCTAGTAACAGGACTATTCTGAAATCTCCAATCCAATTAGAAGTCATTGGTTTGGTTGTACGAACCACTTGTTTTAAGGCTGAGTTGCTGTTAGTACTCACATCTTGACACAATTGGGTACGAAGAGTTAATGAGATATCCTAGATTCTCAAGAGCTTCCTCGCTATGACACACCACAAATGATTAATGTCTGGACTTGAATTAGAAGTCAAGGGCCTTCTAAAGCGTGAACTAATTATCTTTAACTGACCAGCTGTTCAACAAGCAGATTTAAACAAGCGCTGTTGATTAGTGTATTGTGATGCTTTGATGAAATTTAGTAGTCTTTATTTCATTAAAACACCAGTCCAATCAAAAACAGAGGCTGTGGAAAGTGTAGAATTTCGTAATGTCAAGTTATTTATAATATTTTATTATTTATACGTACTATGCAAACTAAATTATTTATTTAAATTCAATAATTTATTTCTATTGCTTCTTCAATGCAATGACCATCAGAATTACGCTTTAATGGTCAATTTTGTTGATTTTAAATAGATTTACATTTTGCTTTTCTGCAACACAAGAACTGTTGTGGGATGGAAATGCCACATTAAAGGAGAACATTCAGCTTTAAGGGTTTTCAGGCGTACTAAACCCTAGTTCATGGTGAATCTTCCTAGATATTCGTAACTCTCAGGTTCCGAAGTTCAGATTCTACCATGAGACCACTGCAGCTTGCACTTCAACCGCACTTACAAGGCCGATTTCTTGCTTTGATTCTGTCAGCTAGAGAAATCTGAATTTCAACCGATAAAACATGACTATACGATGAAAATTTGGAAATAAACTATTAAATGTTATTCTTCCTTCACTGTTTGAACAATCTTAAAAATCGTTACAATGGTCGCTTATGTTTCATCTTTCAAAATAATCAACAGTTAACTTATATTTTAGACTGAGTAATTATTTTTTATGATCAGATTATAATAGCATTTCGAAACAATTTTAAACAGATGTACGATTTCCATTTTTCTGCCATACAAAGTACATCAAATAATCAATTAATTAGCTTCTTATGACATTGACTGCTGGATTATGCGTCAGTGCACTACAGATAATCTGGAATTGCACCAAACTACCTATCTTATTAGATGATCCCTTCTCTACTACAGTTAAGAAATAACAAAGAAGGGAGCCTCTAACTAGATAGATGGTCCGAATATCAGGTGTGTGTCGTGGCAACAAACACGTTACTTTTCATGCTCATACGTTATACGAGTATCGAATTATCCCTTCTCAAATATTTAAGTTGAAATTAAACCATAGAAACATGTTAAAACTCGGTGCAAAAAGTATATATGTAAACCATAAATACCTTAAGTATTCTATGGATTCTTAATTGAATCAGTAAAATATTAGTCCTGAAACGGATAGTTTCACCTCATTAGATAATATTAAAAAAAGCAGTTAAATGGTTCAATTGCATTTTCTTTTAGTGTGATCTCACTTGAAAATTTCATACTATACATTTCTTATTATTTGAGTCTTAAAAAGTCAGAGGGGGGGGGGGTATTTTTACAGAAGAAAATGCAATATAAAATTTTTGAATAGAACAGATAATAAATTATTTTGGTGCAGAGCAATTAATAAAGATTGAATTTGAATAACTTTGTATAAAATACCAGTAAACAAAGCTGTTCCAACACATAAACAGCTCTTGATTGTCTTAATAATGATAAATTAAAATACTAAGAATAAAATTTCTTTAAAAAAATACAGAGAAGAATCAAAACATTAAAATTTAGGATGCTTGGTGACTATAATTGCATTAAATCTGATGGTACATATTAATAGATGATGCGGGTGAAAAATATACTTCTGCTTTTTATATCGAGATCAGTTATGACTCTGTTTGCTCCTTTTTGTGCGATGTCACACGACCGTAATGGTATTTTTTTGAAGGGTAATTCCCTTATTTACTTGGTATTATCGAAGCATATGCGGGCTATGTGCTGGTAGTGCATCATCGGCTAATGGATGATGTGCACTCGCGCCTTTATGTAAGGGCACTTTTCTCTAAGACGGATATTATGAAAGAAAGAAAGCGGACTCTTTTGAAGAAGAGTGCCGACATGATAAAACACAAAAAGCATTTTTTAGATTAACAGCATCTTCAGAGACAATGCAGTTATTCTCATAAGAAAGGATATATGGCTTTATCATTAAATTGAATGAATGTACACATTTTAAATACCTTTTTTTTCCGGATTTTACAGTGTTTCATTGGAAAAGAAATTTAATTAAAAAAGATGGACTTTCAATGTACCTTTTTCTTTCCTACAGAACAGTGATTTTGGAATAAATCAACTAAATATATAAAAAACTGTAAGCACACTTTACATAAAATGCATTACATTTTAATGTTATGATCAATTGAGTGATTATTTACCGCTGAAATTAAAGTACTAATTAAATATGGTTTTGTATTAATTAAAATATAATCCTGATGAAATAAAAATGAAAGCACTGTGAGGGTGAAGAAAAGGAAAGAGTCTCTAAGTTCTCCGGATCTCATTTCAATGTATTTCTTTTTGTAGTTCCTAATGAAACAATGCTATGGCTCAAATGAATGGATGCGTCGATAGCAGACATTAAAAACATCATGAAAAGTAAACAAGATTGATAAACATAGAAGCAAAACGTTTTATGTATATTGGAATTGTTTAATTATGAGCCAAGAGGTTCATATTTTATACAAACTTATTTCTAAATCGCATGTATTTTATCTACGATCCAATTAGATTTTATTTTAATTCAAATCAGAACCTATAGAATATTTGAGATATTTATCAATCTCAATAATTTTTGCATTTAATTATAGCATCCATAATCATCTTAATTGCTTGTTTAAAACTGTAAAAATGTGACAAATTGAAGTTCACAAGGTGAACAGGCAAACCAGTTAAGAGATTAATCTGTTTCTGAATTACGACATAATCATACTCGAAACATTGAATATTGATCTTCATACGGCATCGTTTGATAAAGAAGCATTTGATTTTATAAATCACGAAATATGTACACAGAAAATTTTTGAGGAATCTTTCAGCTTCTGAAATGTTCAGGTTATATTAAGCATCACTATCGGATCTCCAGGTGTATTCGAACATTTATACCATATCTCTTTACACTCAAATGTGATTATACAACCAATTTATACAACCAATACAATCAACATATCCAAATAATATAAATTCTCAATTAATTCTCAAAAAAAATGTTGATATTTGCATGTTTTTGGGACAACCAGTGTTTTGTATTTGTGCATTATACCAAATTTTAATTGTTCCGAGTGAGTTCGAAAATACTGAAAATATCAATGAACTACGATAGATATACAAATGATTTCATATAAAAATAACGAAAATGTTTTTAATATCTTAGTTAAAAAGTCTGCACACTTTTCAGAAAGTGATTATTTAAAATACGATATATAAATTTAAATCAATCTTTTTAATGAACCATTCATTTTTCCAGGTGATCCTAATGCTAAACGACCGATAACTTTTAAAACACGGGAAGACGAACCCCTTGTACTCAGATATCTCCTCCCAAGCACCATTCAAGACGGTCAACATTTTGAAGTTTTATTTATTTATTTATTAATTTTGAATGTTAAAAATGCCTACAGAGTGATAAGATGTAGATTCATTTTTCGGAGAAATTCAACTTAAAACAAATATATATTTTTCAGAGCAATAAGTAAGCATTAGGCGAATAATTAGGCATCGAATTATTTTTCCGAATGCAAAGAGTTAAATATTATAATATCTTTTTTAAAAAAATAGAGCAGAATGTCAGTCCCCAGCAAGTCCTTTAAAATTATCTATAGTCTGCTTGGACCAAACACAGAATACCAATGAAATCTTTCCAAATTAACGTCAAATATAGCTTCCACACACAGGGCAAAAGACGTGAAATTTAAAGTATGGAAAACAAGTGAATAAAAATAGGGTTGGGAGAGTTGAAGACCAGCCAATATAAAATAAAAAAAAAATTCCACAATAACAGCATTTTTACACCCAAATGAAAAAGACTAGTGAAAAAACAAACTACCTCCTTTTTTGAAGAAATAAGTCTACCTACTACCGTAAACACCTTATTTCTCAACCGATTGTTTTCAAGGATCACGGTCATTTGAACCCTGGGTCAGACCATTATAAGCGTCGAGTCACCTTTATTTCAGGTGAGCTGACATCGCTTTCTCTCTTGTAGTGCTAGTAGCACAGATCCAAGGCACGGATTTTCCGTTCAATCAGCCAACCCTTTCTCGATCTGGAAACTAGTTTCTTCATAAAAAAACAAAAATGGCTGATGATTTCAAAGGAGTGAAGAAATCTAGATTTGATAAAAGAGTAAAAACTGGAATTAGGCGTATGCCCGGAAATGTGAAATTCAGATTCTGCATTTGTTATAGACATAATAGATGAATCTAATAGAGGGGATTTCAATGGCGTTAATATTGGTATATTTTAATTGATGATTACATAAGCCATATTTATTTATCAAAAGCAACTGCCATTCATGATAGAATCAGTGCATTTCTAAATTAAATAAGAAATAATGAAATTTAAAAATATCCTTTTAAAGAGGAGATTTTAATGGATAAAAACAGTCCCTTTCCAACACTTATTACTGACACTATTCATCTCTCATAGTAAAAATTAAACAATCAGAAATAGGATAATACAATTAAAAAGGTCAGTAAGCCTGTGTAAAGGACAGACAAATCATCAATACTGAAGAATATAACGGGAGCGGACAAGTATCTTCCGTTTTCGAAACTGATCAAGACCGCACGAGGAGCCTAGATGCACAATAATATGAGATCGTCACTTATTCGAATGCTAAATTGAAGGTGCATTCGTTAATTGTTTCGATTATAGGAAGGTTTCAGTTTATTTAAAGTAGATGATTAATTTAATAAGTAGTCTTTTAGATGAAAATGTCGGTATACTTTTTTTTTATTCAATATTCTTAATCTCTGAACAATTTCTTGAGGCCGCGGTGGCCTGGTGAAAAGATATTGGCTTTCGGAACCGGAGGGTTTCAAGTTCGAGACCAGATTCCATTGAAGATTCGTCGTGTAAGCGGTTCTGGTGTACGTTAAATCCGTCGGGACTGGTGCATCCGTTGGGGACAAAAGTCCTCCCGCTGGTGTGGCGTGGAAGTTTGGAAAGGGAGGGTGCCAGCTCAGGTGTTGTCCTCGTCATCTGACCACGGTTCAAAATTACGAGGTCCGTCCTAGAGTTGCCTTAGTTTTTCTAAGGCTAAAACTAAACTAAGTGCAACTAAACTAAACTGAGCAATTTCTTCATAAAATCATTTAAATTTTGTTTCTTCCTTCATTATTTGCGAAGTTATATCAATTTTTTTATAATTGCATAATTTATGTTTTATATATTTGCATCTTTAAAAACTGTTTCTAGAAATTCTAAATTTCGTCAAAAATCTATTTAATCCCTTGATCTATCAACTTACTTAACTTCCTAATTAGATGACTCAACCTATTTGAGATATTATTTTAATTCTTGTAATATTAGATTTTCGAGTTATTGAAATTCTTTTAAGTGACTTTTGCATTTTAAATTACTTAATACTCTCACTTAATTGCATATTTAAAATTAAAAATTCAGAAATTTAATGCGCGAGTCAGACTCGTCACATTACGCGAAGGGAATAAATCTCATAAATTAATATATGCATATTTCTGTTCTAAATTTGGTGTAATTTGAAGAATATTTCTCAATATTACTCGAATTATAGAATAAGCAATCAATTCTTTCAAAATGTTTTGCAATTACTTTAATGCTTTAATGTGTAAAAAAAGTGAAAAATGCAAGTTATTAATCAGTTAAATCTGATATTCAAACTGGATAGAAGTACAGCACATTTCTTAATTCAGAAGCTACGTAATATATTTCTTGCAAATTATTTAATACATTTCTACACTAAAATATTTTTACTCTATATCTCCTTTTAACAAACTTTAAAAACAATTTTCTTCCAATTTTCAAAACACCTTTTCCTTTATAGTTTATTTCTTTTATTTTTTGTTCTCTTAGATATTTTTTTCAATTTATTTTATACAAACTTTAAAACAATATTTATTATAAAATTTTTCAAAAAAAAAAATTCACTCTGAACTTAAGTCATATACCTCAACAAATAAACAAAAACATTAATTGCCTCATTTCTCTCCTAAAATTCTGCTATCCTTCCCTAACAGAATCATGACCTGAAGAAACTATAGGCTAAACTAAAAAGCACGTCGACTGACGACAGAAGCCCCACAGCTAAAAACGTTTCTAATGCGCTTAAACCACATTCTCAGAACAGTTAACGGACAAGTGCAGGACTCGGAAGGCGGCTTTTACTTTGCATCTATTTCCTGGGGCAAAAGGCTGGTTTTTTGCTCTCTGCGAGGAAATTCCGTTTGACCTCTTTATCCATCTTCCTTTTTAATTTTTCTTCTTCGTCGCCCGGAATCAAGTTCACGTTTGCCGGCAGAACTGGTTTATGGAGAGACGCCGACAAACCAGGGGTTCAGAATTCGCGCGACAGAAAAGAGTTGCGATATTTCCGCCTTATCGTGAACTCGTACGTGGGTGAGAGTGAAAGCTTCTTTTTTTAGGAGGAAGAGGCAATTCGGATGTTTACGATCCGCGGAGACGAGGAATTTCGAAATGTGGGTAAAGTAGGTGATGACGGCCGAGAAATGGGGTTGTTGTGATGTGCGAACAAATCTGGCCCAAATATCGATGCCAAAATTCAGGTACAAATAAGTTTATTAGATGATGCAGTTTAATTTCGCCAAGAGCTTTGCTTCAAAGTGATGCACGAAATTCATGTCATGTCAAAAATTCTATTGCGGATGCCTTTTAACCCTTCACATGCAACTCATGCATCAAATTACTGAACTTTTAATTTTAAATGTGCAATTGAATGAAAATATTTAGATATTTAAAATGCAAAAAATCACTTAGAAATGCTTTCATATCTCAAGTCTCCTAATATAGTAGGAATAAAAATAACAATAAATGTCTCAGATAAGATGTTTCATCTAATTTATAAATTAAGTATTCGTATGTTAACGGCATATGAATAAAGGTATATGCATATAAAACTGCACATTCTTATATCCTCTGATGCAACGTCATATATACCTTTTCCTATATGAAATATACAAAGAGAAAATATTGCAATCATCTAAAAATACAACCTCGAAAATGTGACTTATCTCTCCGTTTTGGAATATCATGATAACCTCTGGAATGAACATACCTTAAAAATGTTTTGAGCTGAACAGATGAAATTAAGTACGAGGGCTTTCCAGCAAACTTATAGATCTCTAAGAATTGCAATTCATTAAGAAGTTATTTTAATGATAAAATCACAATACGTATATATAGTAAAACTGTCCGATTTCGTAACATTATGTGAGGGTAAAAATTTCTATAATTTCTAAATTTAATTTACCTGTATTTTCCATTTCCCACTCTAAAAAAGATCAAACTAAGAACAATGCATTTCAGTTTTATCCTGATTTCCATAATGCAAAAGTTATGCTCATGCGTGATGACTCTGAATATCGTATGCAATCAAGGTATGTTACAATCAACTCCATAAAAACTGCTCAAAGCTATATACATAAAATATATTGCAGCTCATATCCGGACAGCTTTGATCACCATATTCGTCCTCGTTATTTGCCCCGATTTTGGAAGTGCGGTGTCTATCAAATGTTTAGATTCTGAGCAGAACATTCACTCAACGAATCGAGCCAAAATTAAATGTCTTATTTGCCATCACGACGGCATGACATTGAAATAAAACGCTACATAAGTTGAAACATAATATTCGCTCAATTGAAATGATTTGTAGCGGTAATTCTTTGATAACTTTAATGGTATTGGGCATGCAGACATAGCAGCGGTATGCACACGTTGATGAATGGAATTCTACATTGGTGGGAAAAAAATTGCATATTAAGCCAACACGAAACTGACATTTCAAATATAAAAACATACACATATTTTTATATTTTTGATGTATTTAATGAGTTTACATTGTACAATTTTATGAAACATTAAATTGAACAATAAAATTTCTTGTAACTTTCTGATCAACTATCGAGTGCACAGCACGAACTAGACATTACTAAGTGAGATGTGTGTTGGAACCACCATCCGCAACGGAACGATTAATGTTTGATGAAACTTGGTGAATTATTAAACAGGTAACTACGACTGGAACAAATAATACACCATAGACCACCCCCAAAGTATTCGATTGTTCTTTCTCCCCACTCTCCCATTATTTTTCTTTTATTAGCCTTATTTTGGGGAACCGCCAGGGGGCAATAAGAGAGTCAGGAAGGTCAGTGAGATATCCGTTGTCGTTATGCGCTACCAGGGGAATGATAGCGGAGAATCTGGCAGTCCTAGATTGTGAAAATGAATTTTTCAAGACTATAATCATGGAGTGTGGGGGCATGCATAACCCTCATGGACTGTAGATTCTGATAATCCGTATACTGCGTAAGGAAGGGAGTATCATGTAGTAGCATATAATGCGTCCCCATAGGGAAACTGAATTGTTCAGCAAGAAGTTTCAGTTTCCGGTTTAAAGTTAACGAGAAACCATAAAATATTATTTCTTGTTCTATTATATAGAGTACACCTGTTTTTAAGATACATTATTTAACATGAAAGATTATATTTATCTTCATTATTAACTTACAACTATAAGATACACTGGTATTTACGAATACAGATACCTCATAACTACAGTCGAATTTATTTTTTTATGAATTTTATTAATTTTCCAATTATTTTTCTAAAATCATCACACAGAAGCTGCTATTATTCACCTCTGGATCATTTCATTCCTATTCAAATTTGTGACCAAAGAAGCCTATAAAATAGAAAACATGATTATTTTTTTAAAAATGCGATAAAACTATGTATAAAGAAAAATTCACCACTGTAACAACCTCTCCACAATTTAGCAAGTTAAATAGAAAATGAGCATAAAAGACATTATATTTATGAATTTATTAAAGTAGAAAACGATTACGATAGAAAAAAGAATACTTGAAATAAAGGAACGAGAAAAACAATTTTTCAAAAAGAAATCAAAAGGCTCTCGAACTGACTTCAAAATATCACCATTTTCTGCAACCTATCTGATGAAAATCAAAAGCGTTGTCTTCGAATGAATTTCTTATACATTTATTAAATACATTTTATGTATCGAAGATATAGTTTCTAAATGCTCTTTCAGTAGCTTTGCCATATTTAAATCGTTAGTAGAAAATGACAAATAATAAGGATTTTGCAGTTATGTTCGCTATATTTAGTTGCTTTACTATTCTGAAAATAATAAGGAATTTTTTAGTTCAACTTTTTCTCATTTTTCAAATTAGAATTTTGCTAGCCCAATGATTTCTTTGCCATTTTTCATTACTTTCTCGTGTCCGTAGTATAAAGAAAGTGTAGTAACCGTCAAAAAATTCAAACTCGAGATTTTGATCAATTTTTAGATTTTAGATCTGGATTTTTGGAAAATGCCCGCCCGTCTGTAACAAATATAACTCAAAAATGCTTTGAGTTAGACGAATGAAATTTGATATAGGGTCTTTAAACCAAATTTGTAGATTTTTATCAAACTTTAATCTAAAATCGTTCATCCATCTGTCCGAATATAAGTTAATACGATAATTACAAATTGGAAAAAAGCTAGACAGATAAAATTCAGTACACAGATTTAACATCTATAGTGTAGACATCAATCAAGTTTTAAGCCAAATCCAATGAGGGGTTGACCGACTGTCGGTCTGTACTTTCAGAAACATGTAAACGCGATAACTCAAAAATGCAATGACTTAAATATGGAATTTTGTGACTTAATGGATGACTTAATACGGAATATTTAATATGGAATTTTGTGACTACAAGTACAGTTTTGGATCAAAGTTTTGTTTCGATCGGTTGAGAAAAACGTATCTAAAACACAAGTTCAATTTTTGGATAATTTTAACCGAATACTAGAGATTAATCGCCGAAAAACTCGTCAAGGACTACACGATGGATTCAGTAAAAATGCTCAATTCATTCCAAAGGTTAATATTTCGCAGTGATTGTAGACTCATTCCATGGAAGGTATTTTCTGGAATAACACTTTTCTTAGAATATGTGTAAAAAAGTTTTCGGGGGACAACGCCCACTGGTTTATTTTTAATGATATTGAACTGACGTTAATTTTCAATGAGATTGACAATCATGAATATAGAACCGATGCTTTATTTTCTGCTATAATTCGATAACCGTAGAAATAGTAACAAAGATGGCAATGACCTCTTTTAATATTGGAAAAAAATAATCCGTCTGGTCGCAGTAACAAAAATCATTTTGTGACATTCACTTTCGGCGGAAATCCCTGCCGGTCGGTGCGGAAAAGGATGCCAGTGAAAGGCTTCCGAAGTCTGCGGGTGGAATCATGGGCACGTTAATTGACGTCACATCATAATAAGCTAATTTAAGTTCGTTCGCATGCATAGGAAATGAATTATTCCGAGATGCACTAGTAAGGTCCATATTCTGGGAACATGATAAATCCGTAAAGCGTTGAGCTAAGGGAATGAAATTCCGTATGTAGTTTTTATACCAAATATGCATGTTTCAATCAAATTTTGAGCGAAATCTTTTTTCAGAAAGCCGATGTATTGAGCTGGCTGAATGAGTATAAATAAAAGCAGTAACAGCAAAACGTAAAGAGTTAAATGGATAATATTTGATACACGTATTAAATATTTGAAGTATAAAACCGTATCAAATTTCGAACAGAATGCAGCAAGAGGTTGGTCGTTTGTTGGTCTGCACATTCGCATCCATGCAAACGCGATAACTCAAAAACGCAACGATTTACGTAAATGAAATTTGCCATGTGATCTTGTTACTAATATTGTATTTTTATACCAAAGTTTAATTTCAATCACTTAAAACAATGCGATCAAAATGTATATTTGGTTCTTTTCACTACATTACGATGCACAAAACGCTCATGTGTGGCACTGAAAATTAAAATCTGGTCACTCGTGGCCTTAAAGGTCTTGCAGAATGTCCGCAACTCTTATGCAACAGAAGTGGGAAAACATTTATTTGGGAGTGCATGAAAGTGCACATTTATTTGGGAGTTTTAGGGAGACTACTGCTGCTGCTGGTTAACACAAATAACACCCTTTTTGTAATGTGTTGATAAATCCCATACCTTCAGATCAGAGGGCGAGGACTAAAAAAGTTAGGAGTGTCTTTCAACTCGCTTAGTATTGAAAACTTACTGAATCCTACTATGGTGTTAGTCATAATGCTTCTCTGATGGAGTTACATGTTCAAAACTTATCGCAAAATATTAGAAGTAATATAAAACAAAAATCTGATTACAACTAATAAAAGAATTGACCAGTAAACAATCCTCTTTAAGGATCGCATCACTTCACCTATTTCAAACTAACAAGCTTTTTCATTATGTACAGTATTGTTGGGCATGAAATACAGATGTCATGAAACAATATTAGGCGAGAGATGCGCATCAAGTCATCAGAACATCAAACGATATACGTTCTGAACAATTTGAAAAAATATTTGTATATGCTGAATACAAATTATAGAAAACAATATTAGTTCCTGTGTACATGGTATATAAACACCTAACTAAGTGTATATATTACGCTAAGATGTAATGTTTATGTCTTTTTTTTTCTCTCCTTTTCTTTTAAAGATGTTTTATGAATTCCTAATAATAATCTTATGCTAAGATGTTTTTTTTCTTTCAAAATACTTATGAATTCCTAAATTAATTTGGTTCGGCTTACTTGATAAACATGAATTGATTCAAATTCAACTGGTTCAAGTATCAATAAATCTGTATAAATCATCAATATTTTAAGTTTTTAATAATTAAAATGAACTACATGATTGGTTTTCACTTTCGAAATATTACCAAAATAAAACGAAATATTGCTCTTATATTATATTTAAAAATTAAACCATTCACAGATTTAAAAAAAAAAAAATGGAATTGTTTTAACATCTCAAGTACTCCGCAGATGCTTAATTGAATCAAAACAATAGCATAGATCCCAAGAGAAAAATGTAATCTAATTGCATAATTAAAAAAACACTGAAGTAATTAATACTAATCAAGTTTTGATAATCAATCATTCAACCGTAATAATACTAATTTAAAATCCAGAAGCGTGTCATTGTAACGAGGGTTGACCGCAATTGTGAGAGTTCTTATTTGTTTATTGTTCAGAGAATGGGCAAATCTGTATATACATACGAAGAAAATATTGCAACAAACATCTTCGTATACGAAATAAATAAAATTCGTCCCACATTCAAAATAGCGAGAAAAACACGTGGCTTTTTTGACAGCGCTTGCGTAAGTGTGGGTGACGAATCTTTCGATTTCTTTTGTTTGCCGGTGCATCCGGCCGGACGTGGAGCGCATTATCCTGTTTGACAAGCTCTCGAGTGGATGGGTCACAACTAATCTCGTATGCGATGACCCCCTTTGCTTAGCATAGTAGTATAAGAATTCCACCCTGAAGTTGCTCCATGTTTGCATAACTGGAAGAGGAAGAGCGTCTACCGAAATTTTGATTTCTATAGATAAAAATAGTTTTTCGTTTCCGATTAGATATTTATAGTGAATAGAATATAGAATTGATAAGGAAAAAAAATTATATATATATTTTTTTATTTAAAAATATATTTTGGTTACTTTTTATAAACAGAATGTACATTAAAAAGTTTCATAAACCAATTTGAATTCCACAAAGATAATAATTATTAAAAATCAACTTTAAAACAATCCGCTATTTGAAAGTCGTTAATAAAAATAGTTATTATCTTACGTCTCTTTCTTATATGTTTAAAATATTTATTACAATTTTTATCAACCCTCCAATGCGTTTTCCGCGGTTTGGTAATCAATCCATTTTCTATTGCATCCAGCGTTTTTCACAATTTAGAGTGTTTATTTTTACGATCACAGGTTTTTATTATATCATATTATTATCGTGTAACATATAGTATCAGTTCACTTTGCTTGAAAAAATATTTAAACTTATTTGAAACTTATTCACATCTAAATAGTGATTTTAAAAAATTACGCAGTCAGAGTGTTAAATTTATATGTTACAAAAAAAAAAAATAATAACATTTCGTGCTGTTGTGTTTAATAATCAAATCAAGTATTTATCATTATTGTTCGCAAAAAAATTATATCATTATAGTTTATACTTTTATTGATTCTTAAATTGCATTATTTTAAGGAAATATTGTGAATGGTTGCAGTGTCGAATCCTTGAACTGGGGTCGAAATTCGAATCCATTAAAGACTGCAGGTCTGCTGCACTCAAAATAAACTTGAGTCAAAAGTGGCCTAGATAAAATGATATAAGCATTTGGGGTGAAGCGAGCCGACTTAGGTGTCGTCCTCATCATCTGTCTATGATTCAAAATTACGAAATCTCTTTCAAAATAGACTTTGAGCTTCTTCAAAACACTAAATGAGTACAAACTTGCTTACTTATTTTAAATAGTATATTTAAAAAAAAAGAAAGGATAGAACATTATGGAAAATATTTTGTTCCTCATGTAATAATGTATACATACCGTATAGCATCTTCAAGTTGGTCAGCTGTAAGAAAAGATCTGTTTCAAGCAAAAACTCATGTTCAGAGCATTACTTAAGTGCGATACGATTCTCCCAAGCAAAATAAAATTTTATTCTAGAAAAGTTCGCCGCCTTCATCCAATCCTTTCAAAATGCAATGCATCTACAGAATTAAGATCTTACAAGAAAGAGTCGATTTACGTGACATCAAGACCAGATTATCAAGTAGATGACAAACTAAGGGGCAAGTAACTTCAGAGACTACCAATATATTTTTTCATTGTAATCTAATTTTGTGCTTCTATTTGATTTCTAAAGGTATTCGAACATATTCAGATAAAAATCAAATAATATTTAAATTTCAGTCTTAGGATTGTTTTTCGTGTTTTCAAATTCGCTTGGAAATCAGTGTTGCAAAATTATTCACAAGTCAACTTTACATTTGAGAATGCATTCAAGAAGGTTTGAAAGTTTCGTTTTAAAATTTTTTATACACGAGATGCCGAAAACAATTCTGCTGTAAAACCTTAATGAAATGTTTATTTATTGCAGTTTGTCATAATATTTATTACCTAAAAACTTCTAAAATTCAGACTAAAATAAAATGATTAAAAAAATAACTGGTTTCGAAAGTTTGGAAAAAGAGTGCTCCAAAGCTTGCGAATTCTATGGATTCCAAAGCAGCTTAACCTTGGAACACACAAATCTAATATTTAACAGAAAGCGATTTTAAGCAGAATTCGGCAACATGTACAAGCTCATCTTGAAAGATAAACAGATTCCAATATTTAATAGGAGAGGCGTGTTCATGCATAGACACGTACGCTACTCTATTTTTCAAGGGCACCTGAATGGCGCCATGCAAATAAACAAAATTTAGCCAAATGCGAGTATATAAAGCATAAATTTCAACTCGCATGCAATTCGAATTCCATCCACGACGATCATGGAAATTCTAAAAAGCACTTGTGTTACCACCCCTATGGCCTGCCCAGTGCACTTATCGACCGTCAACCAGTAGGAGAAAGGAAGGAGCAGGGAAAAAAAATGGAACATTTCCGACAGCCCCGATGCATAAAGGTGAAATATATCTACTCCGAATGAAGAATAAAAAAGAGCAGGTGTTTGAAGAGAGGAGACCCTCAAAGTAACCTTAATCTCACTCTCCAACCGCCATCCGATCCTGCCTCTTACCTGTTGTGGTGTCGGGCAAAAGGGTCTCTAGTAAAAGGGGGGGGGGATGTTTCCTCTAACAGAATTTTGCAGATGGAACGAGTAATTTATAACAGGTGTTATCTGCGAAACTAAAATTGCAAGGGGAAGGGAATGGCAACTACAGTTATAAGAATTATAGTATAAATAAAAAGCACTGAAAAATGGTTATAATTCATTAAAAGTGCAATCGTTCTTTCTAATAGCAGATGTACACATATCACTTTATTTCATTCACGCATATGAAATCATTTTTATTACATACCATAGAAGAGTCATTGTGTTTGAGCCTCAAATCCCTATCCTTATCTAAAAAAAAACTTTTAAAACTTAATCCTTATCCAAATGTGATATCACTCTTTAAGATTATTACTTTTTTGCTAGATAAGATTATTACTTATCTAATAATTGCTAATAACATCTGAGAAAAAATATTTAACATTTAGGAAACTAAATATTTGATTAATTCATATTTGAAGGTATTTATCATTCCCAAATTAACGATTTTGTTTTTTCTTCTAACAAAAAACAACAAAATTAAAATCTATGTATGTGTAAAGATATAGGAAGATTCAGAAATATGCTTTAACAAAATTTCATTTTCTTCAGCTCAATGTTTGTCATGGTTCCTGTCAGTAAATATTTTATAAATTCTTTTTTCCTTTATTAGCGAATAATAATTTAGTAAATGAGTCTAATAAAACTGATCAACGATTGAATAAGAATGCAGCAAAACTGATATACAATAATAAAATATTCACTGGTTACATTTAAGTGCATCAGAAATATTAGTCTACCAACGCAATTCCTTTCCGTTTGCAGAAATAAAAGAGAACCCAAGCAAAATTCGAACGATACGTTCAGATTAATTTAATTTGCAAAATAGTATTGCTCAAACCACAACATAGTATAAATAACAAAGTAATCAATTTGTAACAAATCAAAAATCCACATAATAAGAGTTAAAATGAACAAATTTACCTTTTCATTTAAAAATATTGTTTGCTACTTTACACAGTTTTAAAAAATTTATTACAATTCCTATTTTGAAGCAATAAGAAGGCTATTGTGGAAGGACTTCGAATTCTGAACAACACCTGAACCCACATCTGTCTACGTTTCTACATACTACCAAAAGGAGGACATTTGGACCTCGACGTCAGATTTAGAGTGCAAAAGATCCACATGCAAGGCGGATGAATAGTGGAATCAAGTTTCGAATCTCGGATTCTTCGATCTCAAATCCGAGGCTTTAGCATCAAGACAATGTAACATCTAGTAATTTTAAAAGGCCAATAGTATTTTGAGAATTTTCTTCTGTAGTTATTATTTCCATATTTGTATATTGCCGTTATAGCAGCAGTACGTGAAATCCAAACAGCTATCACGTGAATGTTTTTCTAGTTCAAACTGCAATTCACTTGATATCCTCAACCTGAAAGGAATTTCGAAACTTCACAAAGAACAAATTTCTTAAAATTTGAAGGGAAAAAAAATGGAAAAACTATCTGGATGCAATAAGCAATGGCAAGATAGTTCTAAAACTAAATTCTACTTCTCAGAAACTAAGTTATTTAGTTTTTTAAAAAAGAAAAAAAAAACATCAATTTATACAAACTAGAACTGCCATCTGTTATACAAAAAAAAAAAAAAAACTTTAATGACTGAAAACCTTTCAGAAGAATAGAAATTCCGCAAATACACATCACTATAATTACTATTTATTCGAAAACGAAATGCACTAAGTATGATTGTCAAAATATTAAAACTCCTAATTTTGGTGAATCTCCAGGTTTTTGACCGCTTTAAACCTGAACGAAAAATATTAAGAGCTTGCCTATCCATCCTTGTGCACGATAACAAAATGCAATCAAGGTTTGCATTTTGTTCCTTTCAGGTTCAGGTTCGGCATTACGTAAGTAAATCTGTTTTAACGTTCTGACTAAATCCACCACCGGAATGTCTGTCTACGGTTTGTCTATTCGTTCATATGAGATCGCAATGTCTCAAAATGTAACAAAACAAATGAAAGCATTGTGAAATATGATTCTTCCATCAAAACTGTAAATGTGTCTAGTGTGGACTTTACCCATTAATGAGAGAACTGCTGCATTGCTTGTCGGAGTGTATGTGAAATAAAATGCAATAGATACAACAAATCAAAAGATAACAAGCAAGACAAATCTGCTCAATTATTACTTTCTCGTGTGCGGAATATTGTAATCATCGAAAAATCCATCCTCGAGATTTTCATGAAGAGCCACGTTTCAGACCTCTTTCAACCCGAAAAACATTTTTGAAGTTATGTCTGTCAGTTCAGTCTGCGAACATAACTCAAAAACGCTTCAAAGTAGTAAGGTGAAATTTGGGAAAACAAAATAGATTTCAATCAAATTTTGAATGAAATCCATTCAAAGGAAATCTGATTAGCTATTCGAGTTGCGAGCACGATAACTACAAAACGTAAAGATCTAGGTAAATAGAATTTGGTACACAGGCTTAGCATCCATAATGTATATCTACCTCAAAATTGAAAGCAAATCTGTCTCTGGGTTGATGGCTGACTGATTTGTACTTTTGCATGCATGTAATAGCTATAATTCAAAAATACAATGACTTGACTACATGAAATTCGGTGTGTGATCTTGTGATTACAATTGTAGTTCTATAACAAATTTTAGTTTCAATCGCTCGAAAAAAAGACGCCCAAAATATATAATTAATTTTCTAATACTTAGAAATCAACCGCATGCCAGTGATTAATAGCGAAAAATACTATAAATCCAGTAAAAACACTAGATTTTCGCAGAAGACTGTTTCGTAATTTTTTCACTTATATTATGGAATTAATACACAAGTGCCAGTTTTCTTTACTACGCAACACACAACTTTTATGTACGAAACTCTGAAAATAAAAATCTGAGCACTCATAGTGTTCACAATTTCTAAAATTTAATGCACAGGGGGCAGGGATTCTCTCCGATAAACCTTTATTGGAGAGAATGCGAGAAAGTTTCGGGAAGACAAGTGCCACAGGTTTTGATATCAAGATTATATATCTTATCACAGATTTTAGATCCAATCAATCAGCGGCAAAAAATACAAAACTCATAACTAACTGACAAAAGCTGAAATCAGAACAAGCCGCATGCATAAAAAGGAAATCGATTAAGAGAAATCCTACTGATTTGTAAAAACATTGAACATATTTCAAAGCATTTATGTACAAATGAGAAGGCATCTAGAGTTCGCAATTTTCAAACAATATTTTAATAAATTTAATCAAGCGTCAGTTTCAGTACAAAAATAATATGCCGGTATAAAAGCCATAAAAAACCATTGTTATTGTGTGCCTAAGAACTCTTTTACCTTCTACCGCTTCATAACAGGTGGAAGAGATGCTCTAGAGAAGAATAAAAAAATATTCAAAACAAGTCGGCATTCATATCTGGATCAGGAAACGGCTAAAAGAAACGCGATGGGTTAGTCATTGAAACGCTCCATTTAACAAAGGGAGGCTCTATTCATAAAAATTGATTTTTCATCTTTTTGTTTTCCGAAACGTGACCCCACAATTTTCGGATTCACAGCTGGCGATAACAGTAACTTAAGAGCGCGTTTGTGGTTCCAAATCATCCAATATGAACTCTTAACAGTCAGTTACGATACCTTAGTGAACTTTGCCAGTTTATGAACAGAAGTTAAGCACCATTTTTGGCAACATTTGCCATCTGATTCACTATTTTCTCAAGTTAGAAATAATTATCATCAGGGCCAGATTTAACTCTTTAAGTGCCCCTAGACAATCAAATTTTAGGACTCCCCATCAACTCTCCACTTTCTAAAACATGATGTTTATAATTTTACATTTTTGATAAAAGCAATTTGTAAATAGCAGGTATGTTGATAAATTGAATGAACAGACCATTTAATTTCGAATCACTTTCATGACAACCGATATAAATATTCTGCGTATAAAAAGCATTTTAAATTTAAATCTTAAAGTAATTTTAAATAAAATGGTAAAAAAAAAACGAAATTTATATTCAGCCTAGATACTTGAATCAAAAGTTGGCTAAAGCTGTTGACGTTGATTTAATCAACTGCGAAAACAACTGGATCACACTCAAAAACAAATGTGAAAACATAAAAATCTTAGAAATAATGTTTTAAATTTTTATTTTTATAAAATTCGAGTACACAGTTCTTTCAGATCAAACATACTGACTGTCCTGATAATATCATGGCGTATGTAGGTATCGGTAGGTAGCTGCCTACTTTGCCTATTTGATAATCCGTTCTTATATATAATTGTACTTTATTAAAAATTTCGTGGGCAAAATTAAAATATATCCTTTAACAACTCATTTTTATTGATTTAATACTGTGATAATATACTTGAATGAAATATCAACTGATTTCAATTTATTAACAAACATCAATAAGACGAGAAAAAAAAATCCGTTATACTAGCAAATTATAAAATTCTGTATAATTCGGTCTCCTGTAAGGTGATGAAATACTGAGACTATTTCTTATAATGGGGATAAATACTCACGTATTACTCGTAAGATAATTTCAAAATGTTCATTTTTTGTTTTATTTTTGTTTAAACGAACAAATGTATTATTTGCTGCTTATATATGAAGAAATGAAGTAACAGTTTAAACCAACGAAATCAAGCTTTTTCTCATATTCTCTAATAAATATACTTTGTATTATTAAGCATATGCCATTGAGAATAACTACAAAAAAAAATTATTAGCGTGCGATCCTTGACAATTCATTGCTGAATTGCGTTTCATATTCAAATAGCAAGAAACTGAGAGGTGATTTTAGATACTTTTTTTCCGACGAATAACACCAAATTTTGATACAAAACTACAATTGTAGTCACAAAATGACATACTAAATTTCATATACATTTAAGTCACAGTATTTTTGAGCTATCGCGTTTGCATATTTATGACCGATTTGCCTTAGAATGAATTTCGTTCAAAATTTGACAGAAATTTACAAATTGGTGTAGAGAACATATATCGCATTTCATTTATTTGTCATTAAACGTTTCTGTAAAATAATAAATTATTGTTGAGTTTCTTGATTGCACAATAATTCATTTTGATAGTGAAGATTGTGGTCTGGGTGAAATGACTTGAAGACACATGTTGTCTTTTGTGGGGTTTATTGGTAACATCAACAACAAAAGGCACATGAAAACGCCATAGTGTAGAAGGCCTAGAGAATTACACATAAAACTCTCTCGGGAGAGCCGAGCCGAGATAACACTCCCCCTAGTACAGGAGTCCAGTTCGTTTCTGCTAGAAAAAAAAATATACTAAACAACAACAGGAGGACCACGTGACATATGATTGGCAGCTAGTTCTGCCCAGGGAGATCACGTGGTTAACTGAATTCTTAACAGTTTCCGAGTTGTCCTGTTCAGGCATAATTCCATAAGCATGTTTTTTGGACTCAAGAAGATCTGAAATATGGGAAAATTTCATGGTGGAATTTTTCGACGCTTACAGCACTTTCTCTTTGTTATACTTCAAATAACGATAAAAAAATTAATTGTAACATCTAACTCGTAATATGCGTAGTTATGAAGATGGACACCCAAGCAGACCCATCCCACTCAGAATAGGTTTAGGGAAAGAAGTTATTATGGGGAATATTACTACTACGTGGAATGTATCATTCACCTTGTACCGTAACCACTGTACTTCGTAATATAAATAAAAGTAAATACTTCATTATAATTCAAATTTACTAGGCACCACAGTGGCATAGCGATAGAATCCCTCTTTTGGTGTCGGAGAATCGCAGTCAAATCTGATGACATTGTATAGTTACGATGTGTCGGAAGCAGGTGTATATGAAATTAGCCACTATGGACCAAATATATGAAGATTTATTTATTAAGTTTCTTAACCAGTTATCTATATTGCACGTGTACAGTTAAAAGTAAGAAACTGAAAAAAAAATTTTTTAAGTTTCAAATCAAGAAAAGCCAGTGTTCGAAAAAACATATAACATTTAGAATAAATAAAGTTACATCTAAGCGAATAAACACGCATACAACAGGAATCGAAAATAATGTAACCATAAAAACAAGTTGAAAAAACTGAAATTGTAAAATATGAGCGAACTTGTGATGGAACGAGAGGACCAGGGGAATCGTCCTAATTACTAAACTAGGACTCAAAATTACGAGGTTCATTAGTAGTTTTTGTGTGGATCTGAATTGAGGTTAATTAATGAAATTAATGAAACAGTACTGACCAACAACGGATCTTTTTGACTGATCGCTTACCCTTACCAATTCATGTACCATGTTTAATTTCATACATCAAAATTGTCAATGAAGTTAGCATAGATAAACAGTGTGTTAATCAAAGTCAGACATAACACTCGCTAATCTCAACTCGAGACTTTTATTCAAGGAACTAAACCTTTCATCTGTTTTTATCCACAAGACGAAATGACTCGAATCCTCCAGATTTAGAACGATACAGAAGTTATAAGAACATTGTAGAACAAACGAGAAATAACAGAAAGTAAATCAATAGCAAAACAATTTTTAGGCAACTTATCTGCAGTCAGAAACGAAATTGCGAACTGTCGCTTTCAGTTCATAGCATTCTACCACAGACTCAATCAGTCCGGGCCAAGTTAGAACAAGTTTTGTTACAATATCAATGATATTCAGTTATCATGTATAATAACCATTTGATATCCGAACCAGCAGAATAGAACAAGTGAATTCTACAGCAATATTTTTCTATTTATTTTAAGATTTTTATACATTTTAAAAGATAGGAACAAATTCAATGAAGATTTTTAATTCCAATGATTTCATTCAGAAATGTGTTAAAATTTTTTATTTAATGATATTTAGCATCTTCTCGAAATACTTAGAACAATAAATTTTCAAGTAATAAATTTTTATATAGCAGTATTTCCAATAGTTATTCTATATCTAACTATTTGGTTAGGTCCTTCTGAATTTAAAAGGGCAAATTAAAAAAGATTGAAAACGATAGATTTTTGTACATCCTTCTACAGAATAAAGTCAAACAAAATAGAATAAAATCTTACAGATGATATCGGTACACATTCTGTAATTATTACGACCATGTAATTACTTCATAAACTATCAACAAAAAATATCCAATCAAAACACAACTGTCCTATTTATATGCAATTAATCGAGATACATTTATATAAGACATCAAAACCTCGAACTTGATTCCACTGACAGACATTTCTACATCTCTTAATTTACGAATTAAAGATAAAAAAAATAAGGGTTATGATATAGAAATCAAAACATTAGAGGAGAAAAAAAAAACCCATCTAGGTCATTTTCTCATCAGAAAATCTTCCCATTTGCTAAATCCAGAAAAAGATGCGTTAATTACCCTGTTCCATTTCTGGAAAAGGCTTTTTATATCATACAAACACCTGTCCTCGATTTGACGCCATTGCTGTTCTGCCTGCCAATATCCATATTTCGGAGCTGCAATCGGTCTCTGATGAACCAGATGCTGCTCAAAAGCAATTAATGTCAGTTAAGCTGTCAGTTTGGGGCGTGCAACTCGTTACCGAAGGAAAGCATAAACTCCGTTGCATCTGTTACGTGAAGATTTACCTGTTTGAATGCACCCCACCTGAATGCTAATGGGATCGGACGAATAATTATGCAAGGTGTATCTCGCCTCCACAGGAAAAAAAATCACATTGAAACCAATATATGAATGAATGCAATCATAACCAAATGATATGCTGCTGCACTGTCGGTTAACAGGTTGACGTAGTATACCATTGTTCTGCGCAGAGAACCCATCGGGCAAAATAAAGCCAACATATATCACAAAACTTTAAGCAAATCATGTGACAAGGATTGAATGACGCGACCTGGACAATGAGTAATTCAATACATTCTTGTCTCTGAAGGATTTTTTTTTTTTTAATTTCGAAATATTTGTAGTCGTAGTGAGGGAGTGAAAATGAATTATTTAGAAAGGTAATGGCAGATTTGAGTCTCATAAATTTTGAATAATAAAAAAAAGCATTTGCGATAGATTATGAAATTTCGGTCGATTCGAAATTTATGCAACTAATCGCGTTCTGTCCATAAAAATGCCAGTACTTTTTAAAAATAAAACACTTGTAACAACTTCGAAACGGTGATTTCATTTTGATAGTTATATATAGGATTTGTCGGGGTTTTATTCCTTTTTTGTGTGTGAAATACGAGTTTTATAATCTTCACTCAAAGCAAAATTCAATATTGCATTCAGTCGTCTACAATTGCTTTGATATATTATAATTGTAACTTTTGTTGTAAGAAGTATTTATTATACTTTAAATTTGTTTGCAAATATTAGGTATCAAAAGGAATGCTTTAGCGAAACTTTCACGATAATTGATAAAATATTTGAATTTTTATTTATAGATGACATGAAAATATTTTTAGCCCTAGCAACACTGGGTCTATCAATTAGTAAACAGTAAGATTAAAATTTTTTTTTTAAATTTTTACATTATATTTTGTTTTTTCTTTTCTATATACAAAATTCTATTTTATTTATACAACAATGAAAGAGAAACGATGAAATTCTATTAATGCATTAAATAATTTTTTTAAAAAAATTAAACCATATTTTAAAAAAGGACATTTTAAAGAGTTCATTGAATTACCATAGCATTTTGCTTCAAATATGAAAATTTCAATATTAGAAAGTTTAGAAACAGTATCTACTTCTCAACTTTGTTCACAGCTGAAAATATATAAATGATATTATTTTTCTCATTTTTTGTGTCAAATTACAGTAACCATGTTACAGCCTGATGGCTAATGATATGATGATTTTAGATGGAAACTTATAACCGACATTGGATGATTAGAAAATAATAAAGAAAATTAAATATCTGAACAGGAGAAGATAAAAAATATTCTTTTACAATCATTAGGTTATTTGCATCTGAGAGTTGTTATTCTGAACGAAGAGATATTTCCTGTCAACAAAATGGGTGAATATATATGTAACATTATTTTATGTGAAGCAGAATGCAGTTTGAAGACAGTATAAAGATTTTTTACATTTTTAAATTAATTTTAATATCCATCAGGAAAGCAAAATTATTTACAAGCAAACGCGCGGACATTGTGCGTCCGCCACAGCGCGTTGCTAAAACAGAAGTGGGGAAGAAGAGAGAAATAAATTATCCCTGGTCTTATATAACCTATGATTTTGATAGGAAAAATATTTCTTCATAGTGCCAATACATTATTAAGATTCTGATAGGGATTTCTGAAGCATGCCAATCACATGTAAAGGAAACACAGGGATCTTTTAAAAAGAATGTGCTTACTGGACAGTTTTTTACCCCTTCACGTCGAACGTGTGAAAGTATCGGCGTTTAGTCGATTCAGCAATTTTATAAAGCTTCTCTTGAATTAATTAAGTAGAGACAGTGGAATTGGATCACGAAATAAGAGAATATTTTAGAATAAAGTTACTATGGGCTAAATTAAGATAAAATCTTGAAAATTAATTAAATTGAAATTAGAGTTAAAATATCATTACATATATATCATCCGACAAAAAATTGTAAAGGATTACAACTAATGAAACTTTCCAACGAAATCACATACGAACAGGCAGAAGAAGATAAGAATTGAAAAATATTTTTTAACCAAAAATTTCTAAGGAAATAGCAGCTATTGAAAAATATTAAATGAAAAGTTGTTCGTTATGATGAGATAACAATTCTAGTAATTTGATTCATAATTTTGTCTTCAATAGTAAAGAAGTTATGGGGAAATGGAAGATTTTGAGCTATCTGATCTATCTTCCAACTCGCTCAAGCTTCCAACTTCCTCACGACATCATGGTATTAGTGACGCAAAATATGTTTCTGTGCTGTCTTAAAATTATAGAGATAGCTTCATGAATTTAAGATAAACTTTCACCTTAAAATATATAATTTCATTGAGCAGAATATCTATTTCTGGGTATGAAACCTGATTTTGTTCAAATAAATTTAATACATTCGGCTCAACTATTTGACAAGGCACAAAGACACACCACAGAGCAGTCCTCGTATTTTAATTTAATATCTCACTGAATACAGAGTTCTGCAATGATAACAGCATTAAAAAAAGTACTATTTGGAACTCTATCTCTTTATTTCTAAAGAGCTTTTTCTACTTTAAATTATGCAGCGAGTTCTTGAGAGAGCACGGCGGACCAACGGGTTCGCAAGAGGATGCATGAGAGAGACAAATCTTCAAGTACCCCTCTGGACCTCCCAGACACTACAAAACAAACATCTCTTCCTTATCGGACTTCTTCTCAACTTCCACGAGATATCACGAAAAGTTGAAATGCAACCTCGGGGCGGAAAGGGGAAAACTTGTCAGATGCCACGATACAGCCTGTCTATCACGAAAGTAGTAAACACGTGAAGTCTGCTCTCATTTGCTGCCATAGAAGCCGGTCTTGGACATTTTCCGTAGGTGACATTCACAGAAATGAATTTAGCAACAATGAAAAGGTACTTTCTTGACATTTTACGGGAAGAACACCGAATCGGTTCCAATAACAACTGGCATAAACAAAGAGAAAGGAAATTATGAAGTTTATTTACTTTCAATTTATTACTTAAGAAATGTGATATCGTTTTTATCAATAGAAGATATTTTTAAGGCTCAAAGTCAATTTTATGGCAGATTACACTAATTTTTTAACAGTAAATGTGATTAAAAACTGATGACAGAAAAATCACAAAAGCATACATGAAATGAAGCCTTTCAGATGTCTATAATAAATTTAATATTACAATGCAAATTTGTAGCGCTAATTATTTCTTAACTACCTGTTAATTCCTCCACATATAATGATGATTCTGACCCGTGCATCGAATTAACTGAATTTTTAATTTTAAATATGCAATTAAGTGAAAGTATTAAATAATTTAAAATGCAAAAACATTTAGAAACGCTTCAATGTCTCAAATAATCTAAATATTATTATAGGAATTAAATCAACAATAAATGTTCCAGATAGGATGTGGCAACTATTTAGGAAGTTCAGTAAATTTGAATGCCAAGGGGTTAATTAAGACATTAACTCTCTGCAACAATATTCTATTAAAAATATGGGGCTACGGTGGCCTGGTGGTAAAGTATCGTCTTCGGAACTCGAGGATCTTAGGCCCGAGACCCGATTCCACCGAATACACGTCGTGTAAGTGGGTATGGTGCAAGCTAAATCCGTGGGGCCAGTCGCTTCGTCCCTAGTTAGTGTAGCTGGAAGCTTGGAGAAGCAGGGGGCGTCGTCCCCATCATCTGACTATTGTTCAAAATTACGAGGTCCGTCCCAAAACAGCCTTAGTGTTGCTTTAAAAAAATGGGGCGTTATTATAACTAAACTAAGCTATTAAAAATATTGATGGTAATCAGATAAAGTTTCTTATAATCATAGATATTGTACATAATCATATTATAGCTTCTAAGAGTTTCTTTTTTTTTTCTTTTAAGATTGTTTATAAATTTTAGTTAGAATCTTGTCAGATGAAATGAGACAATTAGAATGCTTCATCCCACAGTCGCATGATTTTCAACCAAAATGAAAATAAATCATACTATGCTCTTCAAAACCAATTACTTTTCCAAATGCCGATTTTTTTTTCTTACCTTCATCCTGTCTTTCTCACGCCAACAGAAACAAAAGAAATTTCTCCGCCCCAGATAGCATCGGCGATCATCTTGCGACGATGACAGGTCCAGACAGGCCTAACTACCCTTAACCACCCGATAGCATCGGGGAGAACAATTGGACGCAATCAAAACAGTTACTCTGGGCATGAGCGGTGGTGGACATCGTGGTAGGAGTTGATCTATTATGTTTGCGCCAGACACAACATTTGCATAACAGAGGAGAACCGAAGCATAATTTGCATGCAGGTTCGGCGTCTAATCGCATTGTTTGCAGTAGAGAGAATAATGCTTTCGCTTTTCAATGTGGAGTGGATTTACGCTGAAGTAAAAGTAGGGTTAATTTCTGTTTAAACTGTCGACAAGCGCTTACCTAGACGTACTTGAGTTTAAATTTCTTTTACAGATGTTATTTTAGCATATTAGTGTCTGCATATTTTTCGAAAATATTCAATTACTTAAAATAGTTTTTTAAGTTTTGATTTTTGTGCATTTTTGAAAAAATTAAACAATCAGTTCCTGTTTTCGTTCGGGACAAGAAATGATGACCGTAAAGATGTTGAGAAAAATACTCAAAATAATTTATCAAAAAGTCGTTAAATTTCAAACCAAAATTAAAAAAAAAAGATTATATATATATATATATATATAATTTCTTGTACCTTGAGTCCAAAAATAAAATATATCTAAAAATGTAATCAAAAATTATCGTTTGCCAATAATGTAACGTTTCGAATAACGCGTATAGTAATAATGTTGTTATTCTGAATCAGATTCGCAATTCTTTTTTTCTCATAGACGACATATACAAAGGGGAAAAATATGCAAAAGTAATCAACTTAAATATTCAACTCGACATTTTGATGAATATCAGCATTTTAATTCTGAATTGGATTTTTTTTTTTTTTTTTGTAATTATATATGTCGACATGTGAACATGGTAATTCAGAAATTGTTGATCTTATGCAGGATTTACACACGGCTAGTTATAAGACAGCCGGTGGGCAGCGCATGCGTAGAAAAGGACTAATTTATGTTTGCCACAATTTTTATAAAATAGATTCAAACATTCCATTCTTGACTACAGATTGCCGTTTTCACGTCCCTGAATTTTTTTTTAATGCGTATCGTATTAAAATTATGGATATTTACACACAAAAAATGAAAAAATAAAAAAGCATACCTAATATACCTAAATTTGGAAAACCATAGAAAAAAAATGGCAAATAAAATGAAAAAAACCCATTCTCTCATCAGAAAGAACAAAAAGTAAAAAAATGTCTTATTTATTCTATGATAAGTGATCAATTTTTTTCACGGCAATAAAACTGCCAAATTCTACAAACGCATCCGCAGTAAGGGGGGGGGGAATACAATACAGAGGCATGTTGTTGTCCGGTCGGGACAATTACCTGCCATGGACCGAACAGCAATTTTCAGCCTTTCCACCTATTAGCCATCTTATAACTGGCCGAGTATAAACCCGGTATTTATCTTATCATGTGTCTGATACTTCATCATACCGAAATTTTCTGTCTATATCAAATTTTACACGAATACAATAATTCCGTGTGACCTTGTCTTTCTTAAACATACGGCGAAACTTGATACAGGCCGTGCTATGAGCAAAGTAAAGGGGGCGCCAAAATTAACGAAAGATTTGAATTTTCCACCATTCGTGCATAAAGAGTTGGCAACCCTACTAAAAAATCTTTTGTAGCTGATGGTTTAGGGTTAGTAAAAATGAAGCGTTACATGATAGAACAACGCGTTAACTTAAGATTTGAATTAAATAAATAAATAATAAATAAATAAATAAATAAAAAACATTTTCCCCCTTTAAATTGTAACATTTTTATTGAATCGTAAAGTACAAGTATAGGGTTATGTATGGAATAACACATAGGGCAAATGGCCTCCACGGCATTGTTAACACATACGCACTCTTTTGTCGAATTTTTCCATAGTTATTTTGCATAAATGTGGCTGAATTTCGTTGATGCAGCGTTGAATTTCCTCCTTCAATGCACGCATGCTTGTGGGCTTGTTGGCATAGATCTTTGACTTCAAATAACCCCATAAAAAGAAATCCAATGGTGTTAAATGACAGGATCTAGGGGGTCAATACTCAAGTTTTCGAACTTTCGGCGCTAGACTTTTAATATTTTTGAAACATTGTTCACAATGATAACATGTTCTATCGTGTAATGCTCCATTTTTACCAGCCCTAAACTATAATCTATCAAATGGTTTTTAATAGGGTTGCCAACACTTTGCGGCACGAATAGTGACAAATTCAAATCTTGTGTTAAATTTGGGACATCCTTTATTTGATAAAGTTGAAAGGAAAAGACACAACAGAAGACATTAATTATGCGATTCTTTCAAGTGAAAAATATATTTAGTCACGTCTCATTTCATTTAAATTAGATTTATAAATCAGAATTGACTTCAAAAATTACACGCAAGCATTCGCTTGAAATATCGACCCATTCCCCCACATCCCTCCTTTCAACTCAAAGGAACGAACAAGAAAACAAAATTGTGAAATTTGTTCAGAGAAATGTAGCATTAAGAGGATTTGTTTCTCATGGGTGCCATGAATCAACATCTCACAGCCTCTGATTTCCTGCGTAAGAGTTTTTTGCTGGATTTCCAACTTACTCTGTAATCCTGAAAGGCGGAGCGGAAAGTGGAAGCAGCGTAAGCAATTATGCAAATTAGGTTTCTTTGTTTACTTGTTCGCTTGAGTAACGAAATCCAGATGCATCGCGATAGAAAGGGTGAATAATTTCAATTTGCAATTTTGTTTCACATGTCAGTTACTGAAATTCGACGAATGAAATGTTAAAAGTTACTAATTGAATAGTCCTTGGGAAATCTCTCTCATAAAATCAAAATTATGCTGCGTAAATAAAGAAAGGGAGCTAATTTTTAATATTTTGAGCGCCGCCATATAAAATTCATATTTATTTGAAAATAATGGCGTTAAAGCAACATATGCTAAAAAGTTAATCTTATTTTTTAATTTAATTTTTAATTAAATTTTTAAGAAAAGATAAAGAAACTTTTCTCAGATAAGTGTAATGAACAACCCTTATTTCTATAAAATAATGTAATCTTGTTAAAGCAATGAGATTTTTGTGTTTGAAGAAAATCGGGAGAAATGGATCTGTTTGTTTTACAAATAATCGGAAGAAGATTCATGGAAAGCAATGTGACTTTTGAGCTTGAATATACGAGTGAAAATCTTTATAATTGTCTCATCAAAAAATAGTCCATTTTTTTTCCATCAGTTCATCAAAATCTAAACTAGTACTAAAAAAAATAATAATTTTGTACAATATTTTTAATTACTCCATAAGGGAAAGAATTCCGAAATTTCAGAAAATAGCTACACGGAATTATTTGATTGATTATTGTCTGAGCTTTCAAGGGATGCTGGTTACATTACAAATCAGTCTTATTTAGTTAAATTAATGTCCCATTTCAAAAATGCATGAAGTATTTCTCTGAAATGAACCTCATAATGCTGAGCCGTTGTCAGATTGTCAGATGATTAGGAAGGCATTTGACCCAGCAATATATTCTCAAAACTTCAACACCATAACGTTAGACCCTAAATCGATTCATCTTGCACGCTACCTTGACATACAAAGACTAATTAGATGCTTTACTCGTCAGATTAGTAGGTTAAATTCCTTAAAAAACAATACAGTTTGATGTAACAACCAAAATTAATAGCTGTGATCTCAGTAAATGTGTTGCCTGTGTAGCTCGATTAAAAAAAGCGAATGCATATATGCGTTAAACCTTAAGTATACGATACAATCCACTGTTTCCGAGGCAAAGCCAATGGTGGTAACGGTTAACATGCTCCCAAACAAAATCAGTACATTTTTATTTGTTTTAAAGATTTTAATTTTTACTGTCATGGTTCTTTAAATATGTGACCCTGTCTTATATTAATTTTTGCACTAAAAAGACGCACTATTGATTATTTACGGAGGACGTCTTGTTATCTCTTGCACTAATGACATTTATTTGTGAGAAAGAATTACATGGAAGTTCACTGGAAGACATCCATCTAAAGTTGTGATGATTTGAATTCTTCTGGAGGCGTATCTCATCTTAGTACTATTACAAAAGCTAATGCACGAATATCAATTCTGCGAATCACAAAATCTTTGGTTTGCTCTTCTCGAAAGAACTATTCACAGACTATGCCAATCAATTTTAAAAATAAGGGTTCCAGACCCTATCCACATTTATGCTTTTGAACATTTGCTTCGTCCACCTGTTAACTTATTTTAGACTGCTGCCATTTTCGGATCATTAGAAGATCCAGCTTCTTCTCTCTGAAAAAAATTGTAAGAATCCTACTCTGGGACTCTCTCACAATTGCTCTAATGTACTTAACAGATTAGCACTCAAAACCCGATGACACTAAAGAATTGCCATTTAAATTAGTCTGGTGAATGTTAAACTATCGGGACAAATGTTTCCCGTTATTGTGGAACAGGGTGCCAATTCACACATCGTCTCCGCCATTTGACCACGGATCAGAATTACAAAGTCTGACCCCAAAAAAATCCTCGAGTGACTTCCAAACGCGACTCCGTGGGTTTTGAACAACCCTAAATCGACGAGATTTTGCCTTTGGCTAAGATTACAGAGTTAGAAGTGAATAGCAGAGATATCGATCAGATGGTTATAGAACACCGTAAAAACTATCGAAGAGCTAATGGAGCTGTATTTGTCACAGCAAAAAACTGCGAAGGAGAGTTAACCAAAAAAGAAATGAGGTTCCACTGTATTTGCTTTCATTTATAACATTTAACGGATAAAGTGCTAGCAACATGAATTAAACTGAACAATGGTACACATTAAATGTAAATAATTAATAATAATTAGTATACAAATTTTAAAGACTAATTTAAAACGTATTTGGGGATAATGCTTTCTAAAATTTCTATAACACCTTTTTCATCAATAAATGATACATTAGCCACTATACGTTAACGATAAATCTATATTTCTTTAATGCCAAAATAAGCCCCCATAAAATATCCAGTCTAGCAAATAAATTTTAAAAGTAAATATATTTTTCAAATTACTTTTAAAAAAATTAAGAAAAAGTTAATAACATCAAAAAAAATTTATAAATATGATTAAAATATTTTTTTAAAAATATGCAAGTTAGTAGCCATTACAGTATTTCAATACAAGTCATGTATAGTGTTTCATAAATAATGTCACTTTATTGAAAAAAATTATCCCAGTTTATTTTTAATTATCAAATTTATTAGTAAATAGATAAACCAATTTGATTAGGTTGTGTTAGTACAACATCAAATGGAATCAATAAATAAAATAATAATATTTTTTTTAAAATATACAAATTTGTTAACCGTGATTTGTTACAATATTTGGTACGTTTGGTAATATCACGGATTCGTTGGTATTCCGTAATACCATTGAATTGTAATAACATTTATTTTTAGAAAAAATCCTCTCATTTTCATCATTAAGTTCCTTACGGAGCAAGTGAATCAACATGGTTAATTTAAGTGGATTTGTTACATGAATTTTTAACAGTCTTCCAATGTCATTTCGATAGATGCCTTTTAACAACAACAACAACAACAACAAAAAATGCAATTTAACATCTCCCCGAAAATAAATTTTCCCACTTTCTTACCCAAGTTTTTTATCGAACAGGTAAATATCAACATGGTTAGAGCAATGTGGATTTGTTGTATGAAATTTTGATGTTTTTCCTATCTCTTTTTTTGGGGAAAAAACCAGACTTTTCTCTACAATAACAACACTGCCGAGTCAGCTGTAACGCCAAAGATCAGCTCTACGGTATTACAACATAGCGTGGGTGAAAGGAATGGAGATGGGGATGGATTTGTTCTTCCGCATCACTAGCATTCTGGGGGTGTTTTGCTCCGGCGAGCTTCCTGATTGGCTGCGGCAATATCGGAAAGTTCGCTATCGAATGGTGAGCCGTAATTATTCGGAAAGAGACTAGGACCGCAATTTATTGCCGTCGTAAATTGATTTAAGAGGGAGGCTGGAGGGAGTGCATTGTTTCGAGCGTGTTGTTGGGACGCTCGACAGAGTTTCTCGACTCCACTTCCGTCTGAGGTAATTAACTAATTAGATTTCGGATGAGTGATTCTAATTCGAGAACGGAGTTGAGAAGCCAGGGAAGTACTTTTAAGGAAGAGATAAGACGGGATTAAGGATAGAAAACTGGAATGGCAAGCAATGCCTTAAAACAATGAACTAAGCTGCAAGAGGAAAGATTTATCAGTAATAACGAAATCTAATGAGAAAAGGAAAGGGTTTTTGTTCATTAGGTACGCCCAATGTAGAAACATTTGGTTGGACGGAAAGGTTTTTCCTTGGAGACAATTGTAAAAATTTGCTTAACAAGTTTTAAATGTGCAGAAATCTTTTTAGAAAACAGCACACTCCCCATTATCAGGTCTAATGTAGCAGAAGGACAGGCCGGATAACAAAAAAGCCGGATAAGAAGAAGATCTATAAACTCATTTCTTTGTTCACTCAATAACAGTAGACAAAGTTTTTATACTAAAACTCATGGCTATAATACGTATTTCCTCACTTCGCATTAAGTATTAAGCCCTCTATTTATCTCAGGTCACTTATAATGTGGACGCAGCCGCGGCGAAGCGAATCATAAAAGCAGTTGCCGGCAACAAGTCAAGTTAAAATAGAAGTTTATATACTACACTTCAAATTTCAAGAATTTGTTAGAGAAAAAGTAAGTTAAAGGATATAAACTGCTCACATTTTAACATTATTTCTGCAATCTTCATTGTGGAATACCTAAAAAAGCACTAAGAATATCCCAAGAACAGTTATAATCAGGAACAGTGACAACAATTGAGGTCCGTAACTCGCTAACGAAACACTGAACAACGAGCAGAACGCTGCTCTTTTCCCGTCACAACTTGCATTTTGCACACGACACGTAGGAGCATCGTAGCAGAAGCCCGCTTCCAATACCTTGGCTATGTTGCCAATGCAACGCCATGCCTACCTCATTTAATGACGATAAAAGAAAACTAGGCCGGATAGTAAGGAAGTCGGGTAGTCGCGAAACGGTTACTAGGGTGTGTACTGTATAAGTAAACACTACGTACAAGTTTCCATTCACGATTCAATAGCAATTCCCAATGGATAGACATATACTTTCATTTGAGAATATACTCTAAATGTAGCAAACAATTATGTTTTATGCTCCTTCAGAAAATAAATACAATACCGAAGAAAATTACGAGGTCAATATATTTTATACAATAATCTATCGTTTAGATGAATCGTATTTAATAGAATATTATTGGTATATAAACAAAAGTAGTTCCATGCTTTTGCCATCCAATAGTTGAAATATGAAGCTTTAATTATAACTACTTTCCAGTATTTCCTTGCTTCTGAAACATCCGCTGATCGAAACATTGAGCGTCCTCAACATGGTCGTTTACTGACCTAAAATAGTGAAATACAAAGCTTCATATTTCAGTCAATTTTGTTTGCTAAAGAATGGAAATATTTTTTAAAATTAAAAATGATAGTGTTAATGGTAAGAGTTTAATTTAAAAATGTTAGTTAATGTTAGTTAATATTCATTTACTGAGTTACTCTAGATAAAATCTTTAGATAATTTAAAGCATTTTTTCTCAACAAGAAGTATACAAACATCTCTAATGGTTTAGATATCAGATACTGGATCACACTTAGGGTGGATAGACACCCATATAATTTATCATTCACTCTGCTAATACAAGTGAATGATAAAAAGATCTATTCTAGTTATTAAACTAGACTGCAAAAGCAAGTTACATATTTATTTGTGAAGAATTTCACAAATCAAAGCATTCGATAAATCTAAACATTCAAGACATATTAAATAATTCTAAAACTCATTAACTCATCATTCTAAAACTCCAATGTTCAAATTATAAAACAGTATTATAGCATTTATAATTTGGACATTGGATTTGAAATTTCAAAACATAATAAATAATCCCTTCTCAAAGTTATGGAAGAAAATATTTTGCATGACATAACCATGGTGTATCAAGGTCAATTAGTATCAAAAGCAAAATATCATTTTTTTAAAATTTCATTCGCCACATAGAATTTTAAAACTTGATATAAATTATGAACTCATTATTTGATTTCGCTGCAATGGTCATGTCACTTCACTCTTCATCGCAATATCACTGACAAAGAGTTGAATACCAAATTAAACTTGATAAATATATTAAAGTATAATATTTACAAATACTTTTTTTGTTTAGAATGATTTTATAAAATGCATTTCTATTTAAATAAATAAAAATAAATTTTCAAATACAAAAAAAATAACAAAATATCTGATAAAAGACATATTTTTAAAGTTTCAAGGTTTAAAAAAATGGAAGGAGACGGGGCAAACATACAGCAGCTTCAGCAGCACTCCTTTTTACGCAAATCAAAAGAAAGGTCACTAGTCGGATTCCTATTAATCCACTTTCAATCGATTAATAACTTTTGCATGTTTCAATAAAGATTGTGAAGTAAGGAAGATGTGTCAATTTTTCATGCAATAGAAAAGAATAGCTATGTAAAAAAGGTTAATAATCGTCCTCTTCAGAGGTCACAATACCACTAGAAAATATTTAATTATCGATGGTTGGAAATGCTTAAAAAGCATTCAACATTTAAATGCATTTCACATATGATAAATGAAATATCCAAGCCTAATAATAACCTTAATTACTTAATCATAATAAGCGCTCCGACTTTCAGGGAGATATTTTATTTTTACTTTTATTTACCTAGTTACTTGGTAACCTCGCGTAACTGACTTACTACTAACTTTTGCCTATTTTATGCCTCTTACCTAATTTATCAATTGGCAGTATATTAAATTATAACTTAAAGACAATGAATATTTCATTTGAACTTTTAAATGCAATTCACGTTTGATAAAATGAAGCTTCCTTACCTAATACTTAAAAACCTAACTATAATGAGCTTTCGTCTTCCCAAGAAAATACCTTTTATGAAAATATTTCCCTAGATAAATATTATTCTGAAAGAGAATGAATATAAAGTATACAATTTTAATCAAAATTGAGTTTCTCTTCGATCTATCTTTCCCTCTGTCAAAACAGCAAATATTACAAGATAATTTGAAAGGCTGCCCAAAGCTCAAGGGAGAAAAAGCATTTGCATACGCTACAGCAGAGGCAGCTGCTTGAAGAAGGAACCACCTCTATCCGATATTTCTGAGATAAGTTCAAGTGAAGCAAAAACGAAAGTACCGATAAAGAAAATTGGACCCTCCTTCCATTCTGGAACGATGTCGTTCTAGGAAGACAAATGAGGGTCTCCCAAGGGAGGCAAGCAGCGAAGGAAAAGGAAAGGGGCGACTCCTGAAGGCTCTCGGGAGCGGCCCTCGCCCCAGCAGAGATGATGAATTTTGTTAGCTCCGACAAGGAAAGATTGAATGTGCTCCACTTCACCCTACAGAGCTTTTAGAAAACAGATAGAAAATCCCGAAATCCTCAGTGAATCGTAATTGCACCGTTTAGATGAATTGGAAGAGAGGATTCCTTCTGGAAGTGAGTTGAACTAATTATAAAGCAGGAGAGATAAACAGTTCATTCAGCGGCATATTTCAATTTTCGATGTAGAAAGAAGAGCTTACAGCTATTTCCTGAAAGTTTGAGCGTCTTTTTGAATAAGCAATATTCTATAATAGATATGCTCGTTGCATAGTGTTTAATTTTTTTCCCCCCTCTAAAGATTCGGTTTTCGACAAAAATATGTTTATATCGATCCAAATATTTAAGAGAAAAAAAACAATAAAAAAATCTTTGATTCATGAAAATGAAATAATAATAATAATAATAATTTCACTAGTTATCTAAAATTATTTTAAATATGATGGTTTGTTGGCCTATCTTTGCTTACGAATATTGGTAAAAGATGAAACATTTTTGAAGAACATAAAAGAAATTGTTTTTGCAACATACACAAAACCAGTAGGAGTAGTAACCGGAAAATTCTTTAATGAAAGTGTTATCCTCGAAAATCCATATAAAAATTGTGAAGTTTAGGTAAGGCCGTGAACTCCACGAGTACATATATTTTTACTTTGAGTGACAAACAGATGAAAATATCGCTGTTCCGTCGAAGCTTATTCACGAATATCGGGAAAAGTGCAATGAGCCCGTATTATGACAGAGCAATTCCGTTTTGTTCTGAAATGTTTAGATGTGAAACGTGTTTTTTATCCAAAAGAACACTCACCGCAAATTCAAAAGTAAAAAAAAAAAAAAAAAAAATCATGATTTAAAATGATGTCGAAAAAAGTGCAGTATACTCGTTATAACGGAGTCATTTCCCGTTGTGCTAAAATATTATATTCGAAAAAAACGAACTGGCTTTCCAGAGCATTTATTTATTATCTTTATTACGAATATTCCAATCAATGGCAGAGATATAGTGAAAACATTTTTAAAAAACGTTTTTTAGCAACAAACTTAAGAAACAACGTTTGCAATTTCTATTTCCTTGTATATGAAATATAGAGAAAATATTGCAATCATCGAAAAATTCGAGTTCGAGATTTTGACAAATCTCATCGTTTTAGATCTCCTTGAATTAAAACAACAACAACATATTTTTGGAAAATATCTGTCTGTGAGAAAACTCAAAAAATGCTTGGCGCTATACAGCTGAAATTTGGTGCATGGTCTTAATACCAAATTTGTAGATTTCTATCAAATTTTGAGAAGGAATCAAAGGAAGTCTGTTCGGCTGTCCAAATACTATTTAACACGATAAGAACAAAACCGAAGAGATCTAAGTGGATATAGTAATTCGATTCATAAATTTAAGATCTATAGTGTAAGTACCTGTCAAATTTTGAGTCAAATCCAACGAGGTTGACCGTCTGTCGGTCATTATTTTCAGAAATATGTAAGGGAGATAAAAAAGCAATGCCTTAAATATATCAAATTTGGTACGGGACTTTATTACTACAAGTGTAACTTTCTGACAAATTTTTGTTTCAATCTGTCGGTAAGAACGCGTCTGAAATTCAAATGCGCTTTTTGGATGCTTTTAACCGCATGCCAGGGATTAATCATCAAAAAACCTCGCCAAGGATGACACGATAGATTCAGTCAAAATTCTAAATTCATGCCAAAGTTTAATATTTCGTAACTATTGTATACCAATGCCATGCAAGACTTTCTCTGGAATAGCACCATTTCTTAGAAAATATGCTAGAAAGTTTTAAGAAAACAACTACCGCTGGTTAAATAGCGACATGTGTTACATAATTGGATTGTATAATCATTTTTTTATTAACAGCTATGGAGTGAGATACAGAAAACATGCACTTGAGATATGTTGATACAAGCAAATATAATGTATGTTTATATTTTTGCTCAATTTTATCACATATTTTTTATATCAGTTCATCTAACATTTCTCATCAGTTTCGTAAGAGGTTTCGGCCAAGTTGACGAGAAAGCAAAGAGAGAAATAAGCACGGGATAAAATCTGCCAAAGCCCAGGAAGAGAGTTCTGGGTAAGGAGACGAGAGAGAGAGAGAGAGAGGGTAAAAGGAAGTAGTACAATTTCTAGTATTTCACTCGGGATATGCCTCGGATCTGGACGGCCATAATAGTTACAATTATATTTTAGAAAAAACACTTGGCTTGTTCATCATTGGTATAAGGATAATCGTCCAGGGGGCTCTCTGACTCTTGATTGTAGTAGGCAGGATTAGATGACTTCTACTCTCTTTCTCAGTGGGCACCTTAGAACTAGGAAATATTCTGAGGGTTCTAAGCCCTTTAATGTCTATCCCAAGTGTTTTACGGAAGAGGTTCCATTTGATCACATTCTTATTTGTCTGGTCCTCTCAAGACAGGATCTTACTGACAATCCATTGTTAGTATTGGACTTCTTCAGGACGCACAATTTCATAGACTTGATATAGCTCTGCTGTTCTCGGGGATGTGCAACAGCAACACAATGACATAAAGTCGCCAAAATGCATATATTAATTAAAGTCGTCTGTAACATTTTACGATTCTTCAAAATCATTTGATCGATATCATACATATAATGATTATATATCTATCTCTCTGTTACTCTTTCTGGCTCTATTTCTTTTTGTCCATCTTTCTGATTACTCTTTATGAAACTATATACGTTCTTTTCTTACAACTTAAACGCAGTAAATAAAAATGCTTCTACCAAAAGATTTAAATTAAAAAATATTTCTATCAGTACCATAACTATACAGATGTATTAATATAACATAATGGACAAATGTTATAGAAATTTGAATTTTTGAAAATTTTTAATAAATGTAAAGAATGATTTCTTAGACAACTTTTTAATAAGAAAACATATTGTGGTGTCTATTAAGAAAAATTCACCATGAGAATAGGTTCACGTTATAATATAATCTTAAGGAAGTTTAACTATTTCTTTTTTTTATTATGTAGGTTCCTGATATAGTTAAAAAAAAGTAATTAGATTTTAAAAAATACAGTTTCGGCTATTGATATCACAGAAATTTAATTTTCAAAAACTAGGAATCAATAATTACAAGATGTCATAGAAAGAATAACATTAAATCAGTTAAGAAAACAGTTAGTGTATGCAAAAAAATCACACAAGACTCATTTAATTAAAATATTTAAAAAATGTACATTAGGGAAAATAAGACACAAAAGTAAAAACTTAAGGACGCCTTTGTTTTGGATATAATGAATGCATCAGAAGAATAATTTCTTGATAATTATAACGTTCAACAGAACTGCTGCCATTTCTAGAATAGTAACCATAACATTCCCTTTGCCTTTCCAGATATGAAAAAACATTAAAAAAAAAACAGTTTTGAAAATGTCACTAGTTTAAAATGCCCAATTTCGTGCAGTTTAACCAGTTAATTGAGTTTGAATACTTGCGATGTCCAAAATCGTAAGATTATATGTTAAAGATATATTCATTACTTACTCGGCTTATGATACTTAAAAACTATTTTGTTCTTTTTTTACCTTGATAGTGAGTTTCATATATTCTAATATGCAAGCCGAAAGTAAAATTCATGTTATTGACAATTCTAATAAAAGAATAATTGTCAATTTTCCGGAAAACTTCCGCGTCCTGCCAGTGATTTATTCTCAAGAGGCAGACCTTATTACAAAAAATACTGAAAATGCTTTTACGTGACAAGTTATTTAATGAACGTGACAAGTTATTTAATGAATGTAAGTTTTCAATTCTTTTTTTAAACATTAAAATACATATTCGGCATAACTCAAACCACAGATTAAAAGCATTTTTTATTCTTGATATCTACAAAATTATCCCCAAAATCTTTCATAAAAACAACGTACTTAGCTTAGAAAGCATGCAAGCTTTACAATTTTTTTCCAACTTGTGAGGAATGAGAATTTGCTCGCTCATAGATTGGTTCTAAACGAAATAACATGTCTTTAGACCGAAGAATGACAGTGACTAATGCATGTGATACTTTTTTTTTTCACACCACGGGGATTAAATTCAGCGCTTACTCGACAATTCCGATTACGTCTCCAGAGCCAATTGCCACTTATTCGGCATCCGTTTTTCACTCATTCCTCCCTAACCCCTTATTAGATCGACTCACGCTAAAAACTTTGCCACGTGACCTCCCCCACCCACTTCCTGACATATCCTCGAAATTCAGCGACCGTGAGCGTGAATGGGACGCATTTTGAAGATATTTTTTTCCTTTCTACACTGGGATTTTTCTCTCTTCCTAAGTGATACTGTCACCATGGCAACCGAATTAGACGATAAACACAAGGGGGACACAAGCGGAAGTTTAAAAAAATTTCTTTTGGGAATAATCGATTGAAAAATACAACTTTTTTCCTCTGAACGTAAGAACGCTTCGTGATTTAAGATCTAATGCAAAAAGAAGAAAGGATATTATAAAAAAGAGAAATACGAGACAGTCTTTTATTTTTTCCGAATGAAATATTGATGAGATTAAAGAAATATAAAGCGAAGGCGATGAAAAAAGTATTGATAATTTATAATCTTTTTACAGAAAATGTTTCTGATTCGGCAATTCACAGCTCTTTAAGAAACATTAAGCGATGATATTAATCGACAGCAATGCAATAAAGCATATATCTCAGTACCCTCTTCCTTTCTTTACAAATTATTTTGCTCTATGCTAAAAATTGAAACGCATCAAGGAGATTTTAAAGTAAACAAATAAATAAATAACATAAATAATGAAAAACGTAATATAATAATAAATAAATCTAATATTAAAAAAATGAATTTTTGTTTGTTCGTATTTTATGCGCTGCCGTGCCGTTTATCCAATTGCGATAAAATTTTGCCAACTTATTGTTTGCACTTGCGTAAAGATTATAGGCATATTACAATTATTATATCTAAAATCAAATAAATAGAATAAATATTATTTATACTTCTTCTTTATACATTATTCAATTTCAATGAATATATTAAAGAATGAATGTATATAAGAAACTAAATATCCTTCTATCTATCATTCCTAATTAAACAAGATAGCTATTTCAAATTTCAAAGGATATTTTCCAAACTATTTCTTATCTGGCAGCAACGAGCCGGGTACCAGCTAATAATGGATAATAATAACATAAATAAATAACGAGGTAACAAAAGAACTATACATAAAATAATTTGGAAGAAAATTTAAGAATTTCTTTTAATCTGTTCTTTTCATAAAAATGCGCAGTAAACAGCCAATTTAAAGAAATTTAATTCAACACATTTTTTACTAAGCGGACAGAATCGAATATCTGTTTTAAAACTTTTTTTTCACTCCTCTAAACTCAGTAAGTAGTTTTTGTTTTGCTTTGTTTTTGTTGCCAACATTTTATGTACATTAAACATTTTATGACATAATGTTAAAAGCAAAAGAAATGAGTTTCAAATGGATCCCATTTTAAATATAACTGATAACATAACTCACGATTTCACTGATTTTCGATTTTAGATATTTTGCATTTTGCCACCCAATTAGTTCGTAAAATAGAGAATTTACAAAACTCAATTTAATAAATCACTAATGAAAAAATAATTTTATTAACAGCAGCATTGAAGAACCATTATCAAATGCGTTCATGCATAAAATTACAAAATCAATCAGATGGAAAAACAATTGAATACGAATGTAATATGAACTGAAGCCCTTCGAGAATACATCTAAACGCGAAAAAAAAAATCCTTTGTTTTATTCAGCACAACACGAATAAAAAAAAATCTAAAAACCAATTAGAATAAAAAAAGCATTTAAATAACAACGTCTACTTTTTTTTCTTATTCTATATGGCAATTGTCAAAACATCGTCTGCTTTTTATTAAACACTTTTTAATTAAGCATTTCGACATTTTGTAGACTTCCGTGGGGGAAACGATCTCTCGTGTAGTGACGTGGGAGGTATCATCGAATAGGTCGTGAGATAGGGTTGTTGAACAAAAAACAAATAAGAACGGATTCTAATATAAGAACATCAGTAAAAATAAACTATGAAAAAAGTAGTAGATGAAAAGCGTGTTGGAATGTACTACCGCGTGAGAAGCGGATCAACACTCCCATCGCCGTAATTCATGGATTAAAACTCTTCGCTGTTTTTTACGAAGGTGTTTTTCTTTATGAGTTTTTGCATCTTTATTTTTACGTCCCTTCTCCTCCCTTTTATAAATCCTAGATGAAAAAAACAGTATGATCTAAACAGACTTTTAAAAAACGCTATTTAGAAGAAAAATGAATACTGCTTTTTAAACACTAGGAAGCTAAATAAATTAGCAAATTGATTTAAATGCGAATTTATTAACAAAACAATTCGTAAATCGAAAAGAAAAATGCACTTTCCTTTCACTCTCTTTCTCTTTCTCTCTTATTTGGCATAAAATAATTTTCAATCTACAAACTGATGTAATTTTTATTTCTTTTAAAATGCTATGAATTATATTGATTTTAAAATAGAATGAAGCGACCAGTAAAAAAAAGAAATTTCCAAAACCCTTCTAAGGAAAGCTCTCATTTTGCCCATCGAAAATAGATTTTTGAATTAAAGTGATTTTTACGCAAGTGTGAAAATGCTCGTCAAAATATTAAGTATTTAAACATGAACCAACCATTTCCGACTTAGTCGATATCACTAGTGCTGAAAATCGAAAATCGCCAGCTTTTTTAAATTCAGATCTACAATGGACTATAAATATAATATAGTAAATGAATTCTTTGGTCTTTTTGGTTTATGTGTAAAAAAAATATTCGAAACTAAATTAAAACTGCACGTAATCAAATTTATCAGAAGTGTGTTTCTATGTGATAAAATCTGCAATAATATCATTTATGTTAATTTATATTAGTTAATAACTTACCAAATTTAATAACATTCTTTTATATACATTTTAAGTTAGAGATTTGAAAGAATTCATTTAAAAAACACAGAAAGATTTGTTATGTAAAAATTGTAGTTACAAAAATTCTTAAATAGACTTAAAATACAGACGACAACAATTTTTAAAAAGTAAAAAATAGATTTAATCAACAAAAAGAAAAACACGGTATTTCAAAAATATTCGATTGACTTTATATATTTTTACGAACTATATGGATATAATTAAGATAAAAAATATTTGAAATAAAGTTTTCAACTTTCAAAATATAATTCAATCACTCGTTAAGGAGGAATATGCCATTTTTGGAAACTATTCAATCGGAAACTGACGATTAAAATGAAATACAAAATTACTGTAAGCCTGTAAAACAATTTGTCCTAAAGTAAGTACAATATAGCAATCACACAGTCATGGCCTGCTTGACGCTTTCAAAGACGGCATGCAAGATTTGGGTGCCGCATTTCTAATTCCTAATTTTCAGTAATAAATATTTTTTTATTAATTTTAATTTAAGTAGCTTTACGTAGCAAATTTTGACATACCGAAGTAAAAACGGCTTTGATAATGAGACATTCTCTGGAGAACTAGTTTTTATATCTTGAGTATAAAAAAATTCAAAATGTAAATTTCAAATTAGCTTAGCTATAGTGTAAAAAGTGATCATATTTTGAATTCAATAAAAATTATATTTAATTATTAGAGATATTTGTCGACCATTTAGTTCACTGGGATTGATGATTGCTAAAAATTTCAATTTTTTCTTCAGCAAAATATTTTTGAACTTCAAATTTATACATATCTAACTTACATTATTTCAAAAACCAAATACGGTTCTGTTTATTGTGTTTTGCATTTCTCTAATTTTCGTCTAAATCTTTATACATCTAATTATATCACAGGAAACAGCAGCGGCATTTTAAAATGGAGGCACTTTAAAACATTGTCTGATTTTACACTTAAATCTTGAGTACAAAAAAAAAATATTAAAACCAGGGTTTTACTAAAACCTACGCAACGTGGAAATATAAGCCAATTTTTCATATCTGGATCACACAAAAAAAATGAAAAATGTAGAATTAAATATTAATAACAATAATGCGTATAGTTTGAGTTTCACTTCAACGATGATGTATACTATTGTCAAATACGTCTAAAACATTTATAGAAAATAATTAAAAATAGAAATTCAAATTACATGGCTGAAAATTTGGTATGAATACAAAGTTGATTTTTTTTTAAATTTTAAGATGCTGTAAAAAATCAATTTTTCTTCAATAAAATTTTGCTTTGAGATGTGCATCCCCCTCCCCTTCCATAGTACAGGGTGGTTATAAACTTCCCCTATAAACAGCATCCTACAACACAAACGGGTGAACGGAACGAAATTTGGTATATAGGCTATGCACAAAATGCGCTCACGGAATTTAAAAAAAAAAAGTTCAAAAATGTCCACCAGAGGGCGCCTTTTCTGGAAAAACATTAAATTTAACACAATAGGCGACCAAAACAGACTACAGATATAATATTAACAATCCAGAACAAGAATTATGAGTAATAAAATGAAAAAAAGGGGAAAAGCTGAAACTCCATAACGTTTCATGTGCGAAGCATCACAACTGATCTGTTATGATTTGCTGTTGAACACACTGCCCATCGACGTGAAATATTGCAGGTGAATGAGGGTGATCACTTGGAGAACTTTTATCTACACCGTCCTGGACTCGATTAACAACTGCTCCTCTGGTGCAATTTCGTCCTAATCTGTTCTTGTCTTTGCAAACTAAACTGTTTTTGTTTTTTTCCCCTAAAACAGTGTACTTTTATTTTTTTTCTTACTTTTTCTTAACGTAGTTCGATCACGAGGTGATAAGAAACTAGCCAATAAATGTTAATATTGCTTCTGTATTCCATTTAAGTCGTTTGTTGTATTTAAATTAATGTTTTTCCGGAAAAGGGCGCCCTCTGGTGGACATTTTGGAACTAAAAATTTATTTTTCGAAATTCCGTGAGCGCATCTTGTATGTATACCAAATTTCATTGCAATCCGTTTGCGCTGTAGGATGCTGTTTATAAGGGAAGTTTAATTATAGCAACCCTGTATATATGTGTGTCGAGTTTGGTAACTGCAGATCAAACGCACTGTAGAGCACTAACACACGCATTGTCATCTTTATGATGAGTAGAGATGTAGCAATATTTTTGAGTAAAGCAAAAAAAAAAAAAAAAAAATACTATAAAACTTGCAAAAGTGATTAATTAAGAATATTTTTCGAACAGCATTTCGAAATTCCAGCCATATTTGATTTCAATTTGTAGAAATTCGAGTACAAATCCCGTGTAATTTAAACAAAAATGTCATAATAAATTTTGAAAATACTGCAAAAGTGGTGTTGATTTTTAGTTAGATTCTCATTCATTTATTCAGCTCATGTCTGTTGATGGAAAAGTAATATAAAACAACTAAACTACAAACAAGAAATTAATGCCATTTTTATAAAATATCATTTCATGGAAAACTATGTGTAAAATATCAAGAGCTTAAAAAAACTAATAGCACGTTTATTGCATTTTTTTTAACTTTTAATAATAAAGTCAAAGTTATACAATTATAAATATGGAAAACAAACGACCTTTTCTTATTATATAACATAAAATTCCATTAAAACAGGCGATAACAGTAATTTTTAATTTTATTAATGCAAATTCAATTATTAAGTAATAAAATGTCCTTATATTTCGTTTAAAATTTAATCAATTTAAACATTCACACTGTTTTGAAAATATTTTGAAAACATGGGGATACCTGATGTGTACATTTAAAAAAAAATCTATTTTCTAAATAAAGCAAAAACTTGTATATAAAATTTTATTCATATGTTGTCGGAACAGAAAGTCGTGTACGATACAAAACGATCATGTAACATTTTAAAGAACAACTGCTCATACAATTAAGTCAATCTCTAGTCAATTCAATGGAAAAAATATCGATGGCTCTGAGTTAGAATAAGTAATATCAAAATTCCTTGAGTAATGTTAAATAAAAAGTTATGTAGGTAAGAATGGATGGTGCGTGTAAATTCTTCTGAAGTTAAGAAATTGAAACTCACCAGAAAAAGCAAATGTTTGTATTCGATCATCATAAAGAAAATGTTCATTAAACTCCCTGGGATCACCTTTTATTTTTGAAATGATAATGGAAGAAAAAAACTGCACGTGTCTTTAAATTATTATTGCTATAAAAAAAGAGGGGCAAAGATTTTAATTATATCCATGGGCTACACAAGTTGAGTCTTATACAAAATGTGTGGGATAAAAATTCGTTATTTGAAGAAAAACTATCATGCCAGAAGCAAATATATGTTGCGAGTTAATGCACAGAATGGTTTCAAGAAATATTAGCTTACTATCCTGTCTGTAAAAAAATTATAAAAGGCAAAAATGGCCTCACTTAACACGACACCCTTAATCAAAATTAATAATATTTAAGCATATTTTTTCTGCAGTACTTTAAAAAAACTTTAATTTTTTAAACCTTTTTTAAAAAAATAAATACATGCTATGATAATATATGATGAAGATAAACATTTGTATTTCCTACTTTTCAGAAATTGGTTTTTAAATGTGACGAAATGGGTATAATAATAAATTAAAACATCTCTGAATATAACAAATGGCGCTTGATATAAAGACTTTTTACAGACAGTGAATTAAAGAATAAATAAATAAATATTATGAAGAAAAGGTCAATTAAAATTTCGATGAAAATTTCCTTCGCCATACCTAAAATCTTTCTCACAATAAAACAGATCAACAAACTTGATTTAATAAAAAAAAAATTCAATTATGACAAAGTATGAAATGTAATGTCACAATGCATACATTACCAGAAAGAAACAATCGCTAATAACATTCAACCAAATATCAGTTAGAATGAAATATAAACGATAAAACCAGTTCTTCAAAATAAATAAAATTTGTATCTTCAACGCACCTGAAACATTCTCTGAAGATAAAGACATTAAAAAAGAAAAAACAAAGATAATAATAGAATTAAAAAATTCCCGTCGAATTTCTCGCCGTCACCCACCACGATAGAGCAAACAAAGCGTCCCAATGCCACCGAATGTAACTAAAAACTGAAAATAAAATAACAGAAGACTGGCGAGGGCTCATTAGGCTTATCTTCTGTTCAACAGACCGGAAACACAAACCAAACGATAATGAAAAACGCGAGGGCAGTGCAGAAATAAAAACGGTCGACGGTGAGACAAAAGAGATAGAATTCCTAAGAACTGTCTGGATTGTATAGCAAACGATAAGATGTTGCGAGTGTTATAAAAAAATAAATAAAAAGAAAGAACATTCCTATAGCACAGAAATTATTTCTGATTCCAATCGCCAAATTCTTCTGATGGAACAAAAGTTATAATTATTTTTGAGTAATGAATTGCCACTTCAATTAGTGTAATTAACATCGGTCATATTTATTAAGCAATATTTCAAACTAAATGAAAGAGGTAACACGGATTTTAATGATACTAATTTTCTTTATGCCCTAACGAAAAAAAAAAAAATTCCCCTTCTATTCCACTACTACACTAAACAAGAAATTAATTAATTGGTGTATCCATAAATTAAATTTACGAGAAACGAATAAAATACTAAATAAGTATTTACATAAGAACAAAGCTTATTATATATATATATATATA
>JAPMOR010090047.1:81844-113276 GCA_026543865.1 Argiope aurantia
TATATATATATATATATATATATATATATATATATCAGCAAAATATAATTTTTAATGTTTCGAATATTTATGGAATATTTAAAGTTGATAATTGAAAGCTTCATTATGGCGTTAAATAAGAACTTTAATTAGCAAAAAAAATTTAATAGTATCAATGAATTATGACTTTCATAACTTAAAAGACCTTAGAATTTTTGGTTTTAATCCAAGTAATAAGAATTAAACGAGAAATACTTCAAGGAATATAAAATAAATTTGTCTTTTAAAACATCATAAAAGCTTTGTGCTCTATTTAAATGCTATCATATATATATTTCAAGAAGCATTAAATATAATTCAGTAAATCCAATAAGGCTAAAAAAGTTTAATATCATATCTATTTCCTAATTATATATAATGATTCTGTATCAACTAATTAAGTTCATACCCAGATTAAAATAACTAAATTTACTTACAAAAATTCGTTTCATATAAAACATATTTCGTGGCGAATCTAACTGCAAAATAAATAACAGTTTCCAAAATAATTACGGCATGCTTTGTACCAAGTAAGTGGGACGCGGTGGTCTGGTGGTAAGGTCTCGGCTTCGGAACAGTTTGAGACCCGATTCCACCGAAGAACCGTCGTGTAAGCGGGTCTGGCGCACGTTAAACCTGTCGGGGCTAAACGTCCTCCCACTGGTGTGGTGTGGAAGCTTGGAAAGGGGAGTGCCAAAACAGGTGTCGTCCTCGTCATCTGATCGCTGTTCAAAATTACGACGTCCGTCTCAAAATAACCCTAGTGTTGTTTTAAAATGGGACGTTAATATAATTAAACTAAACTGTATCAAGTAAGTATTAGTCGATTCCGTTGTTATGGATGTTGGGAATGTCATTCAAATTTGCACTTAATTCATGGCATTCAAATAAAGTCATTGCTATCCTCATTTTCTTGGAATTGTGGACGGTGTGAATATGCAAGATAATAATAACAGTTTTGAACAATTTTCTCTATTTATTAACATCCAACCGAATGATATTCCATTTAAAAATTTCAGGCTTAATATTTCAAAAAATTTCAGTTCTAATGTCCATCAAAAGAATATCCAACATTTCAATTAAAATGAAACGATTATAAAGCTAAACTAATTGACCAGATTCACCAGATAAGACTGTTTATTTATTTGAAACTACCAAATCAATGCGAATTATCAAATCAGTATTATACATCTTGAGTGATGTCTAATTTTTTTTTCATTTAGCTTGCGAAAAAGTTAACGCTGGAGACACTCTTATAAAATAAATAATCATATTGCTGCTAAAATTGCAAAACTTCTTTGAATCGATCAACTCTTTCAGATAGGAAGACATCTTTCAACGAAATTTGATAGCCAATTACTCAGTTTGAATCAAATAAAAAAAATAAAAAATAAAAAACATGCTCCAGAAAGATTCTTAGAGAGAATGAAATTCTCACAGCAAATTCAAAAGGAAATTTCAGATAATTCATGTGAGAGAAATTCTTTGCTTTTATTTGTGAAACTCATTTAAGCTCAATTTTTAAACGCGATCGATGAATATGAATCAGTTAGAGATCACAAATAAAAGAGAAAAGGAACTAATAAAATGCAATCGGTAAGGTCTGAATCATTTATAAATTAATTGTATTTTGAAAATGCATCACGTTTTGATTTCGACATGTAAGAACACCTTGACTTCGGCACTAAATTTTTTTAACACCTGAAAATTCTAGACTTGCAATCCTTTTAAAAATGGCTCTTTTTAAATTTTTAACTTTTCTCTATACTAAATATAAGATAATGTATTATAATCATCAAAAATTCAACTTGGAGATACCACATTTCAGAGTTTTTTGAATTGGGATTTTTTTTAGCTATGTCTGTCTGTTCGTCTATAAACGGGATAAATCAAAAGCATATTGAACTAGAACGATGTGATTTTGCATGTATTATGAACGCCGAATTTGTGGATGTTTATAGAATTGGAACGAAATTTTTTGAAGGTAAGTCTATTTGCGGAGATTTTCCTTTTTCGGAATCATCTCTGTCTGTGGCTACGATAACTGAAAACTGTTTTGATCTAGACGCATAAGATCTGATATATAATTTTTACATTAAATTTGCAGATGTGATATTTTAGGTGAAATCTATGAGCCGAAAACCTGGCTTCTGTATTTCCACATACAAGTGAACACGAAAACTAGAAAACGTAAAAAACGGATTGGAACAAATTTAGTACACAGTTCCAGCAGCTAAAGTAAATCTGTACCAAATTTTGAGCCAAATGTGTCCATCAGTCTGTACAGCCGCATGCATGTCAACATAATAACTGAAAACACGAGACGATTAAGGTAAATGAAATCTGGTAAGTCATCTTATTTGTAATATTGCAACAATATTAAACAGGCGCGGTGTATGTCATATGTTCATGAATTGGCTAAAAAAAAATCTTGCGCTTAATGTATACAAAAGTGACACATGAATGTATGCTTTAAAAATAACTTATAATTATCCAAGAAAAACATTTATATAAAGTACATATAATTCTCGATTTACAGTTGAGATTGGTTCCTCTAATATACTTTGCAATCTTAAAATTTGAATTGACATTTCAGTATGAAAAAAAGATGTTAAGGATTTATCATAACGACAGTGTGATAAAATGAATTACAAAAGCAAGTACAATCAACTGACCAACCTAATGTCTGTAAATGCACTCGTTTGCGGAGACAGGGTAATGCCTAGAGCATGAAGGGATGGAACAGCAGGCGTAATTTTAAAAAAATCACTTATGTGAATGCTCTAATACAAAAAAAGATGCAGCTCTGTAAATGGTCTAAAACGATTTAACCTTTACTGTAAAACCCGCTCTTATGCATGGTTTCTGTTCAATTGTTCATGAAATTTTAATATAAATCAAAATTTCTTTTTTATTATGAGCTGCACCTCCTTGTTTGTAGTGTAGTATCTAGAGATGGATAGTTATAGTGACTACTTTAATTGCAGAAAATTTAAAAATATGCATACTGTATGGTACGAATACATACACTTTGGAAATAAACAAAACATTAACGTAAAACGTAATTTTAATTAAATTAGGTAACTGATTTAATTAATTAAAATCAGTTAGAATTATTTTTAGTGTTCATTAATATATAACACTGATCTGAAAAAGTATACGGCACTTCTTAATTTTCGAATAAAAAACTGATGAAGCAAAGACTAGAAAGCATGACGTCAAATATCCGCCCTTGGATTGTTTCAATTTGAAACATGCAAATTACCCTTAGAACGATTACAGCAGAATCCAATTCCCCCCCCCCGGGAGAACTTCTAATATGGGCATGAAAAGCTTCCAGAATAGTGGTTGGTTCTCGCCACCCTGGTGGGTATAGAAATGGTATGGGGTGGCTACGCCCTACCAAAGCCGGGACGTATCTTCTACAGTAGTAGTTGTAACGTGGTCGATGAGGGGCCCTCACCCTAAGTTCCCGCAAATGCTGTTGCGTTGGTCCGGCCATTCAGATATTTCCATTCCATCTTGCAGCGGGGTTTAAAAGTAAATTATTCCTCATTTTATTATAGGAAATTATTTTTTAACCAAGCTACATAATACAAATACAAGATAATACGAAAGACGAATATTCCAGAATATAATGTATTTAAATAAAAGTAGAGAATAAATAACCAATTAAAGGCTGCTTCGGTAATGTGACATATACTGATTGGCGGATATTCTTCGTGGTGGCCATTGAAATGGTCTAAAATCCTATAATATAACAAAGCTTTATAACTCGGCCAGCTTTAACAGTGTGTAACATTCTAATTTAAAATTTTAATGGGTTATTGAATATCATTAACAGTACTGGAGGGCAGTATAGAATTTCAGACTACATAATTTTTCCATCAGTGCGTTTATCATCACAAACACTACAAAATATAATTCTTTGCATCAATCAAAGCATTCTACCAAAAGAAAATATATGTGTATCGTTACTAATTTCGATATTGAGCTACGATTAGAATTACTTAATAAATAAGAATTACTTCATCTATTATTTAATACATAAATTTGCCAATGCAAAATTGCGTCTCAAAAATTTAAATTTTGTCATATTAATACGACTACTAGCTGCCAATGTGAACTAACAGTTATCGCATTAATACTAAAATTATGCAAAACACCTGAGCCATAAATGATATTTGAATACATTATTATAACAATAACAATATTTCACGAGTCAATGGGAAATTGTCAGCATAACCCAAGCATAATAATTAAAAACCACTTGCGTCACAAAACGACACAAACTATCCGATCCATTGCAGAGAAAACCGCATGTTTCGTAAGTGAAATTATGCCTGACCTTCCCGCTAACCTTTTGAGAAGGACGTCAGTGTTGGTAACAGGTTGGCATTGCCATCTGCATGTTAATAAATTCCACCCTGTGCCTATTGTTTATTAGTTTTTCTCTCGGCCGTTTGTTTACTCCTAATCGAAACAGTGACTTCACTGCAGTGATACAGCGAAAGTGAAGCTGATGTTTCATTTTGTTGAACGAAAGCAACAATGAGAAAAAGTTAGAATACGCAATTCGAATTTGAGTAAAGGATGAATGAATCTTTGGCTTACAGGAACAAAAACATTTGAAAAGGAAAGTCTTTCCCTTGGATTCAATGTTTTATTTTTCTCTCATCTGAGAAACCGGTTCAATTTTTTATTCAGTTTTTCTCACGGAGTACCAATTAATTCATTCTGTGGGAGTTAATGTTCATCACTAGGTGCATTGCAGCACTTAAAGTCATTTTATCGAAATTAAATCGAAATTAAAATATTTATCACTACTGCAATAGCTCTTCTCTCTTTTAGGAGAAACTTCCAAAGATGTGTTTACATTTTAATTTTATTTTGGGAAAAATTTTGTTGATTTTGAAAGTCGTAATTTTTAATTTTGCATTTTAATTAAATTAACTGTGAAATAAATTCACATTTTTAATTTTTTTTTTTTTTGTATTTCAAATGATGAAGAATAAAAAAAAATGGCTTTGTGGTTTAAAGATTTTTAAATTTTGAAAGGAATTGGAATCAATCGGGACCATGACAGAAGCGACATATTAACTCTCTAGTAAGTTAACACTAAGTAATTAATTTTAACAAACGATTTTAGATTCTCAAAACAATGAGCCTTAGTGTTTAGAAAATATTCATTTTATGAATATTTTCATTCGAGATTATGATCTACTATCGGCACCGCCTAAAAAAGCTATCGTTCCATCCTTAAACTTAGAAACTCATACAAATGTAAACTAACTATTGCAGAAATTTCGCGGTAAACTGCAATTCAAATTGAAATGGAAAACAAGTTTTCAATATGAAACCAAACAATTTTTTCCCCCAAAGCTGATAAAAAAAGAATACAACAGTTAAAATTTAGACATGATACATTCAGACTTTAGCAAAACTGTGAAAAAAATTATGAAGCTGCTCCTTCAAAAATAACTTTCAGTACTTATTTTTTTTACAGTAGCCCCTCAATAATCTGACAAATATAAGGTCAAAGGACTGCCGAATGAACAGAAGTGCCATATTAAAGAAGAATTCATTTAAAAACAAAGAATTTTAATAACAAACTGTATTCTGTTTGTATAAAGTCTACTTACTTACGCAGAAAATTATATTACATGTAATAATTATTATAAAATGTAATTCAAACTCTGAACAGTAGTCTATTACTTATGCCAAACGAAGATCACTGACACAGACTTGTTTAGCCTTTCGTATTCTCAACTCGTTCCTCACAAATGCTGGAGAGACGGATTGGCGAAGCTTTGGATTACAGAGAAGCCACTGTATGTATTTGAATAACTCAATCTGAAAACGAAAATTTCTAGAAGACTAATAAATAAAGCATACAGCATTTCATTGAAAATGACGCAGATTCTTTATTTTATTATTAATGGATTTTGAAATAATATCATTAAAGAAAATAATTTTGCACACACATGTACAAAAAAAAAAAAAGAAATAGAATCAAATACAGGAATTTAAATCCTTTCAATGACTTTTTTTAAATAGAAATGTTCTTCTTCATCGTAATAACAAACATTCGAATATTTCTTGATTTGAATAAAAAGTATGGATTTGAATTGAGCAGATAAATAAATTTAAAACAGTTTTGCTAATTCTGATATTAAAGATTTAAAGTCAAAAAGTTAAACTTCAAATCAGTAACACTGAATCATGATTTAAATACACCGATGTGACTTTTATTGAAAATAATTTTAAAAAAAAAACCGCAAAATAAGCATAGCAGTGCAAAACCACAAAATATTCAGTTTCACATGCTTATAAAAATAGAAAAAAGAATAAATAAATAATAATTTAGAATAAAATTCAAGAAAGCGGACAAATATGCGGAAAATTCAAAAAGTGGACAGAATTTTATGTATGTATTAAATGCGTCACAAATTTCATGGTTATTTTAACGATAGAAAACTGAAACATCCCAAGTTATATTCGAACAGGAAATTGATTAACTGTCTAATTAATGGCAAAAAGTCTAATTTTTGAGAGAGAAAAATGCGCCAAACATTAGGAATTAAAAAAATGCATTTCTGAGAGGCAATATCATTCGCGAACGTTAATAAGTGAAATCACATGATTTCCCCTATCAAGTCGCATAATAGATTTTTACATTTCAAAAATACATAAAATATTGTTTATAAAGCACTGATATTAAATATATCAATTAAATAGGGTTGCATTAAAGGTTGAAAATGACAAAACTTTATTAATTTTTATTTGCAGCGGTTACAATTACTGCCTTCTCCTTTCTTCATAGGTGGCGCTACTACAGCCACCTATCAAGAGCCATGTTTTCCCATGATTCCTCATTCTTGTCTCTTGTGTTGTCCTTGCTTGCCGGGTGTATTTGTTCTATGCCTTGTTCTTCAATATGCTTGTGTTAAATGTTTGTGCCGTGGAACTTAACCCGCTAATAAAAAGTAGTTCCTGAAACTGAACTCATTCTTTCATCCATGGCATAACACATAATAAAGAGTCTCGTCCCTCTACATATTAATAATGAAGAATTTGTGCACGTGCTTGTTTGAGTATGTACATATAACGCTTTATAGACCAGATCGTTTGATGCAGTCAGTAAGAATATAAATGGAAACCATATTTGTAACCCAAAATTTGGGGAAAAATTAAATGGAAGTAGAAGATGTGCATTGTGGAATTAATTTTTAATTTTAATTAATAAAAATTAAACGAAATTTTTCGCGATAATTTATGAAAATGTACATTTAAAAAAATTATACCATTTTAAAACTCAAAAAAAAAATTCTTTTTAATGATAACGATTTAATTATCATATAAAATTTTTCTAAATTTTGGCGGTGTTTTTATAATTTTTTTTATTTTTAAAATGTTTGTTTGCTTAATTTTTAACAATAGGTGCCATGGTTAAAACTAAATTCAAAATTCTTTATTACTTCAAAAAATATTTAAACGCGTAATTTTCTACTATTGTTGAAAGCTAATGAGAAAAGATTGTATTTGTTAGTTACGCAATTTGCTTGAGAAAATTTGCATCCCTATGCCATGAAATAAATATTTTATTCAAATGATGGATAGCTCAAACAACAGCATTATATGAGTAAATAATACGATTTTAAAATCTATCACATTTGATGCTTAAAACGACACGACATAGTTGAAGGAATAATGAGCATGAAGCTATGTAAAAGAGCTAATAAAGAGAGCTAAATAAAACCAATATAGTCAGCGAAATTGCTGGTCGCCAAAGTTGGCTAAACTCAAATAATTCTGGCGTATAAGCAAACGTAAATTATCCGCAAGAGTACTACCGTAAAAAGGAAATGAGAAAGTTATCAAGAGAATTTCTCAAGGTAACAGAGATGCGTAGAATAAAGAATAACGCTGTTTAAATAATACAAAAGAGCACTTTGAAAATAAAATGAAGCTTTCCCTTAAGAACTTGACTGCAGAACAATGAAGTCGTTCTACTCCAACTTCTTGATTCAATTGATCAAAAACACTTATTCCAATCACTATGTTATCCTCGCATCTCCTATAATCCGATTAAATTTTGAAAGGGAAACCACTTTAATTCCAATCATCAAGTAAAGAAACCATTCAAGATACGACACCGAATTGACTTTTTTTCCGACCTCCCCATTCAGAATAAAAATTTAAAAAATGAAAGCGGAAAGAACCAATAGAACTTCCAGACACCATCATGCATTCGTAAATCCCCCATCCTTGAGAATGGTTAGCCTTCCTCGACCCATCTCTCTCTATAATAAAGCCAAAATAAAATACAATCGTCATAAAAAGAAAGATAAAAGGGAAGCCCCGAAAAAGAAAGGCTAGATAAGAAGAAATGTGTCTCAAAAGATGACCGGACTGCAGCCAACGCCCTCTAGAAGCCAAGTGTGAATTATTATCCTATTAAGAGGAAGCATGCCTTCTTTTTATCCTTGTCTTGATGAGAGCCCTCCTCGGACGTTAAAAGGAGTTTCAAGGGATTATGGAAATGTGGAAGCGCTATCTGGTATTTTTATGCCAGAGAGAAGACAGTAATGGCCACTTAAAAGATGTTAAGTTCAAAAATCTCTTTTGAAGATCTGAAATTTGGAAGAGAAGATTTTGCAGATTCTGCATTCAATCTGAATTGCATATGAGATAAGGGAACGTGGAGAAAATTGCAGTCAGTTATGCTTTATTAGGTATTGATCGGGGAATCGAGGATTTGTGAACGCATCGCCATATCTATTCATAAAACCTCTTGAAACTATTTCTAAAGATTTAGATTCAGTCCCAACAATGAGCAATTTTCAATTTTTATGATGCAATTAAGTGAATCAATATAAGTAAATACACAGAACGAAGGAAAAATAAATGAGAAGAAAATAAATCCTTAACTTTCTCAATTTTTTAAATTAAAATTACTTAATAAGATACAAATGCATTTGATTGAAATAGCTTTAAAGAAATCGTTTAAAATAAAACATAATAATATACCAAAAGTTTCATATCATTTATATGCACCTTAATATTAATTTAAGACCTTTTGCGTCTTAGCATAAAATTAAAAAAAACATATAAATTAATGTTTGAAAATGAGACGATGATGACTGTGAGTTACACTTGAAATAACACCTCTTCTTCTTCATCACTGAATCAAAAATGCATATTGTATAATTAAATTTTTTTATCTATTGAAAGTTAACATTGCCATTGCTTTTTCTTTATTCGAGAATGACACATGATCTTTATTTGAAGAAAGATAAAAAAAAATGTATGCATTCAAGAAATAGGATGACATAACGATCAAGTGAACATCTAAGTAAAGAATACAATGACATGGGAAAAGCAAGGTCAATTCCAAACCTATAAGACAAGTTGATAATTTTTTTTTCTCCCATTAGAAGTACATGTACATAAGAACATGGAGAATGAATATTTATATCCCAGAATTATATTAAATTCATTTAAAATTAAAAGGAACCGCGTAAAGAACAATGATATCAAAATGGCTTTAAAAAAAAGGAAAGCACAGGAGAAACGAAATGAAAAAAAAAATCAATATTTCGATATAAAATAACGTATTTTATTGGAAAATGCATAAATATATTTGAAGATGATCATACACTGAAGTTAAATGTTAATATAATATTGTTTGAGATCAAATCAAGCAATATATAACTTAATTTTACCCACAGACGTCCGAAGAAAATTATACGAAAAAGCGCCGCAACACACTTTTTAAATACTAAGAAATATTAATAATTTATCAGAATGAGCATTCTCCAAACAAAAATATTTTTTAAATGACCAAACATGAAAAAAAAATTAAATTAAACAAATGCATACACCAAAGAAATATTAAAAGAAAATGCCAAACATAGTAAAGTAAATAACATATGATATTTTATAATTTTTTTGATAAATTAGATAATTATTAAAATAGCTTGTAAGATTTTTAAGATAACTTGTAAAATAGCTTGTATGCAATAATGGCTGAATATTTCACAAAACATTAATATTATAATAATTTATCTTGAAGATCCTAAATAATGTTATTAAAAATGAGTAAAAAGTTATTCGAAACATTAAATTTCTTCTCTCGAAAGTATCAACATAAACGATCGATTTTTCATCTCACGAAACTGATATTATTTTTCAGCCTTTTTTCTTTATTTAATCCTTTCAACCATTGTTTTCTCATTGTTTAAATATTGATACCGGCTTACAATAATGCCGAATGATAAAAATTTATCTATGGATAAAAAAGCGATCTTTTAAGTATTCGATTTGTTTACTTTTCAACGAGTGGAAGCAGAAAATCAACTTCCGGTTCATCTTATCGCTTCGTTTCCTTCGAAAAAACCTGCTTTCACCTGCAATGCTTTCGGCAATTTCGGAGATTTTTAATTGCTCACCTGTCTGTATAAAAACTTAATTTTCATTAACTATTAAAATTTATGTTCTGTCTTCCGCCTGCCCTAAAATTTTGGTATAATATTTCTCTTTTTTAATTGCTTACATTTTTAGAGAGTGTTAAATATATTAAAACAGAGCAAGTAAGAATTTTAAATTCGAAGTTCTTTAAGTCATTTATATATTGTTGATGCTTCAAACAAAATATAAGGGGTTTTTTTTTGTTTTTTTTTGCTATTTAAAATTAATATACATAATATTATTCTATTTTTTACGTGCCAAACATTCTATGAGGTTTATAATTCAAATACGCCCGTTCCTATTAAATAATTTATTGAAAAACATAAATGAAGAATATAAGTATTATCAATAAAATAGAAAGGCAATGCGGTATAAGATTTTTCCTTTGAAATTCATTTAGCAGTATTTTTCAGAAATAAAATAAAAATTTTAAATTTTATTTAAAATTATATTATTTTTTTATAATTAAAGAGCTTTATATTGTGCATTTCAATTTGGAAAAGTATGACGATATATTTTTGGAAGATTTCTTTTTACATAGTGATCGTAAATAAACTGATTCGTACAAGTAATTTGTACAAGATAAAATAACTGATAAACAATTTTAGATTTGTTTCAATTTAAAATCATTTTTTAATTATCAAGTCGTAATGAATTAAGATTATTACAAATATTCTACATATTTTAGAAGCTTTGATGCTTATATTCAGCGTTATAAACTATATCTAAAGTAAATATATATTATATATTTCTACCATATAAAATCGTTTGGTCTAAGTTATGATTTCGACTAAAATTTACTACAATTTTCTTATATAGGAATTTTTTCTAGGATAGAATACACTTTTTAATAAATTTTTATGGTAGAAAGAAGAATTAGAAAACAATCTTATTCAAATTTTCTTGTGTATTTTGGTATTTGGAATAGCATGACAAAATACAGAACAAGAGATATAACATTACTGAACATACATGAAACAAAGATCTTATTTAACTGTTATTCAGACTATTTAATAGTCAGTTTAAATAAATTAAAAACAATTAATTTTTTATAATTTAATATTTTTACTGTATTTTGCAATCTGATAGTTGTTCCAAATAATGAATGTTTTATAATTTTTTTGCAATTTCCTTTCTGATTGTTTTTCTAGATTCTGACTTTTTAATATTACTAAAAAAATATCAATCTATTAAAAAATATTTTAAATGTGAAAATTCATGATACATTCTAAAAAGTGCATTTTTCTAAAACAAAGGGAATATTTTTTGAACAGATGACATATTGAAATCTAGAGTAAGTATTTTTCAAAGATAAATTTCTTCAATTATTAATATGATTAAAAACAACACAAAAAGTTAAGCCTAACGAACGATAAAAGGAAAAGCATCGGCGATGAGGAAACAGATAAACCGGCAAAATCTCGTTGAATGTCCGTCGAAACAATACGCTCTTTACAGAAAAAGCATTGAATGCTATACTACCGCTGCTGTCTGTTCAAACTAATACGTGAATCAAATTTAAAAACAATCAATGATTGAAATCTTACCAATCGTATTCAGCCATCCTTCCACACGCATTGGATATTCATATAACATTCCCGTTCTTCTGGAATACATAGTTGGTTTATGGCTTCAAATTTTGCACACAAACGAAAATAATGAGAATCAAAATTTATCCAGCCAAATATCCAAACAGATTCAATGCGCCATTATCTTAATCCTATGAAAGAAGTTCAAAATTTTCTTCTAGTAGCACCAACAACCGAAATCACAAAGATAATCACTCCATCACAGGAAAAAAACTGACACAGCACTTTTCCTTCTTGAGCTCAATCACCGTCTGATTTGGTTTTGATACCGACCGCGCATTCACGCTGCCGGTAGATGGCGCTTTGCAGTATTTATTTATTTTACCTACCGCGCACGTGAAGCTACTGACAGTAGTCTCGTGTCTGGAGTTAAATACATGGAAGAAAAAATAAACTATCGCAGGGGGTTTTTAGGACTTGGGGAGTCCAGCACGGTTCTAGTAAAGCTAAAATTTTGTAATTTAACTGTTCCGGAATTATAAGTTTTCAACTGTTTTTATTTTCGCTGCCCTTGGCAAGAAACAAACTTTGTTATTGATTATTTTTGCTCTTATACTGGAGGCTATTTTTTAAATCATTTTTATTGAAATTGAATACAAAGCCCCATTAATTACCACATCTGATATTTTTCTCTTTTCATAAAAATGTCGCCATTTTTTATCATTTTAAATATTGAATACATGTATAAATGCAAGAATTTTCATATCATGTAAATTTAGCTAAATTAGTATTTTTCAAAAAAAAAAAAAAAAAAAAATATTTGTCCTACAGTGTGCTTAGGATAAGTCTTAGTTTTCAGAGCTTAGAAGTTTTCTGTACATCATATGTAAGCAGTTATTCACTGAAGAACTATCTCCAAAATTATGCATTTTCATACGGATTTTCTAAAAAAAAAAAAAAAAAAAAAGTATTAATCCAATCATATCAGAAAATAATATTTAATGCTGCATCTTTAAAAATGAATCAATGTTATTTATTTGTACAGTAGTCAACCAATTCAATCGCTTTGATCTAATTCCATTACTGCAATTATTGCATTACTCCATTTAATCCAATTATTGTAATTCTGCGGATAATCAACAAAATCGTCGACCAACGCAAGATCAAATCAACGCGTAAATGCTTTTTGTATTAAAATAGTAGAGGTCTAGATATAAAATTATGACTAAACAAAAACAATAAAGTTTTATTATTACAAGTTGTAAGTTTAATTTTCTGCAAAAATAAAGAAAAAACAGCCTTTATTTGTTGCATGCGTGTTGACATTTTTTTTTTTTTAATTTGTGACTTAAGTTATTTTAAAGAGAATTTTGGGATTTACAGTAATGGATAATCCACAATTCAAATAATCGAGAGTTTATTCTGCAAAGGATTGTTGGCAGTTTAATTTTCAAAGCAAACAAAATACCAATTATTATAATAACTAATGAATCAAAAAATCGGCAAAATGGTTGTTGGTTTTCGACTACATAACTGTATTATTATAAGTGTTATATGCTCAAAAGAAGAAAAAAATACCATTTTTTTATTTTCCGGTAATGCTGTATATATTTAATTGTACAATAATAAACAGTAATTTAATATAGAAAATGTATAAATGAGGACTAGGAGAAAAAATCTCAATCTATAAATTTTAAAAAATGCAGCGTAAAAACTTACTAAATATCAAAGTTTTCAATCAAGGAAACGATATGAATGTCCAATAATTATTTCGATGGGGGATTTGCCATGCTTACTTTGGCGGTCATTATCATTCTATCGTTTATTTGGCTGTATTAAGCAGAAAAATGCATTAAATGACTAAATTAGCCTAAGGCTTATTTTTAGTTCACCTGTGAAGCTTGTAATTTAGCATTTACTGCATTTCCAGATTCCAAATTCCAAAAAAAATTCAGGAACAGTTTTAAAAAACATTTTAAAATGTGCTAATATTTTTTACCATATTTTCTTCAGATAAATTCGTTTACATTGACCGTCCAAAGAATGTATAAAGAACGCTATTTGTGTAGGAGAAGGTGACAAGATAATTCTCTTTGAGAATCTTCTTTTTGAAAGAATTATATCTAGTTTTTCTTTTTTTAAATTTGAGTTATTTATTAGCTAACATAAAGTGGAATAACCCAGAACATTCAATTCTAATATGAATCATTTTCCCCATTAGTGTTTTTTCCCCAGAAGAAATAAAGAGTTAAAAATTGGTACTGTTCTGGTTAACAGGGACGCATTATATTTATAGAACAAGATCAACAAGGAAATGCATTTTCTTATTCAGTAACCTTTTACTTTCTTTTATACGAACTTGTACAAAAAAATTGTTGTAATTGTCAAAAATTCGAACTCGAGATTTTGACGAATCTCCACGTTTCTTAATTCCCTTAGCACGAAAACAACATTTTTGGAATCATATCTTTTGTTTGTGAATGCGATACCTTCCAGATGGACGGATGAAATATGTTATGTGATCGTCCTATTAAATTTGTGGATTTGCACTAAATTTTGAATGAAATTCATTCGCAAAAATTTTGTCTGTCTTTAAAATGCAGGTAAAAAAGAAAATGTATAATTTAAAGAACTAAGGAATAAAATTTAGCGTTCAGTTTTAATATCATAAATGTGGATCTGTGTAAAATTTGATTTCTAATCCGTCAATGACATTTTGTTGCCCATCTATAAATTTTTAAGCATATAAACCCGATAATTCAAATGTGCAAAGATTTAAATACCTGTAATTTGGATGTTATTCTTGTCACCAGAATTATAATTCTGCATTGAATTTTGATTGCAATTGGTCAACAAAAAGGTGTCCAAAACGCATATCCGGTTTTCTTTCCTGTATTAAGAAACACAAAACGCTGATTCATGTAAGGGAATCTGAAAATAAAAATCTGAGTACTCATGGCGTCCACGTCCTCGCGCAAATTTCCACAAATGTATGCAAAGAAGGAGGGATGGATAAAAGTTTTAATAGTGAGCATCCGATGATGTGTCAAGAGACCACCCGCACTGTTTTACAAATAGAATTTAAACTACCATTTTTAACGTAAACTATTTGTTTGTAAGTAAAATTCCGAATATTAAATTCAAATTCAGAAAATTCTCCAATTTCAGGCATCTGTGCCTTTGATTTATGTTGCTCTTAAGATGTAAATCAGGTGATAAGAATAACAGATCGTTCTGATTCGAACATTTTCTCATACCGGCAGGACACAGACTTTGTATTGTATTTATTTATTTATTTATCACGCTTCCCTAAAGCCTAAATAGACTAGTTCCTTTTTAAAATAACACTACAACACAGACACAACATCCTTTTATTAATATAAACAATTGTAGTTTTAAAATGTTGTTTATTAATTTATTCCTATGGAGATAGATGTTTTCAGTTGCTTTGTAGTGCAGCATGTCCTTACAGCAAACGCTTTTTTAAAACTTTTTTAAATTATAGATTTGTTTTGTTTTGTTTTCTCTGGTGTATGCAAGGAATGAGGTGTCTTCTTGCGCGCTTTTGCTATATCGAACATTTTGAGTTTAGCATTGTTTCTTAACGAAGAGAATCGGGAATGACATTTTAGACCATGGGTGGGCAGACTTTTTCCAGAGTACGGGCTACTTCTAATTTTTTCAACGTGTTGCTGTCCACCCAGTGGCATAGGTGTAGTGAGATAAAAAAAAGTTCTACAATATTTATTATAACTTAATAATAAATACGGAATATGCACATACCTACACAATTACAACCATAATAATAACAGCAAAATACAAACGTAATAATAACAGTCACAAATATAATAATATCAAATGATGCATTCAATATCAAAAAATTCAAAATACATTAAAAAATAAATCATTTTCATATAAAGTTAGTTCCCGTAGTTATAATAAGTAGAAGACTTCGGAAACATACTGTCCACCAATATCTTGGTATGTATATATATACTAACCTGCTAATCTTGCGCTGGATTCAAAGTGTTCGTCTGTGAGACGGGAACCATATGCTGTCTTAATTATATTCATCTTTAAAAATGCAGATTCACACAGGTAGGGAAGAGCCAAAGGACAATGCTAAATGATGTGCAACTTTTTTTAAAATCAAGATACTATACTTCCTCCATTAGATTCCAAAAGTTATTCTTAAAAGCTGAACTACTCGCTTTTAAAATTATGCCATTTTGAAGGAGAAAAAATTTTATTTTCCTCAAGAGATGAAGAGAATATAATGTTCCTTAATTATGTTTCTTTTAGCATACGCATCTTAGTAATGGCGGTCACGCCAAAATGCCTTGGTGGTCCACCGGTTAATCGCGATTGACTTAATGGCCACCCCTGTTTTAGATAATATTCTCTTTCCCGATTTTGTCAAAAATTTGGTACAAATCTACATCAAATCTACAGAAAAAATTTGGTACAAATCTACAGATCACGTTGCTAAATTCATTCAAAACCTAATTCATTTTTTAGATACTCGCAGCGGCATGAAATACTCCTTTTTTGGATTTGGTTTTAAGTTTGGCACAAATTACTACTGAATCAGTAATTTGAAATAGTGAAAGAGGACTAAGACTTTTTTTTTGGGGGGGGGATAGAGTTTTCTAGTATTTTAATTTATTATTCTTTCTTATCCTACTTTTACATGAAGTACCTTTCTTAGTAAATTTCCTTCCTTTTTTTATAGTTGACAATGCATCCATACAATGCTATTTAATCATGCTAATTTTGTAGAAAAAATTTTACGCTTGTTTTCTTTAAATAACTGGTTTAACCTGGTCATTCGCAACCTGGTTTTCAACGGCTTTTTATACTGAAATTATGGTAATACAGTTGAAACATCAAAAACAATTTTATGCATTTTAATTGCAGTTTAATAAACTATTAGGCGCACGATTGTTCAACACAAAAAAAAAAACCTCTACATTTTTTTTTAAATACTTGTTCAAAAAATAAAATTCTCGAGAATTTTTGATGTCATTATTCAAATGCCTTTTCCTTTCTCATTTTAAATCATTATTTTTTTATTTAAAATATTTCGGGAGTGTACACAAAGTGACATTTTTTAAAGCAAAAAGATAAATAGAATTTTGAAAAACGATAAATAAATTTCTATACTTTTTAAGTAATAAATCCGTAAAGCACGTTTTCCTGTATGTATTAGTCGGTTGCAGTAAAGATCATTGTTTTGCAGTTAAAATGATTTCTCAGTTTTTATGAGTCTACATAACATTAAATTTCATGATTCAATTCATCAAATTTTGCCATAAACTATATAAATTCAATCCCCAGAATGATTCAAATACTTTTAGATAAATTCTAACGGTAGATCATTGATACAGAAACAAACAATTTTCCTTATGGAAAGTGAAAATTTGCAAACGGAAATGGTATCATTATGCGAATTAAGTAAGAAAGATATAAAATGATATAAGATATATAAAATGAAATGATATAAGAAAATCATATAAGAGTTACAATTCAGAAAAAATACAATATACGTTCTGTGAATTATTGATTTACTATTCAAAATTACATTTTATCATTAAGAATTTAACTTTCATCTCTCTCTCTCTCTCTCTATTACTAATAAAGATAATGTGTTGTGTGTGTGTGTGTGTGTCAAATAATCTATACGGCTCTCTATATTATTCGTTTCGTTGCAGCAGATATCTCAAAAAATATGAAAAATGAACATATGTTTGACATTTCTACAGTTGATTACATTCAACAAGAAAAATTAAGTTGTTCAAAGACATAGTCAATTATTTCTAAAAAAAAAAAAAAAAACTTTTAAGGTTCCGTTCTTTCCGTTTAAAAATAATCTGTTTAGGTTTGTAATCATTATCTTATTATTATATTTTAGAAAAATAATAAGACTAAGGTATGTTTTTTCATGACTTCGTCAAAAGTCATGGAAACATCTTTATAAAATAGTTACCATTATGCTCGAATGAATGATGCGAAATCATCAATATTATTTACTCCTCATCATGTTTGAAAATATATGACAGCAAAGTAAGCACAAAATTGGGCAAAAAAATTCAAGAAAATAAATAAGAAAAATATTTAACCTGGACAAAAGATATCGCGTTTTTTTTGGATAGCTGTTTCCGCTTCACATTTCCACGAGGGCAATTTTGGATTTTGAACAGTTCAAAAATGACACCACAGTCGACATCCCATTCTCCAAATTTCAACGTTAAACCATTGTTAGAACATTTGACTCTCGATTGTAGATTTCATATAAGTTGGACCAAGGTATATGGATTTTTGGAATATTAGTACTTTTGAGCCTACGAGAAAGCAGTATGTTAAGGAATAATGTCGCAATGAGCATTAAAAAAATTCTAAAACGCTCATTAAAATTCAAAAACATTTTTTGGAAAATATGTTATTTAGCAATAGGATTTGGCATCATCTAGAGCGATTGATGGACTCAAGAACAGTTAGATTTGGCTTTCAAATTGTAAACAAACGAGTGAGGTTTAATTTTAATTTGCTTTGTGGTGAATTAAGCATGAATCTTAGTAGTGTTATTATTGTAGAACGAAGAAAGGAGACGAATTCAATGTAAGAACTGAATCTATTAAGAGAAAGTTCTGAAAGGCGTTCCAAGAAGAATTTTTTTCACGATCTCCATGAATTGACTGTTTTTCTTTTAAATTTTGTACTTTGATTTTGTACTTTAGTTACTTTCGGTTGAATATTGATGTTGTTTTCTAATTTTACAAAATCGGAAGAAAAAAATGTGCAAGGTCAGCAGCTTTCACTCTCTACTAATTTAAATTGAAGAGCTAGATGCAAGCCAGTTTAACTCAACCATGATTTTTTTTCAATAACTGGATTAAGAAGAATCAGTGAATTTCAGAGAGTAGGGACGAACATTATTATTACAAATGTGATAAGCAGTTCCATTCACTTAGAATTTTCTAAGCAATGTAAGACACTTGCCTATATGTTGCCGAAGTATTCTTTAAAAGATTTATTCTTTATAAAGATTCTTCAAGAACGAGGGCTTGAAATCATTATTGGCTAAATATGACTTTAAAGGCCTTCAACAGTTACTAACTTCCTTGGATTTTTCAGTGCACGTTTGTATGTTAATTTCTTTTCTTTTCTTTCTTTTTTTTCATTTGCAATCTAGTATTTTTTTTTAATGAGAAGGTGTGATTTAACTGCAAACGTTATCAGACCCAGTGGTTTAATAATGACAAAGATAAATCGGTGTTTCGCACTTTTACAATTTTTGTTTTGCCCTCCAAAGTTTAAAAAACAACAATTCTTTAAATTTTAATATAATTATAAAACAGAGCTGCATGAAGCCTTTTAATTTAATTATTCTGGTTTCGGTTTTAAGGGACTTCTTTTTCGATTCTATATAAACCGAGTTTTTTGATGCCGAAGATTATCTTTTCAATAAGATCAAAGAAAACTCTTTCAAAACTTCTTTAAATGTTCGACGAAGCGATTCTCGAATCGATTTGATGTCAGCTTTTCAACATAATCTAAAAATGTTTCAACTTCTTTTTCATAAATCCCTTACATACACTATAAATAATTATCTGGTGTAAACATCTTGTAATCACATGCATTTAGATCAGTAATGGTAAGGATTATGTACTTTTAGTCACAATGCGTGATTGTCAAATGGGTGGTAATGATAGTTAAGAAGGTAATAAATGCCTTTCAATACATCTCCGGGTAGTTATCCTTTGTTTTAATATAAGCCGGCATGAGAAAGAGCTGTTTTGATTGAGTAACTCGAGTCTCTTTATCATAATGCTCGAGTGATTTCTTTTACGTGTGAAACTTTGTACAGTTTAGATTATGTGACGTTTGATTTTTACTTTCTTTGAAAAATATGGGAGAAAAAGTATCAAAGGGGGGAGAGACATGAAGGGATTAATGTCTCTCTGTCTTCCTGGGTTTAATTTACTTTAGTTACATTAACGTCTCGTTTTAAAACAACACTAGGGCTATTTCGGGACGGACCTTGTAATTTTGAACCGCAGTCAGATGACGAGGACGACACCATGTTTCTGCGCCCGCCACACCAGAAGGAGGACGTTTAGCCCCGATAGATTTAGCGTGCACCAGGCCCGCTTACACGACTGTTCTTCGGTGCAATCGGGTCTCTAACATGAAGCTCTCCGGTTCCGAAATCGACGCCTCACTACCAGGCCACCGCGGCCCCTCTGTCTTCCTGGAAGCAAAAAAACTAAAAAAAAGGAAAGGACTAGAGGAAGGAAATTTTTTAAGAGACCATTACATCAAAATTATGACTTAATGGTGAGATCTATGCTTCGGGGATCGATTCGATTAAAGATTCCTCGTGTATATGAACATAATTCCTTAAATCTGATGTAGTGGATCAAACGTTCTCTCTTTGGTATGGTGTGGAAGTTTAGAAAGGGAACACAAGTCTTCGTCATTTGAACTGGATTCAGAATTGAGAAATTCATCCCGAAATAGAACTGGTGTTGCTTACAAATGGGATGTTATTGTAATTAATCTTAACTACGCTAAATTTGTGATTGCGTTAAAATTTTAAATGAAATTCTTTGAAGGAAGTCCCTCAGGTACATTGCTCGTTTGAGCGCTTACGAAAGAACACCTATTTATTTGATGAATATCCGAAAAGCAGTCAAAATAACTTTGAAATCTGTCTATTTTCAATCTTATTAACTCTTTTTTTTAGAGAATGTTTTTCCTTTATTCTCTCAGGAACAAGGAGAGTACCGATAAAATCATGCAGGCTCTCTTTCGCAGACATCGAATCGCCAGAACTGAATTAGAAGTGACCAAGAAAAGCGCTAAACAATCCGTATTCTCCAGAATCACTGACTGCGACCAGAAACAGACCCTTCCATGTCTCTGCCAATTAAAGGACATGTTCCGATCACGGCTACTGAGAACCCACTCGCTCGCAATTACCAAGTTACATTCTTATCAGGCCCGACACAAAGACATGCAAATTCAATAAACCCATCCCCCTGCGTTCGCCAACCCTGTAATCAGTCCGGCGCAGAACGTTTGCCATTCGAATCACGCGCTAGCGTGAAGGTCGTCTGGGCACGCGCCAACACCATTAAGGATAATTAGCCACTTCTTCAGAAACTTTAAAATAATCATTACTATAAAAGGTTAAAAGCGCAACAACACCTGGGAAAAAGAGGAGAAAGAAAGAAAGGGTTAGAAACTTGATCTGATGTAAGATGCAAGTATGCTGATCAATGGGAAAGTTGTTAAGCCACATGAGATAAATTTTGCATAGAGATTCAATAGATTTTGCATATATACACAATGTAGTGATGCACTAACTCGATTTAATTCAATAATTATTTTAAACCCTCCGCATACAATGGCGAGTCTGACTCGAACATCAAATCGTTGACTTTTTAAGTTTAAATCTGCAATTAACTGAGAATAATAAATATTGTAAAATACAAAAATCAATTAAAATTGCTTTAATATCTCAAATGTCTTTAGATTAGTTAAAAGAACTAAGATTATAATAAATGTTCCAAATAGGATGTGTCATCTAATTAGGAAGTTAAATAAAATGTGTAGGTCAATGGTAAAGTTGGTATATTATTGATAAATAACTAAAGTGAAAATAGTTATGCACGAATATTTACATTGGGGACTTTAACTATATGGGATTTTTTTTAACCATTATAGTATTGCTTTTTTTTTTACCTTATTTTTTGAGAATACGGGAAAAAAAAAACAGTTCATTATTTCCTTTCCAACAAAATCCTTCATGTTTTGATTCCCAACAATCTTAATTTGAACGCCCGCCATTATTACATTACAGAGAGAATTATCATTAAAATGCCATTTGAAGCTTAAAGAAGGAGAAATGAAAATGATTTTGTTCGAAATGACTCGTTCTTACAAACAAAATATTTCTACAATCATGTACGAAACAGATAGAGCCAACCATCTTCATTAATAACTAGTTGCTTTTGACGACTAATTGGTTTGCCGGGATATTGGTTATGTTCAGTTTGAATTGAATCGTTTAGATATAACATCATGACCAAGGTCCTCTCTAATTGTCCGATATTAAAGTTGAAATATTTTGTCTTTCTGATACTTCATTTAATTTTTGTTCAATGTGTACATCACCTTTTCAATTGAGACCGATCCCATGACATAATAGAGTTGTGAAAGACGTAAATGCGGTTTATTCATATTCTAAATTTTATGTTATTGTAACTTCATTTTTTTTTGTAATCCAATAAATTAATTACATATATTTATACAGAATCCTTCTTCCTTAGCTTTCAACAATGGAAGAAATTCACGTAATTAAATATTTGAAGAGACAATAAAAACGGTTTGAATTTCAGGGCGATAATTTAATCTATTATTGAAAATTAGACAATTTTTTTTTTTGTTACAATGCAGGCACAGTTATTAAATTACCATTAAAAATACTTTCTTTTTTAATTTTGAAACGGTATCAAATGTATCTTTATGTTGCAAGATTTTTGGAAGTTATCACTGAAAAAGGCCGAAAATTCGCTTAATTTCAAATTAATTAAAATTTTCTAAAGCAATGCTCCGAAGTGCACATTTCCGCCCTCCAAGGTGTGTGTATGCATCACATTATGTTGCAGTAGGTAAACGATTTGACCTGCAGAGCGCCAACACACACGCACATTTACCTTGATTATCAATTAGCCTCCTTTGAGGATCGGCTGGGTAACCGGAGATTTAATTTCAAGTAAATCATTTAGATATAATGTATATATATATATACATACACTCATGCATTATAATGACAGGTTTATCTATATTCTTAACTTAGCGATGTTGTAACTCTTTTACTCGTCCTGTAAATTACATAGATATTAAGAGGAATCCGTCTTAGCCTTAAACAATTGAAGAAAATCATATTATCAAATATTTCAGGAAACAATGAAAGCGAGTTCTGTTTTATTCAAAACAATGTTGCTGTGAAATGAACATAAAAATATATTTAAAAGGTTAATTAAATATAGATGAAAGAATTTCGCAGCAACTAAATGGGTATCAGTAAAAATAATCCCCTCCCCCCCAAAACTGCGTAAAAATCATTTTTGTGCGATAACATTTTCGAAAGAAATCGCGAAGGAAATTCAAAATCTAATTTTTTAATTAATTAAAATTATAATTGAAATTTTTTTAAAAATTGCTCGTAGGTGCATATTTCCACCTTTCAAAATATATATGGGCGAAAATTGGTAGCTCTAAATCAAAACGGTCTGACTTGTAAGAGTACACACATACATTCATCTTTATTATAAGCAGAGACAGGAGAATAAGTTTTTACTTTTGCTCTACAGGATCTAGTTATCAATTTTGACACAAATATACTTTTGTAGGCGGGGTCTATATTTCTGAGAGATTTTCTTGAACTTTTATTTAATTAAAAATTTAGCGTCTTCAACATTTATCCCCGAAAATATCATTGCAAAAACTGATTTTAACACCATTTTAAAATTTAAAAAAATTCACTATCTGATACCAATTTGTCATTCAAAATTTTCCTGAATTTCCTATATTTTTTTTTTAAAAATATTTTTTGCATAATTTGCAACGATATATTTCATTGCTGAACCAAAATTCAAGCCATCTGCATCGTCTCGTCAAATATTTTATCGCGTAATTTTTTACCATTGCTGCAAGTTAAAAAGTTACAGTATCCTGAAAATTAGAAGATTAACTTCATTTTTACGGCATTAAAATCACATTTTTTACAGCATTGCACTGTCATTGGACATAACCATAGCAAATGTAATGAACGGAACAGCAGAACAGGTGTATGGCTTTTAATGTCAATCACAATTCTATTCTTAAAAAGGCTTTGTAGAAGGTATCATGAATAACAAATTAAGCTAAGTTATTTAATTGAAGTCGAACAAAAGCAATATTGCCGATGAACCAGTTGGCCACCAACTGCGACTAGTATATCTCGACGAGAGAAGCAAATAGTAGACAACCTTATATATATAACAAACATTTTTAGAAGAACCTCTGTATAAAGATTTGCATGTCTGATCGCCCAAATAAAATCAAGAAATTCCGCCACAATAATTCAAAACCAGCACTTCCGGCATTTTTCTGAGCGATCCTATTGTCTGATGCAGTTCGTTTCCAAACAACTCTTGTGGTTCTCTTTCCTTAACCTTATAAAACGCTTGCTTCCGGTGTTGCTGCTGCAATTGTTTGTGAAATTGCACCTCGATCTCGGATCACAAAAACTTTTCGTGTCCATTTCGCATCGATGAACAACAATAATCCGCCCTTTTGCGGGAAAAGAAATGGTGTATTTATTGCTCTTTTCCATACTCGGGCGATACTGAAAGAAGCAACGGCTTTCCCCTCTTTTCATTCGGTTCGTGGAAAGTTCTTGAGGTTCCATAAAACGCATTTACATGCCAGACGGGTCATTTGGTTCCATATCAATTCTGAGGAAGAATGGAGCGTTGTAAATCGGTTTTTCTTCAAGATTCAGAAAACGCCAGGGATATTTGAATCCGTTGACTGATTAAGAAGAAATGGCTCTGAAAGGGAAACGAAAAGGTTAAACACTTTTCAATGTGCATGAACCTCGACTGATTGAAACCAACAACCTTTAAAATAGTTTACTGGATTTTTAAAAACACATTGATTTTCTTTGATTAAGAAATATATAAGTAGACTAATTCAAATTAAATGGGACAAAAACAAAGAATACTTATAAATTCTGCAATTAATTTATTTTGATAAATTAAATTTATTATGAAATTATGATTATCCAAGTATACTCCTTTGGTTACACGGGAATACCATCCAGTTCCTGCCATGCTCGACTGACTGAAATTAGAATACCTTCTGTTAATGGGTCCAATGCAACAGTTAACACACGTCACGTCTCCTTTTCTTACACGTTTTGTTACATAAACACCCTGCATCCTAAAACTGCTTTACTCGCCATTTGATATTGTAACAATCTGGTGGTTCTTTATCAAATATCGTGTGAAAATCTGTTTGAATGATGATAAACGAAGATGTTTTCGCATATTAAATGGTTTCTCCTGCATGGATGAAACCATTTCGATATCGAACTGATGTGATTTCATTGCTGGAAGCATTTTCGCTGTTGCCAGATAAAGTTTGTGGAATTGTAATTTCAGAATAAATTTGTTTCAGCTAAATAAATCAATTACACAATTCCTGCTACGTTATTTATTTTTTGTCCCATTCAATATGAATCATCCTGCATATTAATTTTTTTAACTATTCAGTATACAAAATATCCAGTTAATTAGGTGATAGTCTCAGAGATTAAAAATATATATAGAGAGAAACAAATATTACAAATAGAATACCTTGTCAGAAGTCAGGTTGAGATGATAAAGATCTGACTGCAGAAAAGCGAAAAGCAACGAATCGAATCGTCACTTTAATCATCCTTTTGTAATTTTTTGAAGTGTGCAAAGGACCAGGCGGAATAGTCCTCTGAAAATTTTCTCACATATTCCCTAATAAAGGTATTTATTATCCAAAGATGTTTTGCACGATATTCGAGTAGTATAGTTATAAAATATTACATTGAGACAAGAATGTAGAATTTTTTCTGAATCTGGTCGTATGACCGTTTGCGATTAATCCCTGGCTTGCATTAATAATATCCAAAAATCAAATTTCTGTTTTAGACGCGTTCATCCCAACCGATTGAAGTAAAAATTTGACACGATACCTTATTTGTAGTCAGAAAATCACATACCCAATTTGATGTATTTAAATCACTGTTTTTGATTTGCAGTATTTTCATCTTTCTGAAAGTAAAAGCCGACTGACGGTCAACCTTTTGTTGGATTTATCTCAAAATTTGATAGAATCTACCTGCAAATGTTGAATATGTGTACCAAATTTCATATATACAGCTCTGCTAGTTTTTGCAGTTACTCGCATTTGAACTTCTTTGACTTTGAAGAAGACTTCTTTTGAATACATTTCTCGAAATTCGATAGAAATCTACAAATTTGGTTTAATAACCATATACCAAATTTCATCCCTCTACCAGAAAACGTTTTTGAGTTATCTTTATCACATACGGACATTTTCCAAAAATGTTTTCTTTTTCTTTTTCTTCTTCTTCTTCCTCAACCCCACTCCCACCCCGAACTCAGAGAGATCTGAAACGTGGAGATTTGTCAAAATCTGGTGATCAAATTTTTTGACGATTAACAGTACCTACTTTCTCTATTCTTCATATACGAGAAAGTAAAAAAAAAAAAAAAAAAAAAAAAATTAAACTATAACATTCAACTTCCAGATTGTGATGAATCTCTACATTTCAGGACTCCCTGAGGTGAAAAAAGGAATTAAACCTGTTAGTATCTTAACCAGTGGAAGTGGTCCCCTCGAAATTTTCTGGCATACTCCTTAAAAAGTTACTACTACCTTCCTCCTCTCCGCATTAAATTGTGGACTTAAGCTGGGAACTGCATGACTACAGGAGCGTTTTGTGATTTGTAGGCAGGGAAGAAGAATGAGTATGCCTTTTAGATGCCTTTTTTGCGGGATTAATACCAAAATCGGACACAGAACTAAAATTTTAATAATAAAATCGGATGTCAAGTTTCAATTAAGTTGCAATATTTTTGAGTTATCAGTACGAAGGTGCAAGCCGACAGATGGTCAACCCCATGATGGAATTTTTTTTTAATTTAATAGGGATATACATTTTAAATGCGAAAACTGTATTCCAAATCCTACAAAATGTAGAGAGATAAATGGATTATTTTATCCATTTATCGCTCTACATTTTGTAATTATCGCGTTCATTTGCTGTCAAAGAAACAGACAAACTTCTTGAAAATTATTATTATTTTTTTAATTTAACAGAAATTTAATGTGGAGATCACGTACAAATTTTCATAGTTCAAAGTGTGTTTGATTTATCATGATCATTGACGGATAAAGCGATAGGCAGATAAACATAATTCCAAAAATAAGTTTTCCGAACTCAAGGAGATATTGGAGGTTCGTTAAAATTTGGAATTCGATTTTTTTAAAACTATTACAGGACTTTTTTTTTTGTATATATCGTATACGAGAAAGTAAAAATTAATCAACTTGTACAATTCTGTTATTATAAGTTGTAGAATCAACAAAATTTATACTGAGTTTTTATAATTTCATTTTTTAATAATGATTTTGAAGTTAAAGTAAAATGGAAGTGATCCATTCGCTGAATAACAATCAGTGTAATTGGTATTGGAATCAGCTCATGTAACGTCACAATTATTTATGACTAGTCACCTCAGGAGATCGGCTGGTTCGCCAGAAATATTGGTTATAGTTGTTTCCGGATAAATGATTTAAATATGACTTTGTGTCCATCTCGCCAAATTGTTTAACATTAAAGTCGTAAAATTTTAATGGTCTTACTACGCTTTATTTATTGTGTGCACGAATCCTTCTAATGAAGACAGTTCCTTAGCATCATAACGCTGATAAAGATTGTTCTTTAGTTGGTTCATCTATTTTCTTTATTTCGTGACAACTTCACTTTTTTATTCGCCTTGTAAACTACACAGATATTAAGGAGAATTCTCCTTCCATAGCTTTCAACAATGGAAAGAAAGCGCACTTATAAATATTTGACGAAACAATAAAAACGGCTTGAAATACCGAACAACAATGTAATCTATTGTTGCAAAGTAGGCGAAAAAATATATTTAAAAAAATTGTCAACATTTAACAAACATTTCCCTTTTTAAAAAATTAATATAATTAAAAAGACATTTTTTTTTATTTTGAAATGGTATAGTTTGTGTGTGTATGTATGTGTGTGTGTGCGTGTATGTGTGTGTAGTAATATGTTTAGATAATATCGCTGGAAACATCAAAATTTAACATTATGTTTAATTAATTGAAACTTTGATTAAAGTTTTTTTTAAAAATTCGCTAAGAGGTGCGCATTTTTATTTTCCAGGGTATATATGTTCCAAATTTGGTATCTGTAGTTCATAGGGTTTAGCTTATAGAGCATCAACACACACACTCATCGTTATTATTAGTGTAGACAAGAGCGAATGTGTTGCTTTGGTCCGCGCTGGATACCATTTCTTTTCTGTTTCTCTTTTTAAAATGCACAGTAGATTCCAAAATTAAATTAATATGTCGCATTTAATAACTGGTAATAAAGTCACTCCTTTGTCAGTGAATCTTCATTTTCCTTACTAATTTTTCTTCTTCAAATTTCCTGTTTTATCGTGAATTTACGACGCAAAATAAAACCCTACTTGAAACCTACTTGAATTACTTATTGTTCCTTAGTAGAATACTGGTTAGGACGGCATAATAATAAAGCAATTTCCGCAGTCGTTCGAAACTGTAAAAGCGAAATTTGTTTAAACAGAAGTTTGCAGTGTATACCATCGTTTATATTAATGGGCATTAACCTAGATTTTTCGAATATTCGAAAAAAAAGCGTTTGCCGAGATTTCTGCAGAAATACGAGGATATAGAATAAATATGCAAACTGTTACTGTTTAATCAAGACTGCTTCTGTTAAGTATGCAGACGGTTTTTCTGCATTGTAGTTATTCATACTTTTAAGCCTTATAAGAATTAATAAACTTATAATATCAAAAAAATTAAATAAATAATCTAATCTAAAATTTATGAGAAAAACAAAAAGAGAATTCATCATATTTGTAATGGATAACTTGTAATTTGATTCATCGACAAAAAGAAATAGCTTTCTTTAAATAAATTACAATTAATGTGGTACTACTATCAATGAGTTTGTCGTACAAAAAATGTGTTTTAATATGATAATGTTTATATGTTAGAAACTATTCATAAAATGTGTTATGAATGGGGCAAAAATCGCTCAGAACTCTCTATAGAAAAGGCTATTGGAACTAGAACAATAAAATTAGGCACATAGTTACTTCTTGAGTAGTCGGTGCGGTAAGGGATTTTTCACAATTTTGATCAGCTCTTTAATGTATTAAAAATTAATAGGGATGTTGAAATCTTTTTTCTAAATTATGCAGGAGTATGTTTTGTCACGCACTCATACAAACACAAAAAGAAATTTCTAAATCACCTTGAAATTTAAACAATTTGTTTTTCAGGTACACCAATTTTATTTTTATGTATTTTTTCTTTGATTTGATTTTTTTAAAATTTATAATGCAACGGTTATTATAATGTATTTTTACAATTCATTCCCTATTACAATGCTCAGAATTTTGATTACAGAATAAGTTTTCGTATTAGAACCTTTATTTCAAAAAATTAGTACAATTACACTTCAAAAATATTTCATTTTCAAAACTTGCTTACGTATTTTTATTTCAATTTTTTATTAATTATCTCGAATTTTTTTGGTGTTTTGATATAATTTATGAATTTTTAAGTTTAATTTAGAAATTATTGCGAAATAATATTTTAAAAATGCAGACGATAAAATAAGCGAAAGATAGCTTATGATTTCATTATCACACTTTTATATTTTGGAGTAGAGACTGGAATTTTCTATACTATGTTAAGGCTGTGAACCAAATATTATTGATCCAATTCTTTACGTTTTATAGTTGTCGTGTTAACTTGCATTCGGACAACAAGACAATGATATTTTCTTTGAATGGATTTCGTTAACAATTTGATAATAATCTGCAGATTTGTTGTCAAGACCACATATCAAATTTCATTTCTCAAAGAGGTTTTGAAGAATCGTATTCACTGACAAATGCAGACATGATTTTAAAAATGTATTTTTCAAAATCAAATAAGTCTGAAATGTGGAAATGCGTCGATGTCGAATTTTTTGACGTTGACAGTGTTTTCATTTTGCATATATGGCATTCGAGAAAATAAGAAATAATACTAGAATTTTTTTTTTAATTATAGGTGCGGGTTTTTTTTTATGCGAAAAAGTAAAAACTTGTCATTTGTTTTGTTTTTTAAATTTGTAATTATATGCAAAGACCATACCGTAAATAAGAAGTCCCCACCCACCACCACCATAAATGCAAAGTCTACAAAAGCATTTTTGTGTTCTTTACGTTTTTCTTTTTGCAGACTAGCAGCTGCCGCGCCTGCCATTTCTATATACAGTCAGTTATTTTTTTTCGCCTTCGATACGTTGAGTGAGCTTCCAGATCCAGTGAAAGAGTCTACAATGCCTCAACAAAAATGTATTTCAAGGCAGACAAACTGATGGAAGCTCAAATCGAAAATCTTGTTTATTTTGAAGTGTCCTCCATTTAAATTTTAAAATGTTTGCAACCTTTTTAACCCACAAATATTTTGGGAAAATAGCGAATTCTCATTCGATCCAGTTTTAAAAAAACCCGAAGGGAAAAACATTTTAATTTTCAAAATATAATTATCATGATTTTTCCTTCTCAAACTTTTCCATATAAAGTTTATTTTTAGAGCATAACGACTGGCTAGAACCCTATTTCTTTTGAATATTAATTTGTTACATAATTTTATCTGAGTCACGCACTCACATGTTATTTTTTCTAAAATTTGTAGCAAATAAGTATTACTTGGCAAGTGAAAACGTGAAGAGGTTGAGCTATTTGAAAATGCCAAAGCATGATGAAGCAGAAAAATTAAACGTGCGGATGAAATACGTTATCAAAATATTTGCTGAAGTCATTCATGAATGTTTATGAGAATAGTTTCAATGTCGCATCCAGAGATATTCTCAAGGTCGTTTTCTGTTCTTTTAATATTATGATTGTCTGATATTTCTTTAAGATTTTTTTTTCAAAGTTGTTCGCTTTGTCGTTTTTGTGGTTCTAATAGAATATTTATTTCTATATTTTTAAGAACTTCTTCAAGAGATTATTCTTTTGTTTTATTCGTATCATTATTCTTATGTTTCAAATAAAATGGTTCTATAATTTTTTTTCCAATTTTTTTTTTTTTTTGATGCGCTATTCCTGTATTCTTATAAAACGATCCGACGATATTTTTAAGAATTTCTTTAAAATATATTTTAAGGATCCTGCTAGTTTCGACGGAGAATAAAAAAAAAAAAAAAAAAACGAAGAATAAATTTTTTGGTACAAATAATTGAAATAGCCTTGAAAGATCACAATTAGAAGAAAAATAATATACATAGTGATTATCATTAATTTTTGAAAAAAATGATAAATTAATTTTAGGGACATAGGGAATAACAACATAAATTTAAAAAGTAGTGGAAATATTTAGTTTTTATCCCACATATTTTTCTCAAACCGTCTAGATTATAATAGAATTCAAGAGAAAAATTATTTTAATAAATAAATATTTTATGAGCATTTGAAGTTGTAGTTAAAGGCTTTTTGCCAAAATTTCTCTTATGTATTGAAGTGGAA
>JAPMOR010090047.1:123906-225055 GCA_026543865.1 Argiope aurantia
ATATATATATATATATATATATATATATATATAATCTATCTAGCTTTCTTCGTTTTATAGTTATCTTGTTAACGTATATTCGAACAGACGAATAGAATTACACTGAACGGATTTTGTTGAAATTTTTATAGAAACAGCAAATTTCGTATAAAAACTATATACCAAATTTCATCTGACTAGCTCAGAAGTTTTTGAATTTAACAAAGATAATTCAAAACTTTTGAGCTAGACAGATGGAATTTGGTATATGGTTTTTAGACAGCTATACATACATTTTCCAAAATGTGTTTTTCGAAATCAGGATAGTCTAAAATGTAGAGATTCGTAAAAATCTTGAATTCGAATTTTTTTGACAATACGATAATTTTGTCCTTTGACAATACAAATCTCGAATTCGAATTGCAATACTTTTTCTGTACTTAGTATACTAGAAAATAATTCCAGTTAAACGTTCGAAATTCAGTCTACGGTCTTCATATTAAAATGGCAGAGTTGTATCAAATTTTGAACTGAATGCGCCTACAAGAAGTCTGTCTATCCGTAGATTTGCATATGAAGACAATAATTCTGAATGACAGTGTGAAAGATGTATAAAAAATTGTTCTATATGATTTTATCATTAAAATTGTAGATTGTTATGTCAAAACATGCTTACTTGTAATTCAATAAAGCATAGCAAGCATAACAAATGATATCAACTTGGGATCACATTTCTTTATCTGTATCATATAATCCTAACTCAATTCTATGTTGTGTCTCATTTATGAATTTTAGGTTAGCTTTAATTTAACTAATTAAGATTATTTGTTTTAGATTCTGTTCTATTAATTATAAAAAAAACTCTGCACACACAAAACAAAGTTATTTAAATCACGTCTTAAAAAGAAATCATAATTTAAAATATTTCATTGGTATTTCCCAAATATAATACATTTATGCAAAGTTGGTTTCAGTTCATTTTTAGTAGATCAGTCTTATTCATATATGAATTAACTTATTTCCAGTGCCGAATTATCTAACAGGTAACAAGCAATAGGGCTCAAGCAACTTAAGATGTCTCCGAGATATCGAAACTGATTTTGAGGCATTATCGGGATAATCTAATCTAGTCCTTCCTTTTTAACTACAAGCGATATGTACTCGAACAATTCAACCTAAAATCAAGCATCGTCTAAATTATACAATATTATTCAAAGCATTTTTGTTTCATGTTTTCAAATTTGTTTGCAAATTAGTGTAGTCGTGTTCCACCCCCTCCCCCAATTGTCGGATGAGAATGATTCTTAAGACAACAACCCTGCCAAATTTTGTATTTAAATTTTTTGAATGCATTACAATTTTTTTTTTGTATTTTTCAAAAAATATTTTATCTAAAATTACTATTTAAGAGTAATTTTTATATGCCTTGTAATGAAACTAAACTGAATAGAAAATAATCAAATTAAATGCTACATTTAATTAATTGCAATAACGATTAGTTAAAATCTGCTTATATCGAGATATAATTAAAAACAGTAAGAAGCATCTGACAGTAGAATTTGGAGGGGGTGGACTAGAAATTTGCGTTGTCTATGCCTACAACTTTATTAACAAAGCTTCGAAATATTTTGATAAGCAATAAAGTACTCAGCTACATTGATTGCATATTTACATCTGACTATGGCAACAGAGAACAGATTGAACTATCATGGACAGGGAGGAGGACAAAGGGTCTAGAAGACCCTTACTAACGACCTCAATGGTGCCAAAGGGTCTACTGGTTGATCACTTGAGCCGGCGCCGATCGAATTAAACGCGGTGGCAACACGCGAAACCGCGCTTACCAAAAGGGGGATAGCATCGTCTACAAATGAGAAGCATCCGGAGAGAAAAAGCGCGAATGGTTTCTTTTTTTCTTTTTCTTTTTTTCTTTCACCGCGCGGAAATGATAAGCACTAATGCGTGCTCACTGTTTATTTCCAAACAGATATCGTCTGCAGTTTTTCACTCGGAATACTTCCGTGGCAGATGGGAATGATGCAACAAGGGAGGGAAATTACTGATTTTTTTTTCTTTTGTTTTCCGAATATATCGTTTTCTTTTTAGTTGTTTTGTTTGTTAGGAGGTCGTGCAGTACAACCACATTTAACAGAACTGAAGAATTTGGGAAGAGACCGTTTTGGATAACGACTTTTTATGTTAAATCATAAATAACAATTGCCATTTTGTAAATATAATACGATTGTATTATACAATTCTGTAATTATAATTTTGAATGTAACATGAATTCAAAACTCTCTTTATCGGCTACAGTTATGTTTTTTTTATTAAAGTTAAAACTTAATTTTCAGGATTATTATAGATACATCTGTGTTTATTAGTAATAATTTATAGTGTATGTGGGATAGGAGATAGTTTATAGTATAATTTCCACACGATGACAACATGCTGAGTGACGTCATGGCGCTTATGTCTTCTCACCCGATCGGTGCAAACCAGGTGCAAAGGATCAAAACTGGAAGATGTTGATGCTATTCGATGTTGGCAGTGTGACGTCTGTTTTTATTTTTATTTTTTAATGGTGTAAAGGGCAACCTGCCTTCTTTATTCCTTTTCCATTTATTTAATTGTGTGTGTGTTTGTCCTAAATGTCGTGCATTCTTTACAATTTGTATTAAAACTATTATAAATACTATATTTTTCGTTTTTAATCGGCTTTGATTATCATTCTCAAACCCACATTACTGAATTATTCATTAAAAAAACATAATTTCGTGATTTCACGGAAATAATCGCGATTATTCCGTACAGTACATGTTTTTTTGGATTCGAGATTTCAGAAGCATTTCGAATAAGTTAGATTTAAACTGACCGGAATTCGGTTAATCGGTGTTTTTTTTTTTTTTGTACTCAAACAGAGGCAAGTCGAATCGTGCGCAGAATGAACAGACGTACAGTTTAACTAGTACAATCCCAGGTTTTTTTTTTTTTTTTTTTTTACTGTCCTGATTTAAAAATATAAGTTGGATTTTTCCCAGTTCTGAATAAAATATCCCAAATTGTGTTGATATTTACTTATAAGGAATGAATTCATATCAGAAAGTTGGTAAAAAAATGGTAAACATGGTTTTATTAAAAAAAAAACTCGAAGGGAATTATATTTCGAATCCAGAACATTCCGGCCCCGAATCTGAGATATTAGCAAATCAACATAGCCTGAGATAAGGCGGAGGGGGGGGGGGGGGGGGGATCATCTCGAAGACAAAAATGGTCGCGAAGAAATTACAGTTTTCGAAAATAATTTGGTTTATTTTAAAATAAAATGTGAAAAAATAAAAACAAACTCACACATTTTCACTTAAAAAAAAATTCCGTTCAAAAGAACTGCAGAAATTTACGTAGCAGCTTTTGAAATTTTCCAAAACATACCATTTTTATATGAATTTTATCTCTAAACTGTTTTTAAAATTTGGTTTCTTTAAGCTATTAAACTTTATCCACATGCATCTAATCAATTTCAAAAGAAACAAAAGGAAGTGCAGAAGTTTTATTTCTTTTAAATGTAACGATATCATTACTTTTACATAACTTTTTAGAATCAAACATAATTTCGGGAATAAAAAAATAAATGTTTTGTATGCCCACGACGACTCTCACCCTTGTTACGCCACTGTGCACTCAAAGTAGATTTGCTGATTCGCGATTTATTTCCCGTAAATTCATTGAAATAAAAATTTTTCTCAGGCTTTTCTCGTATGACTCATAGCGTATCCTTGATAAATAAAACGGTCAAAAAATGTCGCAATCCACTTTAGAAAAAACTAGCAACGGTACAGCAGGCTCTACTAACGAAGCGAAACGATCCGTTGAGAATTTCGATGATATATCAGCCGAACGCAGACGAGGGATTGGCACAGAGAACCAGAAAAGGATATCTGGTTGAATTTATTTCAGGAAGAGAAATAAGTGCTCAGGACATTTTTGTCCCTTTAATGGTCAAAAATGCATTTGATATACCCACTTATGTCACTTTCGCCATTTGTCACAGGGACCAGGTCAATTGAAATTGAGCCTCATAAAGGCGGATCGGTCTGGCGATTCTTTTCTGAGTTATAGTTCGAATGATCATTTGTTATTCGAAAAAAAAATCATAAAAAAGTTTCCTGTCCTTTTGACTTTCTCGTATACAAAGAGAAACAACTGTCATCCTCATAAAATTCGAACGAATTTATACATTTAATGAATCTTTATGTTTCAAATCTCTCCCGAGTCCGAAAAAAAATCTTAATTATATCTGTCTGTGAACACCATAACTAAAATTAAAAACAGTTAGGGTAAAGAAATTTGGTATGCAGTATTAAAATCAACTTCGTAGATTTTTAAAAATTTTAAATTGGAAGAATTTTAGGCAAGTCTGATTGTCTGCCGGTCCATATGCATGTAAACACAAATACAATACACTCCCGAGTCTCCGTTTCGCGACTATCTGGTTTCCGTCCCATCCGGCCTAATTTTTTTTTATTGTAATTAAATAAGGAAGGCAGATGATATCATTTGTTTGCATAAGTGAATTGACGAGTCGTGGAAGAGAGTTAAAATGCAGAGGCAATCATCTATTAAGGACTTTTTGAAAAACCAAAAAGAGTTAAAACTTAAACTCTTATCTTAAGATTACCTTTCCATATCTGTGTAATCATTTATCAGTGAAAAAAAATCAGTTTGAGTCAAGAATTTTTTTTAAATATGTTTTCTGTATTAAAGTCGGGCATTACAGAATTAACATAAGAACAATATTAAAACGTGAACAGTGTATATCCTTTAACTTACTTTTTCTTTAATCAATTCTTGAAACGTGCATTGCAGTATATAAACATATATAAACTGCTTGTAAAGAGCCTTCTATTTTAACTCTACATCATACCGGAAACTGCTTCTATGATTCACTGGACCGCACTGAGTTCACACTGAGATAAATGGAGGGCTCAGCACTCAATAAGAAATGAAAAATACTTATTATAGCAGTGAGTTTTGGTATAACTCACTTTGTCTTCTGGTAATAATGGGAAAAGAAATGAGAACTCCGGCCTATTCGGCTTTTTTATTATCCGACCTACCCTTCCGTTGCATTAAGCGGCGTTCCTACGACCTGTCAGCCTGTAGACGAAGCACGCTTTGCCCAGTTTTGCGGTTTTCCGGAGTGCTTTGATGTTTGTCCATTTTTCCGACAATTTGTCGGTAAACTGAACAGGCATCAAAGAACTCCTGAAAATCGCAAAAGAGGGTCAAGGGGAGAAAGCATGGCTCTTCTGCAGGCGGACCGGTCGTAGGAGCGCCGCTTTAGGCCGGATACTCGGGAGTGTTCTGTAACTCAAAAACGTAAAGAGCTATATAGAAAATTATGTATTATTCATTAAATTCGAAGTAATGTATCATTCCAAATACAAATGTGTATTAAATTTTGGACAAAATCCGTGTAATGAGGGGTTATATATTTGGGTGCATGTGAACCCGATGACTCCAAAACGGAGCTACATCGATAAATAAAATTTGGCTTGCAGTTGAGATTATAGAATTTTGGATCCAGCCATTGAAAAGGAAATCATCCAAAATGCATGTACAGTTTCTACATTACATTACGAAGCACGAAACGCGCCAATTGCGTCACTGCTCGGAGAAAGTTGGAAGAATGGGCATGCATATTAGTAGAAATCTTCACTTTTCCGAATTTGCATTTTTCCTCTCTACACTGCTTCATCCTCCTCCTTATATGTTTAAAGAATGCAGAGAAAGATAGGAGGGAAGGCAAGATACTTGATTGTCTAAGAACACTTTCACCTGAAAATCATTAGTCATATTAATTTTGGTGAAACACTTTTATAAGATTAAGCAATGAAGTCATATTTATAAGCGAAAGAAAAGATGTCGTATTTATAAAAATAAGCAATGAAATCGCGTCTATAAGATTAAGTAATGAAGTCACATCTATAAAACTAAGCAATGAAGTCATATTTATAAGACTTAGCAATAAAGTCCCGTTTATAAGATTAAACAATGAAATTAATTCATATGCCGTCATAATCACATGATTACAGCAATTATTTTTATTTTGTAACAAATCATTGCATGAACTAGCTAGAGCCTAGTTGCCGAAATAACGTACAAAATTTTCAATATACAACTGCCTAAAGTGCTGGGCTGAAGTTATGTGAGTGTGTCAAAAAATAGGCCGATTTGAAGACTATTATTCATCTAAAATAAATAAATTTGTAAAATAGGATAAATTTTATGTTTTATAAAATCTAAATGTAGTGCTATCCCTCTGTTAAATGCAATTAGTCGGATTCTTATTTTTTTACATTACGCTCTTTTATTTATTACGGTATTTATAAGCTGCTTAAATAATATTAATTACAAACATGGAAACCGCTCATTACCAATCATTTCTATCTTTACCTTCCTTAAAAATAAAGAAGAATGTAACATGTATGTTGGCGTTTTACATGGCAGACCATTTGATCTACAGGCACAAACGTACTTTAGAAGATGGGAATGTGCATCTCAAAGCGTTTTTTCTTTTTAATTTCAGTTAGAATTTTAATTAACTAAATTTTAAGCAACATGGCATTCATTTGATGTTTCCCATAATAACTTTCTGAAAATTGTATTGCTAAAAATAGATTAATTATACCGTTTTAAAATTTCAAAAAATTATCTTTTTGATGATATTCATTTGTTTCTCCCCTCTATATTAAGACGCGATTTGAAAATATTTTCACAATTCATTTCATTATTGCACTGTTATTCAATTCAATTTCATCAAAATATTTAATCGTGGAATATTTTTCAATTGTTGAACGCTAATGAAGAAAGATTTTGCTAATTACTCAAGCAGCTTTCTCAAAAAGTGAAATTCAATTGCAGCAAAAGGCAATGTGCAGTTTGAAATAAAACAGTCAGACTGTTAAGTTTTTAACAGCACTCCAACATTATGAGACTTGACTCCATTAAGAAGATTCATAATCTAATGCTGAAAAATTCTTTGTACTGGGAATCATGAATATCAGGTATAGATAATTAATTGAAATTAAACATATCCAATATTCATAGAAAAACCAGCTGGTTGTCAGAGGCACCTAGTTATAAATAAATAAAATATATATTTCATTTCATTTTTGAAATACATTTTCACTCAATAAGTTCAACGTTACTAAAGTGGAAAAAGTCAATAACATGTTGATTAGATAAAAATGCGTTGAAATATGAAACTAAATTGACCACAAAAAGAGGAGTCTCCAGATGTGCTACCAAATGTTTTAAATCCGCCACGGCTCCAGACTGTACTGTGACGTCACAAGAGCTCGATTATCAAATAACTAAAATAAACAACTACCTAAGGACCCTAAAATTGTTTTTCCTTTTTATAATATTTTTAGAGTTATCTAATTTTTTTTTCATTTGATTTACAAAAGCAATCTTCTGGAACTTTCTCAAATTAAAATAGTCTATCAATTAAATTTATAAACATTATTTTTTCAATTAAAAATTTTTTTCGGAAGAATGCAGTCTGTAATTTAGTCAAATTTTTTCGGAAGAATGCAGTCTGTAATTTAGTCAAAGTTGGCTGACTATTTCACAAGACAACAACTCCGATCAACTTTACATAAGATTGTGTTAACAGGGTTTGGAATTAATTTTACCATTTTGTTTAAAATAATTTTTTAATTTAAGTTTTTTTGATACGTGAAATACTAAAAACCATCTGTTTGAAAGCAGCCAGCAATTAAGTGTCTTGCTACTTCGATTCATCGTAATATTTTTTTTCTTAATAACTACTTATATAGACATTAAATTAAAATTATAAAAAAATCTACTTTTGAAGTTTAAATGAGTAAAAGAGCAGGTGAAGTTTGCATTTTCTAAAGAAATTTAGGGCTTAAACTGACCTTAGACGTTATATTTTTAATTTTCTGCAAGATGAGTTATGATTCTTAAAAAATAAATGGTGCAACGGATTTGGTTGTGCCAACTGAGCATAAATAGATTCCATTATTGAAGAAATCATCATAGACTGACTACTCCGATCGGCCCGAAAACACATGGAAAAATTTGAATGACCAGACCGCCACGACAACAGTTCTGGAAGGAACTGTGATTGAGATCTAAGGGCCATGACCGACCACGGTAAAACCTTTCCCTAAAGCAGTAGTACATCCTGCGATCGATGGGAGGTAGACATCTCCACAAGTTCGTGTACCTCAAGGGTGGTGAGAATCGACCACCACACCGAAAGCTTCTCATCCTCAATTAGGAGGTGCCCTCCCCGAGGGTCCATTTATTGAAGAGATAATCTTGTGTAATGTATTTGCAAATTATATAGTCTATTTTAATAAAAATGTAATTGAAATTCAATAAATATTACATAGGAAACCTGCAGTAGGAGACAAATCTAACAGAAGTCATTATTGAAACTCGGCATATGATTCGCATATCGTTTCATTCCAATCGAATCTAAAAAATGATTACTTGATTACTCTTATATTAGTATGGTTCATTCCTCCCCCCCCCTAAACTCGCATGACTCCGAGCTCCTTATATAGTAAAATATTCAACAAATCGAAAGCAGACATGAAAAAATATTTTTTATTGATTTAAAAATGAGAACTATCACAAAATATTATTATTTTTAATAATATTTAATCGATTAGTATAACATAATTTTACATGATTTCATTCGAATAACACCAGTGAGAGTGGTCTTCTCTAAACTTTCTCAGGCATTCTCTAATAAATTATTTTTTCGCCTTCTCTTCTGCATAAAAATTGGGGGGAATCATGGGCAAAGTCGTGAACGTCACGAATCCGCACAGCAGCATTTTATGCTTTGGAATATAGTAAAGAAAACCGAGTTTTCATTTTAAATGCTTTTTTTTAACTGCTTGAATCCGAAATTTGACACAGAACTACAACAACACGTTAAATTTCATTTATCTAATTCGTTCCTTTCAGAGTTTAGAGTTTTCTTTCAGTTTTCAGATTCACCCTGTTCACGATAGATATCATTCCAAAAATGTCTTCTTTTTTTTTTTTTTTCCAACTCAGGAAAAGTCTGCATTATGGAGATCAAGGCCAAATTCTTTGACGATTAGAATTCTCCCACCCATATGGGAAGAAGTGCAATGTTGTGTTTTGAAAAACAGTTTCCCCATCTTACATCCGGAGATCAAGCTTTCCATCAAAGGAAAGCCTGAACGCAGGAATTTTCGTCTCTAAGTGTTTTATAACTTAACTATATCCATATATCCTTTTGCATTTGCAACGTAATGTATTTGACACCCCATTCTTCTCACAAAAAACTTCAATGGTTATAAAACATCTCCCATCCGGCAGAAATTGGATCAATAACCTGAAGAGGGTTAGGCAAATCAGCAACATGCCGTGGTTTGTCATGAACAAAAACATACAAAACGATCTGCATGTCGCAATCTTGAAATACTTCCATAGGAAACTGTCAAAGCACTTCGAAAAAATCGACAATACCGATAACATCGCATTTAAAGAAATTGAAATATAAGACCCATCATTTCCAAAGAATGCTATGTGACCTCGCTATCTCCTACATATCTAAGACATCACTTTAGTTTTACCACCGACTTGACTCTGGACCGAATTTGCAGAAATTCATTCAAGTAATTTTTTCTCTCTCGATTTATTAACTAATTGTTATCCTATAATCCCACAACTTTACTATATATATTATATCCCCTTTTATATCCCACAACTACTTACTAAGTAATCTCATTGCCATGCATTCTATTCAACCGTTATGTCCGGAAGTTAAAAATCTTGAATTAAAACACTCCGTGACACTCCCCTCAAACAGGCAGCAATCCCAAAAAGTCAAAATAATTCACAACACTTCATTAAGATTATTCTGGTCCTTTTCAATAAGTCCTTAGACCTAAGATGTTTCACGGATTCCTTCAAAGGAAAAAAATATAATCCTGTTCCATAAAAAAAGGCTTGCTTCTTCATATCAACCTTCTGCCGACAATAGAAATAGTTCAAAAGCAACTAATAACTGAGAAGCTAACATATAATCATGGGTCTAAGAATAACTCCAGATTTACCGTAATCATGGCTTCAAAGAGAAGGAAAAAGAGTGAATTTAGCATCCATGAGCTCATAAAAAGGATTCAAAGGAAAGATGGTAGCAAATCAGTCATTTCTATAACTTGCAATACAGAGCAAGTCTGCACGCCAGCATTTGTCTTGACAGTATCAATTGACTCTTTCAGAACTTATCCCAAACAGGAAAATAACACTATTGATGACATAGGGTTAAGACAAAAAAAGATTTAAAAAAAAGGGGGGGGGGGGCTCATAAGGATCGTGCAGTGACCAATTCTTGTAGAATCTCATAGCGAATGAAGTAATAAAACAAGTGAAGCTGGGAAACGTACACATTCAAGCTTTTGCATTCGAATTTGCACTGGTGATCGAAGAAGAGACTAAGAATATCCTTGAATGAGATACAACACCCAATTCAATTCATTATGCGTAAAAAAATCTGCTATTCATTTTACTGAAAAGCAATACATTTAGCAAAATGGCGAGAAGCCCCCAAATCTCATGGAATGATTACACCATCAATAGAATTATATCTTTAAATATATAGGAATCCACTTCCATAATTAACTCAAATGGCTGAAACATATCAACAAACAAGGAGAAAAACATCATCAAAATAAACGTACCCTTAAAAGAATCACTGGAGCCTCTTGGGGAATCTCCCAGAAACTATCTGCATTAAATGGTAGCTAAAAGCATGCTGGCCAATGGATCATTAGCGATGTGTTTGAGCTCAATATATAGAACGGAGAGGAAACCCTCTACCATTCATAGGTTATTCTTACTGCATATACCAGGTGGCTATCGCACAACCTCTATAGCAGCGTTACAAACAATACTAAGTATTAACATCAATATGTCGCTTGAGAATTCATATTGCTCCAAACATAAAAGAGATCCAAAGGCAAAATCTGATAAATACAACAGACTGATAACTGATTGGCCTTCTCATCCTTCAGAGTATCTCGATCGCATCTAAATCTCATTGGTAGATGAAGGATTAAACATAATCCAAAAGCGCCTCATTAATATTTTCAGAGATGGGCAACTAAGTTGCAACTTTCTGCGACTTGATCAATGGCATCTGGTCTTGCCAATGGTCTACTAAATTCAGCAATAAGTCTTTCAAGTTGAACTTACTGCATTTCATTTTCCGGCCGTGTAAGTTCTACACTATTTGGCCAATTTCTTTTCCAAAGAAAAATACAGAATGTAAAACGAAGACATTTTTCAGTGATAAATTGCTAACATTCTGCACCTCCCGTTCGAAACAGAAGCCGATCATTAGTATAGAACTTTTAGAACAGGGTTATTTGCAAAAGGCTTAAAATATATGTCGACAATAAAGCAAGCATTACAGTATCTTCGAATTTAGAAATTACAAACCAGTGTGAGAAAATATTTAAATTTCTTCGTACAAATCCATAAATAGAGTCTTAATAGATAAAAGCCCATGCAGGAAAAGAAAAAGTAGACGAACAGGTAAAAGACGCTATGCGAAATGAGAAACTAAATATATAATTCAAGTTTCAAAACACCCAGGAAAACAAGCTTGAAGAATGGCAAATATCTTGGAGCAATAGCGAAAATTTTACTATCATACCTTCAGTTGCTGGATTAGCAAAGATGCTAACTACTTCTTTTAACCATGTCTCTGCCTACTTCAAAAGATCTGAATCCCCAATAGTCTTTAAAGCAATTTAGACAGGATTGACACAACATTTCACTATGATATGGAATGCCCATTATAGTTGTCGTGACATGTGAAGAAAGCAACACCAAAACTCGAACAAGAATAGCTGAAACAAGTAGCCAACAATTCTTCAAGTTCCAAACAAAGATCATATAACAATCAAATTTATCAGTGACAATAGAGCTTTTTCTGCTTCACAGCAGCTTCTAACTTCAGAGTGCGACAATTCTACAACACCAATATTGTTTCATATTCAACAACCGAGAAAAGAACAGCAGTACAGAATCAACATCTTATAATTGTATGTACAGTGGAAGACGGCAATCCGAACGTCTTTTTTCCCCCTCGACATTCAATAGATTTCGAAACCTCTCAACGATCGCCAGCCACGAGACAACCGCCTATACATAAAACTGCTACTGGATTCCAGAGACATTAATTGCACATCTGCCATGTATATTAATTTTGGCCTGATGTAGCACAAATAAATCAACTAATTACATTTGACTTTGACGCTAACAAATAACGAAACCTAAACGTATCAAACAAAGATGAAATCACTAATATATGTGCATGTAATCACATAATGTTTTTTGATGTATGATTTCTAATTAATTTAGAACTAATGTCAATTCAAATAGAATGATGGCTAAATACATCTCTAAAATATAAATAAAAATTTTAAGAAATTTTGAAAAAGAATAAATGACAGCTGAAGCTTTCAATTATTCTTTTATTATAATTTTTTTCCCTTCTCAAGAAGGGGGGAAAAATGAATTGAAAGTATGCTTATAAAACAGAATGATGATGCAAAAATTCATCACTAATGACAATTTAACATTATTTAGAAATTTATTTTAAATCATATTGATGATTTTTTTAATTTAAAAATTAATAAAAAAAATAAAATTTATGTTTTTGAAGTGATTGCTCTTCCAAATACAAGAAAAATATTTTATTCTTGTATGCTAAATGAAATGTACAGAGGTGTAGATAACATTGTTTTTGACAGCCTTCATTTCAGACAAGAGAATAGGGATAAAGAACAAACAGTAATGTATAAATTTAAGTAAATCTCGATAAACAAAATAGTCTAAAATATCTTCTATTAATGTTAGCAACTATATATTGTAAATTTTCTTACATATATTGTACAACAATCTAACTTGATTCATATTATGAAATGAAGCAAAAATAATATAAATATTTATATCGTAAAATTGTTAACTTTTAAAATTCATAACACTGAATACTCTTGTTTAACAAATTGCTATTTTCAGGCACATAATATTATTTGCTGCATGTTAAGTAGCAAACACAAGTATAAGCAATACATCAAAAATTAAGTGAAAAGAAAATGCCATAATTCTATTTTAAATCGTTAATTCATTTTTTATCATATAAGAAAGGTAATACAGAAAAAAAGCTGAATTTTCACTAATGGAATCATTTAGCCATCCAAAAGCCCAAGAGAATTCTACATAATATTAACAGACAATACTTTTTCCAAAATATATATATTGCATCATATTATTAAAATGTTTTTGAAAATTTAACTATTTAATTTATATATCATTGTTTACTAAATATATAACAGTAGGAGAAAGAAACAAAAATGATCAAAAAAAGAAGTTTAAAAAGAAAAAAGTCATAGTCAATTCCATCAATATGTGGATTGTCTTACTTTCAACTTCATTTTATATCTGTTCATTGTACATTCCTTAATATCCAAAAATACCTTTGCAATGATAAGCATTAAATATATTATTATGTAAACTAATTTTAGAAGTTTACAGCACTTTTGGTTAAGAGAATAGCATTACATTTTATTTCATGTAATTAATCAAACATTATTATTATTTGATTGTTTATTCATAAAATACTATTATTTTTAATACAATATAGCAGGCACATTACATATACAGAAAAATGATTAGATTTGAACATATACTATTTAACACATAACAAAATGAAACCTTCCTGAGAAATTATTAAAGCAAAGTACACAAGTTCCCATAACTTTTTTACCTTTCCAGTAAATTATAAATTTCTTAATATAAGAAATTCATGTTGAACAAAGCATTAAAAACTCGAATATAATGAATGCAAAAAACTGCAAGTTACAAATAATCCTGTAATATTACAAATCTTCCTTTACCATAAGTATTACTGAATTTTCAAATACCGCAGATTACAAAATTTTAAGTACAAATTTATATTGGAATTAAAAAAAAATATATATAAATTTATACTTGCGTAAAATTTTATTTTTCAAGAGCAAAAACCTGAAGATCTATTAACTGCATATATCTGACTAGAAATATTGAATAAATAAGCATCTATGATTCAATTCCTACAAAAACTTTGTTTCATATGCATCATTTCTACTCTTTCAAAGTAAGTGGTAAATTATTAAATGGCAATAAAATAGAATATTGTAAATATATATCTCTCTTTAAATTTTAATAAGCTACATAATTCTGAAAGTCAAAATGGAAACATATTTTTTTTTATTAGATATGTTCTTTTGTTGTAAAAGGGAATCAAATATTTATTTATTTATTTTTTAGCAATTGACCTCCTCTCCAAGAAGATCAAACTTGTTCCCAGATGTTGGAGCACCGGCACTATCTTCACTGTCAGCTTCATCATTCCTGGAATCGTCATCGTCCTCCGATTCAGAATCACAGTAATCCTCGATGTCCTCGCTCATTTTCAAAGAGTTCAATTCTGAAGAGATGCTAAATGTGTCTTGGTTGTCATCTGAGTTTTTTCTTCGGTGAGCTTGAACTGCAAGGATTTCCCCTAAACCAGGATGTTCTGCCCATGCAGCTAGAAAAATGGTTTTTAAGAAAATCAGTGTTAGAAAAGAAATTATAATCGGTTCTTTTTTTATTTCAACATGTCCTTACACTTTATTATTTATTATTATGAAAATGATATTGGAGAACAGTAATAATTAGCTATCAGAATAACATCCTAATAGTTTTTAGTTTAGCATTATTATAGCAAATATTTTAATTCAAAAATCAATTTTCCTTATAGAGATATGATAGTTTTTTTCTTTTATTTTAATAAGTTTATTCCTAGTTTATTTTATATATGTGTTGATACATGGAAAGTAAACATTTTTATTTCTTAGAGTTAAAAATCGATTACCCTTGGAATTCACATAAAAATTTCAAGTAAAACTGATAACTTACATCAGTTTTACTAGAAATATTTATTTGAAATTAAAATAAAACAAATTCAATCTACCCTTTCAATTTTTTTTTGAAATTTCATTTGTTAAAATATTAGTTTAAAAAAATAAAAGATGTAACAGGCAATTTAAAACAGATATTGCCTATTTTGTACTCCCTATACAGGGTGTTTCAGTGAACCGTTTCAGAACTTCTAAGAGGGGTAGGCAACTCGAAACTCCTGACAACTCGAAATCATATAGCAATGTTGGGTCGGAAATTACATGATAAGTCGGGTGACCGAGCAGGCCAACGAACGGGACCCCCCCCCGTCCGATCCACCATTGACCCGACTTATCATGTCTTGATTTTTATTTCTGGGGTCATAAGAAATCGCTAGTTTATGACACCCCTGTTGACATTGCTGAGGAGCTCGTTGCAAGAATCGCAGTAACCGCCGGAGAGATTCGAGATATGCCTGGAGTATTCCAGAATGTTCAGATGTCCATGCGTCAGAGATATGAGGCGTGCATTGTAGCCTGTGGAAGAAACTTCGAACACTTACTTTAATCCATGTACCTTTTGCTTCTTTTCATGTATTATTAAAACAATTTCTCATTTACGGTCTCTTTTCCTTATGGTGCTTCTGTGTGCAACACCGCTTCAGGAAAGCATTTCCGACCCCACATTGCTAAATGATTTCGAGTTGTCAGGATGTACCCTATCCCTCTTAGAAGTTCTGAAATGGTTCACTGAAACACCCTGTATATAGTTGTGAATTGTGGAACTGCCATTTTAACCATTGAAACATTAATAGTTTGCTATTAATCTTTTACTTTGGATAGATTACTAAAAAAAAAGGTTAATAAATTTAACTTACTATATACAGGAAGAGAATTAAAATTTTAAAATAATAATATATTTCAAAGCATTAGTCATAATTTCACTGGGACAGAGATATCATATATGTACAGACTGTTTAAAAAAAATTATTGGATATTTTTGTTAAATTTATCATTTTATTTAGCATTTAACTTTGATGGATATGATATCATTAACACAGTATTACCTTATGTGAATTCTCATATTATTTACACAGTTGCACATTTTCATTACTACTAGATGATTATATACAACTATGGGTTAAACTGAAATTAACTGTATTTATGAAGGACAAGACATTTTTAGAAATATAGATTTTAGTAAACAAATCTAATTAAATGTAGGTTTTTTTTTTCATTTAAAAAAATCAGTCACAATCACTTTTATTTCAAAAGTTGCTTAGAAAGTAAATTATTATTAACTCTTAAATTAACAAAATTTTAAAGGGAGCAATATTCAAAGTCACATAGCATTTTTATAGTAATATTTTATTGAATATTTAACCTTTCCATTCATAAAAAAAGCAAGCAAAAATTAGGATAATTTTGAAATTACCAAATTAGAAAAGTTTATATAGTTCTTCAAACTGCTGAATACACCATAACAATAAGGTAGTTTCTACATCCTCAGTGATTACTATTAAGTGAAAAAAAAAACCATATTTATACAAACACCATACAATACAATAACTTGTCTATTCTCCAGGAATGTAAATATCAATAAATAAAAGGTATGCTGATGTTTGCATACATTTTAGATGGCAGTTGAGTACTGCAAAAAAGCACATCTCATTGCAAGTTTTGAATAACAAGCAAGAACTTTATAACATTAGTAATCTCCTCATTTATTTTTTATCAAGCAAAGAAAATAAGTTTACCTTTTTCCTTTGTATAATTTGGTGGATAGAAAGCTAAGCATATGGTGCGACCGTCCAATGCCATTCTAAGAATGTTATTAGCTGCCCGATAAACATCAGGCCTAGCTGTTCTGGCAGTTCGGAAACCTCTTTTAATAGCCCATGCTACAAAATAAAATAGTTATATATATGTCATTAAACAAATACCAAAAGCAATAAAACAATGTTAGCTAGGCACAACTTGAATTTTCTGTATTTTTCACTATATGAGAGTATTTATCAAATTTCCTCATTATAAAAGTAAATTATATAGAAACTGAAATTAATGTCAGTATAATTTGGGGTGCTAACACAGTTAATTGAACCTTTTCAACCCTTGGTACAGATTATGTATTCAGATTTGTTCCAACTATCTCTTACCATGCAATGGATACTTTCTTGAAAATTATCCAATATTTCATGAAGTTAAATTATTTAGAAAAGTGTCTTGTTTTCAAATTACATGAGAGCTACTTCAAGAACATATTATGCCTCTGAACCATGATCAGATAAGGAGAAAAGCATATGAGATGCCTTTTCCTTTCCAAATTTCCACAGCACAGGAGCAGAAGGATGTTTCATTAATGAAACAATGCACCATATAGTAACAAATCTTTGGCATAACTGATACTGAGTGTTGGATCCTTTGATTTTTATATTAAGAAACTGAATACATATATCCATGGTGTAGTTATATATATATATATGCCGTGGTTACATGGATACTTATATCCATATAACCACACCATCTCATCTACTAAATATATCAAGAGTGAAACGATCATTGTTCTAATAATTAGGTGTCAAAAATGATTAATTAATGATTCTTTCTAATACACTTTTTTTAAAGATATATTTAGCCACCTCATATGCAAACTCTTATATATAAATGGATAGTTTATTCAAAGCTCTAGCATAATAATCATTAATTTAAATGTAAATTAAATTTTCTAATTAAACAGTTTAATTAAATCAAAATATTACAGCAAATTAGATATTGACACTATATTTCAAATATATAAAGTATTATATCTAATTAAACTAGAATAAAATATAATGAAAAATAACACATTTTAAGCATAAAGAGCATTCCTTGAGAATTATACTGTCAGATATTTGCAACAATTCAACATCCTTATTAACTAATTGAATGCAAAGGTCAATTTGCAGATTAATATTTTCAGTTTACTTAACTATTAGTATTCAAATTATAGTAAATTCAGAGAAATTTGTTTTTGAAAAAATGGAGATATTATTCTGATCAGATATTTTTAACAGATATTCAGTTTCATTTTAAATAATCTTTGCAACTTCTAATTAAATCTTAGATTTTATTTCATAAGAAAACACAGCTTTTATTTAAAAAAAAATGGAACAAACTAAATTGACTGAGTGATTTTCTTTCCTTAAAAACGACTGATAACATATCTTATTACATTTCTAAATTAAAAGCATCTTATGCTTACTGAATCAAAAATCTATTTTATTTAGTTTATTTAATACAAAAATGTAATTAAAGAAAGATACAGTATGAAATTACATTGTAATATGTATAATCATTCATAAACCACTACAAATAACTAAAAATTTTTTTAAATCCGTTTTTAATTTTCAATTAACATGCACATGATTTCAATATTGTTTTAATGTGATTTAATAGAGTTAATATATCATATATCCAAACAGTGAACATAAAATCCAAAGAACAAATAGAAAACAAAATATTTATGCAAAAAAGAGATAATGGAAGTAAATATAATAATAACAATATAAGATCATAATTTCCATTTTCATTTTAATTTATTAAAACTGAAATTTATATTTCAAACAGAACCTTTGTAAAAGAACCAGATTACAGCATAAAAACAAATTACTTGATATAATTCAAGAGGTTAAAAGGGATAACAGTCAATCAAAAATCAAAGAATTGTCATTGTACCCAGAGTATTAATTGAAGAAAAGCAGTAGAAAATGTTTAATAATCAGTCCTTTTCTACTTTGATATCAGCTAGACATTTTGTATAATATAAAGTGGCCCAAAAAGGATTGCGGAAAATAAAGGAATCAAGATTTAAAATCTATAATAAAAATTTATTTCAAAATTCTTTATGGTTTATTTCAAGGGGTGGGGGACTGCAAAAGGTATACAATTTATCATGTTTCTTCTTTTGCTTTTAAGATTTGAAATTGAAATCACAATCTGAAATAATTTTCCCAGTGACAGATAAATTCACTGATAATTAATCTTATGCAACATCTAAATCCTTGTAAGAAATGTCATAATTGTGACATTTATTTTTCAAAAACAAGGTAAAAATTCTTAATTATTTTAATGAAGAGATTCTCAATGAATACATTTGCTGTTAAGCAAACTTCATTTTTATGCTACTTAAAAATAATTACAATGCAAGAACATCTAAGATTTTCCTATTGATAAACTGCCATAATTTATGTTTATATGCATCTGTTGTAAAATAGTTTTTAATGAATAAAATAGGTTAATTTATTCATTAAAATATTCATTTAATATCAAGTTAATTCTTTAAGCTATATAAAAAAAACTGATCCTAGTAAAAAAAAAAATGAAAGTTATAGATATTAACCTAATTTTTATTCTAATGAACATGATTTTTGCAGGCATTACTTGAAATATAATAACATGCCTTTAATTTCTTTTGCTGAATAATTACTGCTTTTAAGAGGGAAATATCAAAAACAATTAAGAAACTGGTACCTGTCAATTCTTCCATTTCTAAAACACAGACAGCTATGCAATATAACAATCTAACATTATTCATAGATGTGGAAAATGTTTTTAAAAAAATTGGGGAAATAGAAGAAAGCATGCAAAGATGCATTAAAAATGCATAAATGAATACCTTCACAGATGTCATATGCAGACCATTTTACTTCTCCTTCAGATTCAAAATACTCCAATTCAGGATGTCTAATTTTTAAAACTTGGGGAAGTTGAATTCTTTGACCTAAATATGTGATTGCAGAATAGGGTTCACGTAGCTGAGAAATTGGATAGCAACCCATAAGAACCTATAAAATAATGAATACAATTATCTATACAAAAGAAAACAAAAGCCCGATAAATTATATAACAAAAAAAAATCGAACAAAAAAAATTTGTTAAAAATAAAATAGTTGGAAGAATGTGTAAATCAATATTATTCAAAAGATATTTTATTTACAGCTCAGAGCTATATAAATAGGGCTTAAGAAACAAAATTTCTGTATTTATAAGTTTGTTGGCTTACTTTTTTCAAAAAGTTGTGATTGAAGTTTTTTTAAAACAATATATTAGGATTAACAACAACAGATAACTCTAATTTTACTGTATATACAAAAATTAAGTATCTTCCATTCAAAAAAGAATAGGCTGTAATTTTTAAGTTGATTTTGACATTATTTCCAATTAAAAATTCTCTTACTTAAAAAAATGATTATTTTAGATATGTTTTGAAATTATTTTCAAGATACAGCTAAGATAACAGTAGAGAAAACGGAAAGAGCTAAAAACATGAATATTGTGAAAAATGATGAATCACCACTAAATTGAGATATATTGCTCAGTTTAATTTGTTGATTCAGCATTATGTAGAGTTATGATGAAATCTAAATTCTAAAATACTCTAAGCAATTAAGAAAAATCAAAGACTGAAATAAAATCAGAACACTTCAATAGCAAAATTAGTTTATCAAATATACAATCTAGATAAAAAATCTTCTATAAATTTATATTAAAACAATTTTGCATAAATATTATACAATTTTAACAAATATTATACAAAATAAATAACTAAAGATGAAAAGATTTAAATAATTTAAATAAACAATATCTTATTACTTCTTTTGAATACTTAGTATTATCTTAAATTATACACAATTATAACAGGTCTTAAAAAATAATTTTTAAAATAAAACAAAAATTAAATAAACATAGATGATTATCTTGTTAAATAACAATTTATCAACTGATGAAAATATTTCACAAATTAAAAATTTGTGACAGAAAGATAAAAACTCCTTTCTTACTTGAATAGGTTTAGGAACTAAGGAAGGAAACACTAATCCTGGACAATCACATAGCCTCACATTTTTAGTAAGCATTATCGTCTGAAAATGCTTTGTATGCCCAGGAGTCCTGGATACACTAACAACCTAAAATAACAAATATTAAATCAAAATATTTTCCTTGAAAAATAAATTAATTTTATTTTTCAGTCTAGCAATCGTAATTTTTAACCCTAAGAATAATAATTCCATTGTTCTTTTTATCATAATGATTCTTTTCATAAGTTTTTATCATTAAATTTTTTCTTGTTATAACGTAATATATGCATTTGTGATTAAACTTTTAGAAATGTTGGATATTTCAAACATTTTTTAAAAATGAATTTATAGTGGGAAAAAAATGCATCTTTCAGTGGATTCAAAATGCATAATTTGTTTTATCGATTTTGAAATAAACATTTTTTTCTATAAGTTTCATAATGTAAGTAAAATAAAACTAAGTATTTTTGCTTTAGAGGTAAATACATGTGAAATCTTAAATTGATATGAAAAAAATAATTTTTTCCAAGTAGTCTAAGTCACAAAGAAAGAAAGTTCTCAAAATTTAAATAAAGCAGAAAACATTTTAGGAAAAATATTATTATAATACATATCTTTTAATAAGAAATAGAAAAGAGTTCACAAATGCACAGAAGATATAAAGAAGCAACTTTTAAATGGGACATGTTGATCTAAACTGTTGTTTTAAAACAAATAAAATTCTATATTCTTCACTACTGAAGCATTGAAAGATTTATTAAACTCATGCAAAAACTCAGAAAGCAACCCATTTTCTTAGTTTAATTTAATGCATACACAGAACATAACTGCTTACATAATAAGTAAATAAATATGAAACATTAAAGACATTAAGATACATTCAGAACAAAAGAAAAATCTTTAATCTGAGAAAAATTTTTAAGGGGCAGAAAATTACCTTTTATCTTTTCCTTTAGAGCAAGCTGCAACCAAAAACGTGTAAATTAATAATCTGTATAAAGAACAGACAACTTACCTTTTTACCACAGACAGCATTTAAAAAGGAAGACTTCCCAACATTTGGATGGCCTAGATAAGAAAATAAACACTATTTTAAAAATAAATTATAAAATAAAAATTTTAAAAAATGGAGGAATTTATTCCACATACTAAAAATAACAAGCTATCTGAAAACAATGTATTAGTTTAATTACATCTTTTTAAGTTCCAGAAGAAATAATGAATTCAAAGTGGGATTCCTATTTCAGTAGCATAATAACTTTTCAAAACAAATGATAAAAGTATCAACTCAAAAAGAAATAAAAAAACTCATTATATATTTTTTGAAATAACTTCTTTAACTTTTGAATTAATAGTAATTTCTTTTTGAATAATAGGTATTATCTTTCAGAAACAAAAATTGACTAAATTTTATTTTATAGATTTAGACTCAAATTGAAATCAATATAGAGTGCGAGAAATTACATTCAGACATTTATAAACAATAATAACAAAATATATATATAAAAAAATCCTTCCTTATTCAGACTGAGATTTCTGTAAAAAAAGAATAAAATTAGGACTCTCAAGTAAAGAACATAAGTTTGCCACACTAACCTACAAATCCAATTGTGAGAATACTGTCTTTGTAACGTTCCCCTTCATAATAACTGGTATCATTCTTCTCACTGAGAACTTCTGAAGCTTTGATGTGTTTGCCCTCATCCTCACTATCTATTTCAGATTCGCTATCCAAATACGTATCTCCACTTGATCCGATCTGTGCTGCTTCGGCACTGATTTTCTCCTTCCAACTGGACAAATTTACTAAACAAAAAAATTAAACTAAATTAAAAATTAGGCGGAAAAAAATTAAATTTTTGTAAAACATGTTTCTGAAACAATTTAAAGAAATATATAAAATACTAAAAGCAATCCATAATGATAAAATCAGATTTCTACAGAAAATTTTAAAAAAAAATTCTTAAAGGTCATTATACTTTTATTTACATTTTAAATAGTTATCTCTTATCAACTTCAAGAATAGAATAGTTTGATAATCTGACATAAGCATGTACTACCAATGTTGAATAAATGGATAGAGATAATAGGGAAAGAAAAAGTGGGAAATAATTTCTACAAAAAACATCCAGTATTATATATAAAACCTAATATTTTTATGATATTTAGTATTTTCAGATGAAAGCAGATGTTTTATAAACAACAGTCACTCTCTCTGCAGAATGCATGCTTGGTAATTTAATAATACATAATGAGATATTCTAGTTCATTAAACAATACTTTTGTATAATCTATACTTATAATAAAGCTCAATGTGTGTGTGTTGGCACTCTACAGGCCAGACCATTCAACCTACAGCTACCAAATTTGGCACGTGTATATCTTGGAGGCCAGGAATGTGCACCTGAGGGTTATTTTTTGAATTTTTAATTAAAATTTTATTTATTTAAAAATTAAGCTAAATTTTAGCATGTTTCTGCTATAAATTCCGAAAATATTATCGCACAAAAAGATTTTTACATCAAGTTGAAGATCAAAAATTTCTCTTTTTAAGCTGCAAGAGCATGTTTTGCATTCATGGGGGAAAATTAGCTTTTTTCAAAGTGTTGCCATCACATTGATTAAAGCTCTAATTAAAAATAAATTAAATCTTTTTGGAAATGAAGTCTGCAAAAATATAATTTTCAGCACGTGTCTGTAGGAAATGAAATAAATATGAAATATTATTTTTTCTAAAAAATAAAATCAAGAAAAATTATTTTATGATCTTTTACACTATTTATATAATTAATCCAATAAATCCGTTATATTTTAAGGCAAGTTTTGTTTAATATGAACAGGATATACATTCAAATCATGGCCATACAGCTAATTTGTAAAACTTTAGTAATAGACACAGATCTGCAAAAATGGTCTAAATGGAAAATGATTATATTTTATGTAACTTGATTCAATAAATGCTATAATAAATAATGAATTTTTGATTTTACATAAAGCTTCTGCTGTCGAAATCACGAATAACAAAATGCTCTTGAAACACTAATATTTTAAATAAAAAGAGTTAATTTCCAATCAACTAAATCAATCACTTAAACTGATTGATTTATGAAAATTTGAATATCACTATTCAATAATTTAAAAAAAGGATAATTTTAGATTTTCCATCGATTGTTTCAAAGAAAATACGCAAATCAGTGCGCATGTTTCTCAAGATAATTGGCCTAAGATTATGAAAATGTTGAGTTTTTCTAAATTTTTAACATTCAAAACTTCATAAATAAGTCTTAATTGATCGTGGAAAATAGAAACATTCATTCATTTATTTAAAATTTGGTGTGTCCAGAATATTTCTCAGAATATGACACCTTTCTGCATTAAATTTAGACTTCATATTTTTTTAAATATATTTATAGGTCGGAACAAAATATTATTATTGATTTCATTTCAATCCTTTTGAAAGCAAAACTAAGAACTGAATTTTATGCAGAATCTGAAAATTTTTTGTCGAATTATTCTTTGAGATATTACATAAATTATGAAAAATATTTTGTAGTTCACATAAGACTTATATACCGAGTGATTCTGTTTGCAATACCCATATTCAATAACAATAATAATAAATAAATAACAATAAAGATGATAAATAAAATAAAACACTTGGTTTTATTAAAAAATATTTTTACATTAATTGCAATTTCAGCATTTCCACTTTAAATTAAAGCTGAAGTTTTACCGGAAATGACAACAAATTAGGAAAATATATATAGTAAATTGAACGAAACGATCTAAACAACAGTATAAGTTTGACTATCAAAATTTTGGTATGACTATCAAAATTTGAAGATTAAAAATGTTTTGTTTGAGAAGATATTAATATCAAGACAAGTTATTTGAAATATTTAATTGAAAATTGCAGCGAGCGCTAATACTGGCGAACCGGATGGTCGCCAAAGACGGCTAGTCTGTAATAAAGTCTGATTAGAAAAATGAACACAGGATCATCTGTCCAGTTCATTCATCTGGACTATTGCATTTTTGAACTACAATGCTTATATTCTAATAGAAGTAGACCTTTAAGACAGCTTTTATCTGGATTTTTATGCATATCTTCATTATTAATATTAAGATGGTACATGGAAATGGATGGAAATTACATGTATCTATCTCGTTACATTTTAGAGCAAAATTGACACAGAGGTAGATAAAATATTTGCAACTCAGATATAAAAAGATAAATCAAAATCAAGGTCATATTTTTTATAATTACATATTAGTAACATTATAATAGGTAACCATTTGAAGAAATAATAATGAAATACATAATAATACATCTTTAAATTAATTGCAACTAATACAAAATTCAGATGAATATCTAACCATGATTATGTTAGATGAATATCTAAACATAATTATGATTGGTACAAAATCATATTTTAATAAAGTACTATTAATAAAATATCTTTGAATAATTCCGAATTCCTTTTTATTTGAAAAGAGAACAGAAATGTAAAAACATTGCTTAAAGAATCATTCTACAGTTATCATATGTCATGTGTTTAAAATCAATAACCCTCATATTTGTCAGTTCTCTTGTTATTAATGATACAATTTGAAATGAGCAAGCATGCTTTTTTTTATATGACCAAAAGCAAGGTTTTGAACCATCATGGTAAAAATTTAAATATTTGCATAATGTTAACTTTACAATTTATTATTTATGCACAGCATAAATTAAAACAAATAGCATAAATAATATTTGTATCGCATTTTAATATGTTTGAGAAAATTTGCATAAAAAAATAAAAACAGAAAAATGCTTGCTAATATCGTTTTTATTAATTATTATTTCTACAGATATCTTGTGTCTATGTCTTTTTCCTATCATGAATTTTCTATTATCATCACATGAAAAATCCAGCTAGTTCTCTAGTAAATCATATATTTATGTATGATTTAGAATAAACAATTGTAATAACAGAAATTATATATCAACAGATAAAATAAATATAGTTATAATAGAATTACCTTGTTCTCCAACAATATCTTCACATAAATGCAAGAGTTGTTTAGTACCAGCAATAGCCATGTGTAAATTCCCAATTCTGCGACCTAAAACAATATTAAGTTATAAACAGAAGAGATTGGGAGGATGAAAATAAAGCAAAGCACTATGAATTATTGCTTTACCTCTTTTTCCTTCTTTCAGAATCATACCAGCATATGATGCAAAGCACATAACCTTGAGCATTGGAAAGTGTTTCTTGAAATATTCTTGCCAAGCCAAAACCAAGGGAGCAGGAACTAAGTCAACCTTATTGAGGACCAGAATCATATTTTTCTTTAAATCCTTAGTAACATAATCATACAGGGCAGGAGAAAAGTGATAAACCTAAATGCAAGGGAAGAATATATATTTTTGTCAAAAATGCAACAAATAGACAAATGAATGATTTTTTCTTTAAGTAATGAGAAATTTCTTTTAAAACTGTTACAAATTAAGGGCTAATTAAATACAAACATTTTCAGTATAAACATTTATATTTTTTATGTCAATAATTAAATTAAATATTTATGATTTAATAACTTACTCAATATCATAACAAATCTTACACAAAAACATAAATTATCAAATACGATGTAAATGATCTTTAAAGATCAAGTCTTTTAGTTTTCAAATATTTGTCAATAAATTCCTAGAAATTTTAAAATCTGAAAGATTCTTGTTTGTAAATGTAATCTAATGTCAAAATGGAAATGGGATCATTTGAAATTCATAACATGAAATTTATCTCTTTTTAACAATTATTTTCAATTTTAAAAATATCAAACCTAAATTATAAGCAAGCACCTTCAATTTTTTTTTCTTTTATTATATGGACAAACATCAAAATGCAATGTTTTATTGCGAAACTCAGCTTAAGGTTTTAAAAAAAGTACTTTTTTTTGGATATTTATTTCTTTTTTATGCCAATTTCTATTCTTTCTTTCTTTTGTTCTTTTTTTTTGACTAAGTCTTTTAACGACAATAATCTAGAGGTATGTCAAATAATGACTAGACGAACACAATTAAGATTTCAACAGTTATTCAACTCATTTTTAAATTGAAAAAAAAAAACTTTTTAACCTAGCAACCCTTTTTAGGAAAGTTTATTATTCATTCCAAGTGGTTTCAGAAAATTTTATTCATAAATTCATTTCTTGTTGATTGTTGAAAACAACTTATGTATTATAATTGATACTATATTAGCACAAAATAAAAGCATTTAGTACAAATTAAAAGCATTTTGTTTTAATGTAGTATTATTAAGAATGGAAAAAATTACTCACAGGATATCTTATATCTATAACTTGTAAAACAATATCCGAAAATTCAACAACTCTCCATAATTGGCGCCATGTTTCCAAATTCATTTCAAAATGACTTAAATCTTCTTCCCCAAATTTTGCTTCTAAATTAGCAATGTATTCCTAAAACATAATAAAATTATTCATGAACATCAAATTAACGAAATGCAACGAATAATATAGAGAACCGTATAGATTATTTGACACACACACGCAAAGCATAATCTCTCTCTTTTCCTCTTTTTTTATTAAAGGAAGCAAACAGTAACTTTAAAAATTTTAATTTCAAGGTGTAATTATTAATTACATACATGAGAATATTTTTTTAACTATGCAAACTTGATAATTAATTTTTGTTTCTTGAAATGGATAAAGAATCCTTTGGAAAATCAAATTTTCTATTGAAGCAGATAGGGAAATTGCAAAATTTATTTTTGTGCATTTTAATTTGTAAAAGAACATTAGTCTTTGAAAGTATTTCTCCCTTAACTTGAAAACAATAGTTGGTATCTGAAACTATATACCGTACAAACATGGATAAGCATGGATAAGAGAGTACATGGATGAAATACAGTTGAAACCAAAAGAACATTTTGAAATCAAAAGAGGTTTTAACTACTGAAATTAATCAAGAAAGCATTTACAAAAGTTATCTCATTCCTCAAATAATGAACCAATAATTTTTTAACTGATAAAGCCAATGATGGGGGGAAAAAAAAATCAGGAATAGCATTCTCTCTGAATTTAGACCTATAATGAACATCAAATAATGCATACCATATATAAAGAATTGATATTTTTGATTTAATTGTGAATAAATTATAGAAATTAAATTGCAAAGAATAAAAATTACTTAAATATTATTTGGAGACTGATTATATGAATTAACAGTTTATACTGTTAGTTCATATAGTCAGTAATTAACTATATTTATGTTATCTCCTTTTCTACACTTTTAGTTTGAAATTTGAAAGATTCCATATAAAAAGTCAAACAAATGATTTTAAGTGAAGGTTATTAAAAATCAGGATCTTGACGTTTCAGATATAAATAAAAAAAAATTATATTACCAAAAAATAGTTAATTTAACTAAAAGAAATGTATACGACACAACAAAATTATGTCAGCAGATTCATATATTTTTAAAGACTAAATGGATGTATTAAATGAAACACAGAAATAAAATACAATTCAATTTTTTTATCACAGTATTGGAACCCAGTCATCTTTGAAACATTACTCAATAACTGTTGAGCAAATCCAAATACTAACAACTGTATTCTTAAAAAGTATTTTTTTTTTTTTTATTATGAAACAAGTATAATGTAGCAATCACACAGTTGCAAAAAACAAATATTGCATCATATGATACTATATTATTTACATGCAATTTAAATACACAGTGAACAAACATTTTTTTCATTTTGAAGCAGAAATTTATGTATTATATTATTTCAAAATAATCAGTTTTCCTTAACTAAGCATTAATAACAAGAGTTATATGCTTTTTTCTTAATAAGAATTTCCCACATTCTTTTTCATTACCCTCATGAAATTAAAAACATTCCTCTAAAATACATTTAAGTTAGGCTTTAGAATCTTGTTTTGAACTTAGTAATTTGCTTGCCGACAACCAAGGAAAAAAAAAAGTCATTTATCAACTTTTTCCGTAATTTTTTAAAAAAATTAAAAATTTAATTGCCAATCACTTAATTCACTAATATTATTCTGTTATACTTAATGTTACTTTGTTTCCATTTAAAACTCTAATGAAGATTATGCGAGCAGATAAATACATTAAAAGTTACTGATAAATGGAAGGCCTGGTTCAAATGTAGAAGCAAGAAATACAAACTTACAGAAGAGAAAATCAAAAATTGGGGAGGGGGATGACTGCCTAGTAAACAATAGTGGGCCTTTTATATTAGAGGTTAGATTGTAACCTCCGCCTTTTATACTTAAAATCATAAACTCTTTCTTGTTGTATCAAAATTCTTCAATATGGTAACTTTTTGAAGGGATTACATTTAGACTTAGAATGCATTTTGAATCCTGTTAAGTTAATTGAAAAGATTGTAAATTTTAAAGAGCATTCATAAAAAAATACTTACCCTAAAATATTTTTGCTCTCTCATTTCTAACTCTTCTTTAGAAAGGGAAAAGTCCCAAGGTGGGCGCTTTGGCATATCAAGTTCAGAGCCTTCAGTGAACACATCTTCATAAGAAACTTCCAATGTCTCCTTAAATTAGAAATAAAAACCTTTAATTCTTAGAAATAATATCAAAATAAAATATTTTTATATTCTGAAATAATATAAATTATTAAATTAAAAAAATTAATTGTTTGCATTCTTAAAACTAATTTCTAACCAATTAAATTCAAAATTCACTTTAGCTACAAGGTCTTGGCTTTTCTACACTTTTTAGAATCTCATTTCTGCAACTTTAATTTTCCAGTAAAAAGCTGCAATATCACATGATAAAACAATAGTTAAAATAAATCCTCATTCAACTAGATTTCAATAAAATCTTCTTTTGAATCGATATGAACTTTAAATACATTCCATATTCTTTTCTTTTCCCAATTTTTTAAACACTATTGTAACTATATTGGTTAAATTATTGAATTAAATTAATCATGAATTGAATGAATAATTTTTAAAGGATACTTAAAAATAACTCTTCTTGCTTAATCACGAAGAATAAAGCTATGACTTCATGAAAATTTATCTCCAGCTCATTTATCATAAGTTATAAATAATAACAACACAATTTTTTTGGTATAAAGTTGATGAACATAACAAACTGCAATAGCATTTAAGTTGTTTCACCAATATCAACAAAATGCTAATCTACTTCAGTGCTTCCTTTCTGTTTATTTAATTTAAACTTAATTTTTAAAAAATGAGTAATTACTTTATTTTCAGAAAAAAAATTGAGAAAATCTGAATCACGAAAAAAGCTTTTTCATCTCATCCATTATCAAAATATCTGTAAATGAATTACTGCAATAGTTCTACTTTTCTTGTATCTATTATATATATATATATATATGTAAAACCATGATTTAAGAATTAGCTGTTAAGTTCTTCAAGGATTTTTATTTTTTGTAGTTTCAAAAGAATAATCTAATTTTTAGCATTTGCCAACATTTCTGTGTGCAAGCTATAGAAGAGTATGGTGCAGCTTACTAAATGAGAAGACAGAAAGCAGTAAACAGAGATTGTAAGAATGTATTATGACCTTATATAGTTTCAGAAAAGAATTTGATGACTCAGGGGGAAAAATAATAGTCAGCGTAGCACAGAAATTAAAAGTTATAGTGAAACCAATGTTTAAGTGATTAGAAAATTATTTTTAGGACATAATTAATTTGAAATTATTCTACTTTTCTCATTTCTTAAGCTCTGTTTGACAGCATGTTCTTGCCAGCATAAGATTTTGGGAAGATGGACCAGCATAATCAATAGTAAAAACTTTTTTTAAACCCAATATGAAAAAAATTATTTAAAAATATAACAAAAAATTAATTAATGTATAAAAGTTCAAATTCAATAGATGAAATAACACTAAAAACCAGCTTTGAAAAATTCATATTGATTTAAGTAACAATACTATGCGTATGATTAAATAAAGTATTATTTTGCAAGATGTTGTAATTTTTAGAATTCCATTGAAAAGAAAATGTGGTCACATTAGACAATATGTTTGGGGGGGGGGGAAACCCCTTTTTTAATTTAAAAATTTAAGAAATTTGTATTTTTAAATAATCTTCTCAAATAAATGAAATATAAGCAAAATAATTGTTATTAAAATAAATAAACAAAAAAGACAATATGTTAAAAAAAGGGAGGGATATTTATTAAATACAAATTTTTAGAGACAGTGACATTCCAGTGATGGCAGTATCATTACTTGAAGAACAGAAATTGTCTACAAGTCTGTGTTAAAAAAACAACAACAACTGTATTTGTCCTATACATCCCCCCCGCCCAAAAAAAAGAGACAATGCATGAGGTAAATCACATTAGTGTACTGTACATGGGTAATGATAAATAAAACTTGTTACTAATCATTAAAGACTGATATTTTATGAACTGTTCTTTTTCACAGATTATTCATGACTCAATTTGAGTATTTCTGAAATATGGAAATAATTAAAAATATATATATAGTTTAAGTTGGATGTTTTGTCAAAGAATTTAGTTTATTAATTTTGTAAGATATTTCAGAACATGGTTTTATTATTTAATATGGGTCAGAAAAAGGAAGATTTAATTTTTTTTTGTATAAGGATAGTTAAATTCTTCATTAACATAAAAAATACCTGAACAAAACTTTTTCTCCTTAAAACAAGCATTATGTCTTGTTTTATCTTTGCAATAAAAGTTTGTGTTTTGTAAAGTCAAATTACAGGCTTCTTAAATAGAATCATAATAATCATTTTGATTAATAAGAGAACCATAAAATCATGTGCCAAACAAATATGCTGTTATTGAATGAAGGGTTTTATTATAATCCTAAACAACTTCTTCAAGGGACTTTAGTGGATGAGGAATTTACTTTGCATCCCCTTTTATTCTAATTAATAAGGATTGATTAATGGATTTAATTTTACAATTAGTTTGAGGCTGATGAGCTGAAATTAAATGATCTTCATACATTTTTTTTAATCTAGAAGAAGTAAACACAACATTTTTATCAGATAATAATCTCACAGGAGTTTGAATTAGGAAAACTTGTTTTAAAATATTAATGCAAGTTATTCAGAATTCCCTTTTTTTTTAATGGAAAAGCTCATACAAGCCTGGTCACATGGTCAATTACTATATGCAGAAACTTGTTTGTTAACTGCAGAAGTTAAAACTTCATAACAATATCAACAGAGATGCACTCAAAGCAGTTACTTGCGAGAAGCACCTATAGTAAATAACTAAAAAAAAATTATTTTCTTTTCTTATTAAGTTGGCATTCAGTACAATATTTAACAAATTCAGAATTACAAGAAATAAATATTGAGCCAGCAATATTGAAGAGTAATTAAATAAATCATTTTCTAAATACCAGGATACCAAATTGTTCATGAACTTTATTTAATAACATTAAAAATAAATTATGGCTGCGTTTCTTGATTGCACAATAATTCATCTGATAATGAAGATTGTGGTCTGGGTGAAATGACTGAGACACATGTTGTCTTTTATGGGGTTTATTGGTAACATCAACAACAAAAGGCACACGATTACGCCAAAGAGAACTACACATAAAATTTCTCGGGAGAGAGAGAGCCGAGATAACACTCCCCCTAGTACAGGAGTCCAGTTCGCTTCTACTGAAAAAAAAATATATATACTAAACAACAACAGGTAGACCACGTGATACATGATTGACAGCTAATTCCGCCCAGGAAGATCACGTGGTTAACTAAATTCTTAACATCCTGCCCCCGGATGAACCAGGGGGTTCATCAAAATTTCCTAGAGAAAATAATTATATTTCATGAATTGTATATTTAACTTCAAGAAAGTTACCTGGTAATTAAAAAAAATATTAAATAATTAAAATCAAGAGTACACATGAAAAAAGAACATACTGCAAGAAAATATGATAAAAACATATTGCAAGAGAAAATATGTGAAAAAAAAAACATTTCAAATAACAAATATATACATTAAACAATTCAATAATGTTACTAGTTAAAAAATTAATATTTTAGAAATTGAGTACATGATACATATAATAAAATTATTATTCCAATTTCACATCTTAGACCTGGATTTCTAAATTATACAACAATTGTACAGGGCGTTTAATAATTGATGACTCAGTTTTAACTTGGCAAGCCCTCACCTTGCCATCTCTTCCGGGAAATAATTCAAGAATTTTTCCTAATTTCCAGAAATTTCGAGGTAGATGATCATCTTTAATCAAGATTACATCGTTAACTTTAAATGGCGAGATGTTTCTAACAAAACTTGAATGGGTCGATCTCAAATTCAGCAAATACTCATTTTTCCACCTAGACCAAAATGATCTCATTAATTTTTCTCGGTAATTAAATGCTTTTATTAAGCATTTCTTGGAAGAGAGATTCAAATCAAGGTGAAGTCTTACAGAGGGCAAGGAGGTAACACGTTTCCCTATAAGAAAATGTGCTGGAGTCAGAGCAATCGATTCTTCAGTGTCACTACCAACATATGTGATTGGCCGAGAGTTAATAATGCCTTTAATCTCGGTGAGGACAGTCAGCAATTGCTCAACAGTGAGACATGGTTTTCCAAGTGTTTTTCGCAGAGCAGTTTTCACAGTACGTACCATTCGTTCGTAAAAACCACCCCACCAGGTGGCTTTTTCAACAATATATTTCCACTTAATTCCGTTAGCAAAGTAAAGGTTTTTTACATTTGCATGATTCAGAACATTCCAAATGAGTTTTATCTCAAATTCTGCACGTTTAAAGGTACGCGCATTATCAGAGACCACGACAGAGCACAAGCCACGTCGAGAAATGAAGCATCGGAAAGTTAGAAGAAATGTATCGGTAGTCAAATCACCGACCAGTTCTAGATGAATACTTCTTGTCACTGCACAGGTTATCAACAAGATATATTGCTTGTTAATACTATCTTTGACGAAAAGAGAGACAGCAAAATCAACTCCGATGATCGTAAATGGAGCTGACTGTTCTACATGAATGTCTGGAAGTGGCGCGATCACTTGACTTCCGGGAGAAGAGTTGAATCGTTTACATATTGTGCATCTTCCAAGAAGAGATTTGATGGTTTGTCTGGCTTTTAAAATCAGAACTTCTCTCTTATTTGCACCAACGTATGGGATACACCAGAATGAAAGACTCTTTTGTGAGATTCCCAAATTAATAACTCTGTTAATTTAGCCTTGGGAGAGAATATGATAGGATGTTTTTCATAGGTCGATAAATGGGTTGTTTTCCCTAGTCTTCCTGTGACTCTAAGGACACCATTATTATCAATTAAAGGGTTTAAACATAATAAGTTCTTCTGAAGTAAGAGGACCCTTTTCAACGTTTTTCTTTTTAAGAGTATTTACAAAACGCAATATCCAAGAAGTCACTCTTAGCAATTTAAGCAAACAGCTAAATTTTTCTGGATCTATTCTTTTTTCTTGAACAATAGCAATTTATAACGCCGGATTTAAATTCAGATGCAATTTCTGGCTCTATAGAATCATGTTGAAATCCCTTTGCTTTGGGCCAAAGGTTTTCCGCGTTCCTCAACCATTCAGGACCATGCCACCAGCTTTCAGAGGTGATCAAATCCTTGCTACTAATCCCTCTAGTTAACATGTCGGCTGGGTTTTGCTTACCGCTACAATGCCTCCAATTACTGGGATCTGTAATTTCTTGAATTTCTATGACTCGAATTGAAACAAATTATTTATATTTAGATGCTGAGCCCTTTATCCAGTGGAGAACAATCGTCGAGTCACTCCACAAAATAATTCTTTCAAGATGTTTGAAATTTCCTTAAGATGTTTTGCTATTCTTGAAGCAATTATAACATCCATTAACTCAAGTGGAGGAAGAGTCAATTTTTTAATTGGTGCTACCCTAGTTTTTGAAATTACAAAACTAGTTTGAAAAGAGTTCTTGGAAGTTTTATACCTTAAGTAAGCAACAGCTCCAAAAGATCTTAAGGAAGCATCAGAAAATACATGTAAGTGTAAATCTTCCTTATTTATAAAGTTTGTGTCCGGAAAAGAGTAACGTGGGATTTTAAAATTTTGCAAATCTTTAATTTCTTTACACCATGCATGCCAATTTTCTTTTAATTGTCCGGAAAACACTTCATCCCATCCAACACCAGCTTACCATAATTCTTGTAAGAGACATTTTATTCAAATCAGGAATGAAGATAAATCCAGAAGGAACAATTTTGCAGCAGTATGAAGCACATTTATTTTTGTGCATTCGTTGTCATTCAAGTTTAACAACAAAGATCTTAAATCTAGTCCCAAAGTATCGTCGATATTGTTCCAAACAAGTCCTAACACTTTCAGATGCGAATCAGTCTGTTCATTAATTTCAATCCTGGAATCAGAGTTACGCCACAATTTTTTTAATTCTTCAGAATTAGTGTCGAATTTTCTTATGTTCATTTTCGCGTCTTTCAAGATCTATACAGCATCGGAAGACAATTTTAACGCATCTTGTACAGTGGAACTTCCACAAAAGAGATTCTCAAAACATAATGATTCATTTAACATTTCATATGCAAGGGGATATTTATACTTGTATTCTTTGATATGCATTTTAATAGTTGCAGCCAAAACGATAGGTGAGCAAGTTACACCAAAACAATGCCTATTAAAATGATACATTGTTACTGGTTGAGATCTATCACAGTTTTTATAATGCAAGAAACATAAATAGTTCCTATCCAATTCCGCAACTTCTATTTGTAAAAAGGCCCGAGCAATATTTTCACAAAATCCAATTTTATGCTCTCTAAATTTTAATATAACATCAATAAGGTTAGGATTTAAATTTTCTCCTGAACAAAGGCATTCATTTAAACTAATATTATTACCTTGCTTACTGCTGGCATCATATACTATCCTAGTTTTTGTACAGGAAGAAGTTTCCCTGAAAACTTCTCTATGCGGCATTATATATACAATAAAACATTCGTCATGACACATCTGAATTATGCCTTCGTTAACTTGCTCTTGCATAACAGCATTATACATCTCAAACAACGCTTAATCCTTATTAAATTTTTTCTCTAGAGCAATGAATCTCTTTTCCGCAACGTCAAAATTATTACTTAATTTTTCTTTAATTTCGTTTGTTTTCCATTGCAACGGTGCTTCATACCGTCCGTTCTTTATTTTAAGCTCTTTTCCGAAATCACCTAAATTATCCTTGGATTTATTTTCCGAAGTCCCATCGAGCAAGAAAGAATCTAACTCCCACAAGCGCTTCAGATCAGTTTCCACTACAACACAAGATACAGTAAACACGGAAGAATGTTTTCTTTCCTGCAAGTCTGGCATTTGACCTATCAACGTGTCACTAAAAAGTGTCAGCTGCAAGAACAAGTTTTTTTGGTTTTTTTGCTTCTCGCCTTAGAACATTGCACAGATAGTCAGCGCCCAGCAGGATCTGGATAGGGGTGGAATTTTCGAGAGAGTCAGAGAGGATGCAGGTGGCTGGAATTACTCTGCTTACATGTTTGGGGTCAACATTCGAATATATGTCCGTGCCAGTTATTTCGTCTGAAGCCAAAGCCTCAATGTTTAGGAATTGATAAGGGGGAAAACTGCTCCTTATTCTTAAACGTACAACTTCGAATATTTTCTCGATGGGTTCTCGTTTCGAGAAAGTATAAATTAAAAGTTTCTCTTGGCGTATTGGTTTTAAATTCAAAGCTTGTTTCAGATCACTGCGCAAGAAGGACTTTTGTGATCCTGAATCGAATAAAAGTCTAGCCATGATCTTGTTGGCACCATTTTCTGCCTGGACGTTAGCCGTTTGAAGTAAAGTCGCGTAACTTGCAGGGTTATCTTCTGCTTTTAAAACGGTAGAAATTACGACTTCTTGTCCGTGGGTTTCTCTTTCAGAAGAGCTGCTTACAATTTTATTTTTCAGGCAAAACAAGGAATTGTGCTGCAAACTCTGGCACGTTTCACAGGGTGAAATTTTAACCTTGCATTGAGAAATTAGATGTCTATAGGCCATGCACCGATAGCATCTACCATCTTTCTTTAATTTGTAACATTTTTGCTCATCCGAGAAATTTTTGCATTTTAATGCAGTGTGCGTATCAGAGTTACAAAAAGTACACACATTTTTAACTACGGTATTTAAAGCGGCAGATGAAGGCACTTTATTTTTCAATTTAGTATGTCCATGATAAGCAGAATTTCGCGAAGGATATCGGGGAATTTCGGGAACTTTTTGAGAATGTCCAGTTACAATATTCAAGAGATTCAATTTCGAATTTCATAAATTTTATTAATTCGTTAACGTCACCAATCTTAGAAGAATCTCTTTAACGATGGAACTCAACGACTAAATCTTGGGGTAATTGCTTTAATAAAATAGGTATAAGTAAATGACCATAATTTCCGGATGCAATTCCCATTGAGTTTAAATTTCTTATACTAATTTCACTCTCGTCATGCAATTTTCGTAATCCCTTGAGATTGAAAGAGGATTTTACAGGTTCAGTTTCTAGTAGTCGATTCATGAAATGACTAATCAAATGATCTTGCCTTCCGTATTTGTTCTTTAACAGAGATAAACACGATTTGTAATTTTCTTCAGTCAGAGAAAAACCAGAAGCAATTTTGTAAGCTTCGCCGGATAAAAAGGACTTAAAATATATGAATTTATCAACATTACTTAAAGAATCATTAGAGTCAATAGCATTATTGAAGCTATTGATGAATTCTAGAAAAGTACTAGCATCTCCACTAAATGTGGGAATTCTTATCTTTGGCTTCTAAACTTAATAAATGTTCCAAAAGTTGTTTTTGATCACTTTCCTTTTTAATATTACAACTTTCTAATAACAAATAAACCTTGTTAATCAATTTTGTACAAGCAGTACCAGATATCTTGCGTTTCGTCTTTAACTTATCAAGATCTTCCCTTTTCATGCATAAAATAAAGTTTATAGTACCTTTTTAAATGTCCAACGATGAGTTATTATCCTTGATAAATGCAGAATTTCAAGGCCACCACGATTATTCACAGATTCAAGAGCATACACACAATCTTCACCCAGTATAATAATTCCCGGGTTTCGGCACCATAAAAATAAATTATGGTTGTGTTTCTAGATTGCACAATAATTCATTCGATAGTGAAGATTGTAGCCTGGGTGAAATGACTTGAAGACACATGTTTTCTTTTATAGGGTTTATTGGTAACATCATCAACAAAAGGCACATGATTACGCCAAAGTGTAGAAGGCCTAGAGAACAACACATAAAATTTCTCGGGAGAGAGAGAGACTCCCGAGTAACACTCCCCCTAGTACAGGGGTCCAGTTTGCTTCTACTTAAATATATATATATATATATATATACACTAAACAACAACAGGGAGACCCCATGATACATGATTGGCAGCTAGTTCTTCCCAGGAAGATCACATGGTTAACTGAATTCTTAACAAACATAAACCTTGAGGAGAAGGAAATAACTATTTTATACAAATTTTTCAACCTTTCTAATACCATGGATGTTGATAATTTAAGTTATCTACTTAAATAAAGTTTTGCATGAAATTATACATTAACATTTTCCCATCAATTAAAGTTCTTTGTGAGGAGCTACTTAATCTAGTGATATTTGGAGAAATATATTTTTCTGTTATAGAGTTTGTAAATTCATACCAATTTTTTTTATTTTTTCACAGTTCTAACATATTTAGTTAGAACACTATTTTGCAAATAATTGGAGATATTTAAAGATTTTTTTTTTATCCAGATTATGCTGCTGGCATTTATTGTTAAAGAATTTATATCCATATTATTGTTAGGATTATACAGAATGAGAAATTACTAGCATTATTGCCAGGAGATTCAGATTTATTTGATACTTTATCCGTTCAAAAACTTTTTGCCACTTCTTAAAGTCATAAATAAAAGTTAAAATTAGAAATTTACAAAAAATACCAACAATTTAAAAATAAACTAAAATGTAAGTTATCAAAATCTAAAAGTGTGAAATAAAAGATTTTTAAAAAATATTTTTGCAACAAAATATCTTAAATTTTAAAATTTAGAATACACAATGAACAATATTTAAAAAATAAAATACTATTTCAATTTTTCAAAGGTAAAAATGTTTAAATCACTAGATATCATAAATATTTTATGCATTGAGTTTTGAAATTTATAAGTTCAAATATTTCAAAATATTACAAATTTATTTTTGACAGTCCCTAAAAAGCTGCAAGATTTTTCATTGGTCTTTTTGTTCATACTTGAGGATATTTTAAACTTATTTTGCAAAAATATCACATTTTCACACCACTTGTAGGGTTTGAATACATCAAATTTTGAAAAAGGTTGAAAGAAAAAACTACTTTACGTTATATTTGTTGACATTATGCACACATTTTTCCTTGATATTGATACACTTTTACGAAATATTTGCAGAATAGCCTTAGAGGGAAAAGGTGTGGTCATAGTAATTTTAAGCATGGGAGATTTAAATGCTTGCAGATAAAGTAGAAAATATTTTGGAGCTCTATAAGATTTTTTTTAATATTCCAGAAAGACTGGTGGATACATTCAATCACTGAAGTTGAAATTTTATTTCTTCATGATACAGGTGATAATCTGGCAGCTTTTTGTAAAACATAAGCTGAAACAGGTGTGAATTTTTGTAATGATTTTTATTTATAATAACTATAAAAAAATAATCTAACTTTTAACTTTTGTTTGTCCAAGCAATGGTGAGAGCATGTACAGCATACCAAATAGAAAGGTAAAAAGCAAGGAAAAAGAGACTGTGAGAATGTATTATGATCTTATACAATCTCAGAAAAGAACTGTCAACTCAGCATTTTGATTCCACAGAAAACCCAAAAGTTTGAAAGACTCAAAAGTTAAAATTTCAATGAAACTGGAAATTGTGTGATTAGAAATTATTTTAGAACATAAGTAGGTCAAATGGAAACAGAATTTTTTTTTAGATCATAGCTAATTTGAAAAATTAACATATATATTCACACACAAATGCACAACTTAATACAATGTCAAAGATACTACCTCTGGTACTGGATCAAATGGTTCTTTAGCTAAAAGTAGCCTTTGCTTAACATCTTCATTCTTTTCTTTTTTGAAAACAAGACGATATCTAGGAAAAGAAATTAATATACATATTAGTCATATATATCTGGTGTGTATGTGAGTGTATATATTAATTGAATAAATTTTTTTATATATGTATGATATATTATAACAATAGAAATTCATAGATATTCGATATGAAAGTGGAAGATTATAATAATAGAAATGAGAAAAATAGAATATGAAAAACAGACAGGTGGCCAAATTCTATTTCCTCGATTATGAATTTAATCTTAAAATCTTTTCCAAAGATTTGTCAACAATTGTTGATTTTATAATTGCACATTGCCTTAGAAAAAGGAAAAATCATTTGAAATTTGTTATATCCTAAAAAAGATGAAGTAAATGAAAATAATTAATCAAAAATCTAAATTACACAAATGAGTTACATATAAGAAACAAAGGGAAATTTCAATATATTCACATGTGATAATAAATTACAAACAATTGTTAATGTTGATAATTTAATATTTCATGCATAGATTGCAATGATATAATTTTTTGACTATTCTTTTAATATTTTCTTTTTTATATAATTATTTGTAAGAACTAGATAAATATGTGGGAAGAGGGGAGGTAGAGAAAGCAATGCAAGAAGGAAAAAATCTTTTACCAAGAATCTAAAATATTCACATTATTAAAGATTCATTAGTTACTCATGTTTGTTTGTTCACCTGTTTGGGTTACGCTTCCCACTAGTGGTTGGTTGTTCATTGATTACATCAACATCCTCTAAACTGCTTCTCTGGGAACTTAAGCTTGAAACTATTGTAGGATCCTCTGAATACAAATTAATAAATAAGTAAGTAAACAAATAAAAAATAAATTAATTAAACTGATTATTAAACAATAAAATTTATCTTGCATAACATTAGTTTATAATACTATCTGATGCATTTAAACATGTTAAACAATTGAAACAAATCAACTTATCATGTTTAGCTAAAACCATATCTTAAATAAACAACTTTATATAAAAAAAATTTTGAAGGAAATAAACAAATGGCTCAAATAAAAGAAAAAAAATAACAATATAAATAGTTATTTTTTTTCTTTTAAGGGGAAAAAAAAAGAAGCAATTAACTAAAACACAAATTTTCAGTATACAAATACTCTTTCTGAATTACATTAAAATTTTAGTACAATTTTATTGCTAAGATTTTTCTAAAAAAAAGACCAATCTTACTAAGAGAATTGTACCGAAAATCATGTTTGGCAACAATTAGAATTCCATGAAATTGATTATTACTTTTTTTTTTTTTTACAAATGTTTTGCTCATGCAAAAGAAAGAAAAAACAATATCAATTCTTTCTAAAATTTTAGTAAATAAAGAAAAAATTTTAACTAAGAACAATAACAGATAAGAGGTTACAAAACACAAGGTTTAGTTAGAACAGAAGACCATTAATTTATAGTAAATGATTTTATAAACCATATGAATAGCAAATTCAGGTCTTTTTACAATTCTGAATAAAAATTATTCAAATTTATGCATTCAGAAATATAATAAAATCATAGACCTCTCATTACACAAATGTCTCCCTCTTTCTAGGGAAGAAAAAAAAAATACTTTAAAAGAATGACATTTCTTCACGACACTAAAAAGTCAAGTGCAAGATTAATTTGCATTTTTATTTTGCTTAATTATTATTTTAATTTCAAAAATTCAAAATTTGTTCAGCTATTCTAATAAAATATTTTATGCTATTCCAAAAAATAATAAACTACCACAAAAACTAAATTGAAAAAAATTCATTATATATATATATATTACATTACTTAAGAAATTTTTTCTCAACATTAACAATCAGAAAAAAACAAAAATTCAAAATTTAAAGAAAGTTATTCCTGCATTATTTTCAGTAATTCATGAACAAAATTTTTAAATGCGGTAATTCATACTAAGCAGAATAAAATAAGCTACTTTGCTAAGATTTTATCAGCTTAATTTATTAATTCAGTATATGAAGATGTTTGTTTCAAAATATTTTTCCCAAGATTTCTTGCATTCAATGAAATCAATATGATTATTTTGCAGAAGTAATTAATAAAGAAGTTCATAAAAAAGATATCCGGGAATTTAAAAAAGGAAGAATATTGAAAAAAAAAGAAAGAGAGAGAGAGAGAAAATAATTGAAAACTATCTTGTGAAGACTGGGTACAAAACGATTATCAATACCAGATTATTTATCTTGTTAGTAACACAAAAATGGCAGTTCTACATATACAAGAAAAATTGTTTATTTTAGATTATGCATCTTAAAAAGTGGATTTAAGATTAACAACAACCATGTCCTGACGGGCTGACAAACGTTATAAATATTCATTTTTTAAATTTCTAATAAGAGTATATTTTACTAAACATCTGAAAAGAGAAAAAAATTATTAGCTAGTATTAAGCCTCCATTTCCACTGTCATACAAGTGCTAGTAAAAGAAAAAAATTAATTAGGTCAATGTAAACATTATATGCATTTTTTAAAGTTTCTAAATGGTTAATAATATAAAAAGGGTTTAACATTAATCTCTTCATTTTTTAATTTGCATGCAAAAAAGAAAATGAATAGGATATTTTTAAAAAGGACCTTCTGTAAAAATTTCTCTTTCAGAAACAAAATTTAATAATTGAAAATTTCTTTTCTATTAAATTCCATATAAAACATACTTAAAAATAATTAATAGCTGTTAGTTTACACATGACAACCAATTTAACAAAAAATTTTGTATGACAGCAGCTATAAGCGTTTTCATTCTCTATTGACTAATATTGTTAAACTATATTATAATTATATTAATAATAAAATAATGATAAATGATACATTTCTCTTGACAAACAACACCTTGAAAACTACAAGAGATAAAGTTTTTCTGCATTGAAATTTAATTAATCGGTTTCATATTAAATAACATATGGAAAAAGATACAAAAATGTTCTCACTTGAAGCTAACTTTCTTTCCCTCTTCTGCTGAAGTTGTAACTTCTTCTGTTTGGCACTAAAAGGAACTTTTCGTTTTCCCTGTGGCATTTTTAATTATACCTAGGATATTACTAACAAACAAGGTAATTCTCACAAAAGCCAAATACAACACTAATTGTGTACACTTTTTTTAATAACAGTTGACAGCGAATTACAAAAGAAAATTTTTTTCTTAATATCTAAAAATACATAAATAATAATTTTTCGATTAAACACAGAAAAACTATTTTTCTTTAATCAAGACTTAGGATAAACAATTATTATTCTTGCAAAAAAAAGAAAAGAAAAAGGAATAATCTAGATAATAGCGGTTTGATAACTATGCAGATTCAAGTATTCAAAATTGTAAATAAATAATACTAATATAGGCATAGTTGAAGTTAACTTTTCAGATATTTACAATATTTTAATAAACATAATTTTTTTAAAAAATTCAAAATTTCACTTTATGTATCTGTTTTATTTTTTCTCGAAAATGATTGATGAAACTATTCGAATGTTTATTGTATGATACGTTATGCAAAAAAAAAAATGCAAATATATATTTTGCATTTTAATAAATATTCTTCTTAATTTTAAATTTTCAAAAACTTTACAAGCTACTTAACAATATTAAATAAATAATTTTTTTCGTTACTTATCATGAAGAAAATTTAAACAACAACAAAAAAAGCAAAACAAAATTTCCAAGTTATTTGCCACCCATTTATTGAAACTGTAACCATGTAGCAGACAAATTCTATTTCATGAAGTTCTTGTTTCAAAATTTTTGTCTTAGCTTAAATCGAAACTATTTCCTTGTGATCAATGGAAGTAACATAATACGTGCACATTTCTATTAATAATATAATACTTGTACAGTTAAAGGCAGAGTTTTTCAAACAGAAAATTATTCAGAATGACAGTTTTTGAACCTGTTTAAAATAAATATGGAATTTCCTTTTAATTTAGACGATATTCTTCCAGGAAGAATAACTGTTTTAGACAATAGAGATTCTTTTTCTAAACTAAAAATATATGACTTGACTTTGGGACCCGATTGCAATAAAGAAGGAAGTGGAAGTTGGTCGTATACTCAGTCTTCTAACGCATCATGGGATATAAAAGTTAAAAAGTGAGATTCATTTTATCATTAATGTAAAAGTTTCATGTCTTATTATTAATTTCTTTGTGAAAAATACAGAAATATATATATATATATATGTTGCAAGTATAAACAATAAAGATATTGCTTTACACGTGTAGTAATTATATGTTTATGTGGCTCGTTTTTATTTTTTATTTTTTTGCTACTCATTATAATGATATTAATTTGTTTTCGCTATACAAAATTCTAATAATCTTAAAAATTGAATCTGAAATATTTTTCAAATACTTGGTATGATCTTTCAGTTTCAATTTAAGCATTGAGTTAAGTTTTCAAAAGCAGTGGAAAGTTTATTAATCAATTTTAGGTATGTTGTATCTTTGTATCAATATACTGAATCTAAAATTGTAATTGTTCTTAATTAATAGGAGAAAAGAACGTCTAGAAATTGTGCTTGATGAAATAGGCATTGCTTCTGCACAAGTAAGTGAATTTTTGTGTTCTCATATAGTTCATTGTTTTAAATTTCATTTACTACCTTCTTAAATCTGGATACAAATTTTTTTTTAACTAAGCATTTATGATTACAGCCTTGCAAAATTAATTTCATTAACCATTATTGTACTATTCATTAATATTGATTTTAAATTTTAGTGAGATAGAAAAAGTACTATACTTTATTAATATGTACTAAAAATTACTGTATTGAGGAAAGTACCATAATATATATTTAAATACCATTGTATATTCTGTGTGGCCCATGAATAAATGCATTGAACTATTTATTGCTTCTCAAAATGTAATATTTTTTGTAGATATATATTTGCTGTTGGGTGTAAAAAATATTTTCAATAATTTGATTTTATGACTAAAATAAAGTTTAAATCTTCATAATTTAAAATTTATTATAAATGTAACAATCTATGACCTCTATTAAATACAGGTTTCATTAAATCTTTTTTTTTCTTTTAAATATTGATACTTGTATGAAATTTTTGAAAAAAAGGGACTATTTAAGGTTTGAAAGCAAGCTCTTTTTGATTGTATTTCCCTATGTGTATTGTATTATTTCACTGTATATTTATCTCCTTTTTTGGTGTCTGAAAATACTTTTGTAGTTTTTAACTTTGCAGTTTAAAAAATTAATGAATATGTTAATCTGCATAGTATCATTTTGTTTATGAGTTATCTTAGTTTTTAAAAAAATTTTGAAGCAGTAATCATAATATTCAGTATGGTTATTAAGCTATTTATATTACATATAGATAATAGAGATGTGATAATTTAGAAAATCCTGTTTCTTTAGTTTTTGATAATTTTTCATTTAGCAGGATCTTGGATGAAAAAAAATTCCAATTTTTCTTTTTAATAATTTGGCAGATATTTTTGATTGAATGTTGCATTTATAAAGTAATACTAACATTCAAGTCTAATTCCAATCTTTCATTTAAAACAAAAAAAAATCACTTTTCCTCAAATATATATATATATATAATATTTATAATAAAGCTCAATGTGTGTGCATGTGTGTTGGTGCTCTACAGGCCAGACCATTCAACCTACAGCGAACAAATTTGGTACGTGTATACCTTGGAGGCTGGGAATGTGTACCTCGGGGTTATTTTTTTGAATTTTGAATTAGAATTTTATTTATTTAAAAATTAAGCGAAATTTTGGCGTGTTTCTGCTGTAACTTCCGAAAATATTACCGCACAAAAAAGATTTTTACATGAAGTTAAACATTGAAAATTTTTCTTTTAAATGGTACCAATATTTTAACCTTAAAATTAAGTTTTATTTTTAATTAATTTTTAAATAAATATTTTAACTATATTTTTCAACAATTTTTTTCGTACAAAATAAAAATAAAATTTCAGCTGCAAGAGCACGGTTCGCATACATGGGGAAAAATTAGCTTTTTTCAAAGTGTTGCCGTCACATTGATTAAAGCTCCAATTAAAAATAAATTAAATCTTTTTGGAAATGAAATTTGCAAAAATATAATTTTCAGCACGTGTTTGTAGGAAATTAAACAAATATAAAATATTATTTTTTCTAAAAAATAAATTTAAGAAAAATTATTTTATGATCTTTTACACTATATATATTAATAATCCAATAAATCAGTTATGTTTTAAGACAGGTTTTGTTTAATATGAACAGGATATCCATTCAAATCATGGCCATACAGCTAATTTGTAAACCTTTAGTAATAGACACAGATCTGCTAAAATGGTCTAAATGGGAAATGATTATATTTTATGTAACTTGATTCAGTAAATGCTCTAATAAATAACAAAGTTTTGATTTTACATAAAGCTTCTGTTGTGGAAATCATGTTTAACAAAATATTCTTGAAACACTAATATTTTAAATAAAAAGAGTTAATTTCTAATCAACTAAATCAATCAAACTGACTGATTTATGAAAATTTGAATATCACTATTCAATAAAAAAAGATAATTTTAGATTTTCCATCAATCATTTCAAAGAAAATACGCCAATCAACGCGCAGGTTTCTCAAGATTAATTGGCCTAAGATTATGAAAACGTTGAGTTTTTCTAAATTTTTAACATTCAAAACTTCATAAATCAGTCTTAGTTGATCGTGGAAAATAGAAACATTCATTCATTTATTTAAAATTTGGTGTGCCCAGAATATTTCTCGGAATATGATACCTTACTGCATTAAATTTAGACTTCATATTTTTTGAAATATATTTATAGGTCGGAACAAAATATTATCATTGATTTCATTTCAATCCTTTTGAAAGCAAAACTAAAAACTGAATTTTATGCAGAATCTGAGAAATTTTTGTCGAATTATTCTTTGAGATATTACATAAATTATGAAAAATATTTTGTAGTTCACATAAGACTTAAATACCAAGCGATTCTGTTTGCAGTACTCATATTCAATAATAATACTAATAATAAATAAATAAATAACGATAAAAATGATAAATAAAATAAAACGCTTGGTTTCATAAAAAAATATATTTACATTAATTGCAATTTCGGCATTTTCACTTTAAATTCATGTTGAAGTTTTACCGAAAATGACAACAAATTAGGAAAATATATATAGTAAATTGAACGAAACAATCTAAACAACAGTATAAGTTTGGTATGACTATCAAAATTTGAAGATTAAAAATATTTTGTTTGAGAAGATATTAAGATACAAGTTATTTGAAATATTTAATTGAAAATTGTAGCGAGCGGTAATACTGGCAAACTGGCTGGTCGCCAAAAGCGACTAGTATATATATATATATATTATTGTTGAATATGAATAATTGTGCAAATGTTATATATTTAATAATCTCAAATTAATTATGCTTCAAAAAAAATTTCTAATCATTCAAACCCCATCTTCCCTGTAAATTTAATTTCAGTTTCGTGGGCTTTAAATTTTTTCATGGAATCAAAATGTTGAAAATTTAAGGTGAAATTCTTTCTAAAACTATATATTTTATTTTTTATCCTTTCTGCTTATCTACTTAGTTTGTTGATTTTCTTTATCATGGTTACACTGAGAAATTTTGGAAAGAGATATAACTTATTTATCCATGAAATTGTGACAATAAAATGCATTTAAAAAATCATTGATGACTTCTACAATCTAAATTTTACAAATAAATTCTATAGGATTATAATATGAGCAGTGGGCAAAACATCTCCTTTGGAATGTCAAGTTTATTGTATTACTGTGGCCGCTAATCATTTTGAAATATTCGATTCTGCCTCTGCAAGATTTTAAGTCTTCCATGCTTTATGTTGCTATGATTTTATTCTTTAATTTGAACTGACATTCATGTTTTTAGGATGTTTTTTTTTATAATTTATCATCATTTTGCCGATTATTAATTTTGCATCATTTTGATTGAAACTGTTTTTGTTAAAGTTTAAAATAGGAAAAACTTGATTAGTGCAGCATAACCTGCATATTTGTTCTTGCACCGTAAATTTTCAAACCAAATTAAAGTTGCTATAATCCTGTCTCATACCTTTTAGGCTGTTGTCTGTTATCAATAAAAGTACGTTGCTAATTTATTAAAAAAAAAATCTGAGGTGTTAGATGCAATGTGGATTATCCTAGATTTGACTTCAAAAATAATTCAAATATGTCATATCTGTGAGAGATAATATCCTGTTGTACCATTCTTCCAAAACAAGAAAAATGTTTTTACCATTTTAATGTTTGATCAATTTTAAATTTTTTTTTCACATTGCCATCCTATGATAATGACCTCTTAAATTTAATTAACCATTTTTTTTAACTAACTTGAAAGTAAAATAGCATGTAAACAAAAAGTAATTTTTACATAATTCCAAAAATTAAACATTGTCCTGCAATAACTTATGTAATTAATAAATCAAATTCTTTGACAAACAATTCACCCAATTTGTACATGCTTTAAATGAAGATGCTTCCATTCTCCAGAAAAATTCAAATTCAATCAAAAATAAACTATGAAGTCTGTGAAAATAAATAATAATAATAAAAGTTTAAAACATTAATTTGCTTATTATTTTTCTTTTTTTTAGAAACAACTTGTTCAAAATTTATTCACCATGGAGGGTTGGTTCTTACTTGATGTGTTCTTCGGTGTTAGACAAATAAAAAAAATGTTGAATGAAAAATTAGTTGTACCAATCCCCCTGTGCAATATATCAATAGGATTTGCATCGTGCATTAGCTCTCTGAGGGAACATATGGGACAAAACATAATATCTCTTTTGCCAAGGCTTATCAATAATTCCTGTTCTTCATATAGTAATAATAACTAAAGATATTTTTGTCGCTAGTTTTAAGCCAGTTGATGGATATAATACTAAACATTTGTATCGAGAAATATTTTCATCTTTTTTTTAACATTTTTTTTTTGTTTACATATTTTACTATTTGTTTGACAAGGGGCGCTCCCCCTTAGGCTTAAATCGGCTGTCTTCGAACAGTGGGCTTGTCCGTGGCATGTGCCATAAGTAACAACAACAACAATTTTGTTTCTTATTTTATTTGTTTTTGAAAATAGTGAAATTTTTTTGTGTGAAATAGAAATTAAAAAGAATTTTTTAAGTATGAACTGTAAAAACTTTTTCAAGAACTGTTTTCAAGCTAAAAACTGTTTGAAAAAAGTAGACGCATTTAATCTTATGTGACCGCTTTTAAATGAATACTCAAAACTCAAGCAACTCAATAATAACAACAATAATATTTCATTTAATCTAACAGTTATATGAATTTTAAATTTAAATATTTCACAAAATTGTTTTTTTTATTATTAAATTTTTTTTCATGCTATTTATTCATTACATTTGATTTTTTTGTCCATTTTTTAATTACTTTATTTAATTGCTTTATTTTTGGGTAATTATTGGAATAATTATTTGAAGCTATGATGAATAATCATTCAAGTTTTAAAATTAGCTAAACAGATTTTCTAATTTACTACATTTTCACAGAATCATGGGAAGGGGCCTAGTTATTATATGAGGCTTGTAGGAGAGGGCATTGTAATTATCTGGTATTAATTATGATCTAAATATAATTTCTTAATCACTCGAGCCCTATCTTCCCTATAATTTTGGAATTGTGCAAGCTTTTAATTTTCTTATAGAATCAAAACCTTAAGATTTGTAAATTCTTTCTAAAACTGTATAAGATGAGAGTTCTTCCTCATGCTCACTTTTTCATCTTTTCTTCTTATCTATTCAATTGCCAGTCTTCTTTCTCCCATGGCTTGAACAAGGAAGTCTTGGCAAAAAGTGGATTATTATATCCATGAAATTCTATAGAATAAAAGGCAATAAAAAAGCCCTCAATGGCTGCTTATTCAATCCTAAGTTTATTTATATATATATATATATATATATATATAACTAATTTAATTCTTATGTAATTTCCCTTTTTTATTTAAATTCTTAAATTAATCTATGCTACTTTATTCCAGAATTTTCTCTTAGTTCCTGATCCAGTTCCTACTTTTTTATTTAATTATTGCCAAAATGCATTCTTCCCACCCCGCCATGAGCAAAGGGATAAGAATCTCCGATGCCAATGCATTTGTTTCAAAGATACCCAAGATTTGTTATCCTAAGTCGATATGTGTCAACAAAATTCCTATCAGAATCTCATAATAAAAGTGTTAAAGGGAAGAATTCTGGTAATTTGTTCATGTAATGTGATGTGAAAACATGTCTTTTTTATCATAGCTTCTGTGTCATACAAATTATGCCTCCTGGAATGAAATAAATTGAACTTAAAATTTCAAAGGATCCTTCTTTTAGGCCTTTTAGATGCAAAATTATGTTTATGCACATAACATTACACAGATTAGCATAAAATAAGATGTATTTCTTTTGTTTTATTTTAATAGGCTCAGGACTTGCACTCACCAATTACTACTTTTAAGAAACTTATCAGCTCTAGCCAGCAAAGGATTTATACTATCAGAGATGTTAGTGAACCCAGGTGATGTATGTTTAATGAATTAAGTGAAAATTTTTTAATTAAAACTTTTTTAATTATAAATATTAAAAAAAATCTTTTTAGAAGGATCATTGGTATGCTTAAAGTTGGAACCAAACGATTGTTTGTTTGTGATGATGCTGGAGCTTATCATGAAGTGGATCCTCTTTGCATTCTTGATTTTTATATTCACGAGTCCAAACAACGATGTGGTTTCGGACATGAATTATTTGATGCTATGTTGAAGGTATTGATTAATATAAGTACAATTGTAATATGCTATTATTGCAGAATAAGAATTTTTACTAATATTAGAATATTTTAGTGTACGTCATTTTGTTTATGCCCTCAATAGCAATTATTATAAAATTTATCATGATTAGATTTTGTAAAATACAGAATCAGCTTGTTTCTCTCAAATCAATGAGTGCTAATGATTAACTGAAAAAAATATTTTTTATTTTGTATCAAAGTAATGCCTTTATTTTCTTATATCCCTTAGAAAATTTTGTTAAAATTTGTTGTTATGGCCACCAAAATTGAATTTTTTTAAATGATAATTTACCAGATTTATTGTTAGATTTAACATAGTTAAGATTTACCAATTGACAAAATTTTAGTGTACTTGACACTGTTTTTAAGTTTAGCCAAAAATTTTCATTATGGTTTGTTATTTCTAATACCTGAATTTATTGTTTATCACTCATTTTATTATTAGGCTGAAGGACTAGATCCTGCAAAATTAGCAATTGACCGACCATCTTTCAAGTGCCTTGCTTTTTTAGAAAAACATTACAACTTAAAACAACCATCAAGACAAAATAACAATTTTGTTATATATCCTGGTTTTTTAACAGACAGACTTGGTAAAGTAATTTATCAGATACTATATTTATTGAAGTCTCTTTTTTTATATTTGTAAGAACATTTCAGGCACAGTTCTATATTTGTTTTGTTTACTTATATAAAGAATAAAAATAAATAATTAGTATATAAATAAAGCTTTTTATTTACTTTATTATTTTATGTTGAAAACAACAATTTTAATTTGGGTATTTTATAATTTTTAGTTGGAATTTTTTTTATTCATTTGAATAACCTTTTATTCCCCAAGAATCATTCATATAGCCATTTAGTAGTAGAGAACAATATTAAAAAAAATTATTTTTTTATTTAAAATTAATGGATATTGATAATTAATTTCATGATATTTGTATGATTTTTGTAATTAGTTTAGTTTTATAAATTAAGTGCTCACAAAACTATTCTTCTGCATTATAATCGACAACAAAATGTAGTTAAGCTAGTGTAAATTTTAAAATACATAAAAAATTAAAACAAATTTATTCAAAATCATTAAATTTATCATAAGAATTTTTTGTTTTACTTTCTTTCTTTTATTTCATTTAAAAAATTCTTTTCATTTATACTTGTTTGCAAAAATCCTTTAAAAGATAAGCTTGGAGTTCATTCACTAACATCTTGTATATTTCTTGCTACAAATGATATTTTTTAATCACCTGATCTTGGGTGAGATCTTATTTAGTTTTATTCTGAAGTTATATATTTTAAACCATTTCTGTTATCTTTTATTTTTTTTATTTCAGTTTTTAATAATTTTTGCTATTATGTCTTTTTAATTAGCAAGTTAATCAATTTTGTTTTATGGTTTGTTTTTACATTTTTGTTTTATTTATTTATTTTGTTTTATACTGCTTTTTTTCATTTTGTTATTTTTATTTATCATTTCATTCTGTAGTTTCAAGGCCACCCATATTTCTTTATAGTGAGAAAGGTGAGCAGTTTGTTTAAAAATATTATTTTGGATACTTTTTGTTTAAATACATTTACTTTTTATAGATTAATTTTATGAATATATCTTTTGCAATACTGATATGTGTTTGGAACAATCAATATTAGAATTTTTTTTCATTATATTTTCCATAAAAAAAAATCATTCAAGGAGAATTATTTAAAATATATCTAGTATGCTTTGACACAAATTCGTTTTTAAGCAGTTTTAAGTAACTATCTTTTTTGGATGAAATTTATCAAATCATTATATATAATTGTAATTTGAATGAAAAAAAAGGTGGGTTTAAATGTTGCGATACAACCATTTCTTCAATTTAATATTTTTTACTAAGAATAAATTTTACATGAATAATACAGGTTAAAAACTACCTATTATATCTTATGAACGATACAGGTAGTTTGTTTTATTTATTAGCTGTATAGTTTTTTTTTCTGATTTTTTAAAGAATGCTGCAAAAAGAGGGTTTTGTGTATTATAATATTTGATATCAAAGTAATATTTCATAAAAGACTATCAAACATGAAAATATTTTCAATCCAGGGAATGCTAGATATATCAATTAATTTAATATAAATTGGGACACTGTTTAATTTCTTTTTCTTGTTTTGTTTCTTTTAAATATTTTCAGACATCTCTGACTGAACTCTCTTTGTATAGTAATGTATTTTATATTCTATAAGATTTAATTTACAATTAAATTCTTGTATTTACACTTTTTGTTGATATTTTATGATTTATTAGCAATTTAAATTCAGTTTTAGGAAAACAGTGTTCCAGCTCTACAAAGCAGAAAAATAGTTTAATGGATGCAAGTTTAGTAAGTTCGTTTACATTTTTTTTACTTTCAAAGTAAGTGAATAATTATATATAATTGTTTTATAATTTGTGCTGTTAAGTAAATGCTTTGAGTTTGTACTGTTTTTGTATATAATTTTATCATCTGGAAAAAATGTTCTATTTTTTTTTCTCCATTTTTTTTGTCTGATTAAGGTAAAGTAGAAATAATTTAGAGCCTCTGTTATATTTATAAATTGTCAACAATTAACTGTAATGAATTATAAATTGCTTTTCTGTTGATTTTAGACAAATTCTGATTCTTTGAATTGTGTGAAAGTTCCAGTTTCTCCAAAGGAGATAAAGAACAAAACATTTTCTTCGTTTACTGGGAGGTAGTTATTTTCAGAATATTTATTTAAAAGTCGTAAGTAAATGTATTAAAGTCTGTTACAATTGTGCTGGAAATAAGTACTTGAAAAGAAAGTTAATATAAAATTAAAATTCAAACACATATATTTATTGTTATATTTATTTTCTTAAATTTGAGATTTATTTTTTTATTTTTATGATATAGACTTATTTCAAGGGAAAAAATTGTTAGGGTTGCTATAATCCTATTAGGTACTAATTAGTTGTTTTACAATATTAATTCTGAAGTTATTCTTATTTAAATTAACATTTTCTAATAGTTTGCAACTTTTTAAAATTTGTTAGGTTTTTGAATTGGGATGATACTGAAAGCAATAGTGATTCTGGTAATAGAAAGAAACCACAAAGTATGACAGGGATAACATGCAGACAAGCAATTAGTTATTGTAAGTAAATCCAAAATATTACATTTATTTTTATCTGTATCTTTGCAAGTAAAACAAGTAGCAAACTTACTGTTTATTAAAACTGACAAAAACAAAAAATTTTATAAAATGATAAAATATTCATTTTGTTATTCTAATTTATATAACTGCATGATGCTTTTTGTTATAACTTTTTAATTAATTTGTTTTGTTTTTATTTGTAAGGTCATTAAGTATTGATTGGAAATTATGCCTATTTAAAGTATTCCTGCAGTCAATTTTCTTTCTTGAAATGTTTTAATCACTGTGGCTTTATTTTCTGCTTTAAAAGAGAGACAACAAGAAAAAAAAAAGGCGGAAAAAAATTATAGTGCCATATCAAAAAATATTTTTTTCTCCTTTAAATTTCGAAACATTAATAGTAAATATACGTACAATTCTTTTCTTATCATTAATACATAAGAAAATTTTAACCACAATCATATAAAAGTGTAAATGTTACAAATATGTTAGTTAGTTTGTTCTTTTCTTGTAAAATTATTTTAATTACATGTAAAAACATTTCATTATTATAAAAAACTCAACAGCGTTTAATTCATTATAGGTTACACTTTAATTTTTGGTTTCAAAGTTAGTTTTAAGTTCTAAATATTGCAAGTGAATAATTTAATCAAAAATTTTATACAGGTTGGAACAAAGGAGAAAAGAGTTGGGGTGTAAATGAAGCTCTTCATAGCTATTCTGTCAGTGATGGTGAATCTCATGGCTGGTGCAACAATCCAACAAACTGGTACATGTAAATTTGTAGATGTTTTATTGTTATTGTGAATTTTAATTGTATGTTTTATTCTTAATTTTGAATTAGCTGTAATTAATTTATTGGATTACAAATGAGGGTATTTTTGTTATGATTCAGTTCGCTAGCTGTTTGGAAAATATATTAAATGTGAAAAAAGGAAAGGAATTGCAATTTAAATTTAAACAAAAAAGCTCTTTCTTTTTAAGCTATTTTTAGCCATTATTTCACTTATTCTTATGATTTTTGAAATAATGTTTGCAATTCATTAAACCTCTCAATAAAATATTTTATAATTATTTTTATTTTCTATAGGCTGTGTTTTAATAACTAAACAATTTTTTATGATCAAAATTCAATGTTATACTTAAATATTTACAGCAGCATTAAAGTTATAATATGAAAAAAAATTTAAATTTGTTCCTTGTAGAAGTTTTATTTAGAGAGGCATGATGAAATATGTTCCAAAATTAGATTATCTTGTATTCTTAATAATAACACATTTCTTAGATGTATACAAATGCTGATTTTGAAAGTCAGGTTAGGATTTCCTTTTTTTAAAAGATTAAAATAATTATAATCACAATCATAATTCTATTTATTTATTGAATATGAATTTAGAAAATCTTCTTGGAAAAAAATATGGAGTAAAGTCAGCATATTCTCTATAAATTCTTTATTTTTTTATGTTAATCTCAAGTAATGTATTTATACAGTTTTTTAAAAACATCAAATGAAAACATTACAATTTATTTATAAAAATTCTTCAAAAATCAACTGATTGTATATACAAAACATATATTTCTGTTTCAATGTTGTTGTTTTTTTAAGTCTTATATCTGATATTTAATAATGTCCTGTTAAAATGCATAAGGCAATAATGTAATTTCTACATGTTGATATTACAATTTTTTCATTTTGTATCTGTTTTGTTGTCAAATGTTTTGTCTATGTTTCATTATATCTTTTTGAAGCAGTTTTGCTGAAAATCGTAAATTTGTTTGTAGAAAGTAAATGTATTTTCATATTGTTTTACGTGTTTTCTTCTTATATTCAAATTTTATTTTATTAATTTTGCACTGGGAACTAACTTACTAATCTTAATACTTTTTTTTTCATTAGTGAATTAACTCCTATCAACACTGTATCCACTAGTACTCAGAAAAAATGGAATGAGCAGCTCCAGTCTTCATGGAACATTCTGGGAGTAAAACCACTGGACTATTCACCTTTTTATAAAAAATAATTCGAAGCAATAATACATAAGAGATTTATTAATCTTCATGTTTAGAACTGTGGAAATTTGTGGTTTGTTCTATTTACATTTTACAGAGAGATTTCATATTTATATCTTAACAAAGAGTAATTTATTTATTTCTATATTTTTTTTATCTTATTTAAAACATTTTTATTTGTTTCATACTAATGCAATTAAAACTGAATTAGGCACTAATTTAATATTTTGTTAATTTTGCTTGATAGCTTTCTTTTCTGTATTTAATTTCAGTTTATAGTAATTTATTTGAAACAGTAATAATTTGTATAATTGAAATTAAAATCCCTGATATATTTTAGAATGCTGATTGATATGATCAATTCACTTTTCCCCCATACATAATTTATATATTGAAAATGTTAATTTAATAAGAATTTGTTTATGCTTTTTTAATTATAGCTATGAAAATGAATAAAAAGTATTTATGGCAAACGAAATTTTGAAACGTACATTGCATTTTGGTTTGAAAACTTTTTTTGCATACTAAATGAAAAAAAATATGCTTATTAATGAATGGTCTATTATTTGATTTTACTATCTATCTTTAAATTTAATACTAATAGGGTGTTAATAAACTATTATTATTTAGTGCCTCTCTGAATTATTTAGGTATATATTAGTTTTATAAATGTTATTAAAAATGTATTTAAAATTTTATGTTTGTTAGATTTTTTTAAATGCCCTATCCCAGTGATACAAAAATAAATTTTATATTTGAACTTTTATATATTTGATTATTTTATATTTTATATATGATTAATTTTTCTTTAAAGCATTGAACAAATTATATATGCATTTATTTATGTTTAGTTTGTACTTGGTCAAATTTATCTGGTGCTATCTCAATAGGATTCATATTTCTTTTGATCAGATTGCATGAAATTTCTTAATATGTGTCAGCACAAAGTATAATTTCTTATTTTTTGGAACAAAGTATGAGGTGAAGAATTCATTAGATTTAAGAGAAAAGAATTTTTTTAGTTTTTAACCTTTCATTTTTCTTTTAATTTACTTTCTACTTAGTTTTAGTACTTTTTAATTAAATGATATATTTAATTACTATAATAATAAAGCAAGAGAAATTAGAAATAAGAGGTTGAAAACTAAAGTGTGAACATATATATCATGGGAATATAGGCTCAGTTGTCAGCTCAAATTCTGACTTCTAACGCCTATCAATAGATTTCACTATTGATAAACTTTAGCAAATTGCATTAAAATTATTTTCATTTTAAAAACTTAGCATTCAAATTGGTGGTTTCATTCGTGCAAAGAATGTCATTTATAAATAGATTGTGAACTATAAGATTTTATTGCATTGCAATCTGTAGCATAATTATTACTGTTTATTTCAGCTTGAAAAAATGCTTAGTAGGTAACCAGCATTTTTTAAAATGTTGAACAAAATGAAATGTTGGAATTTTATGTACATCTTGTTAAGCATTTTTAATGTTGTTGATAATAGTACTTTTGTAATGCTAAAAATTATTGCAGTATCAAAAACAAACAATTAAGTTGATGTAATTACATTGATTTGTCAATATTTATGGTTAAGTATTTATTCTCAAATAGTATGTAAATAAGCATTTATGAACAAGATTAACTGAAAAAACTATGTAGAAATTGTTAAATATATAATTATATTTTTGTTCAAAGACACATAATATGTTTTGAATCTGATCTCATTTTCTCTTGTTAATTTTAAAATATTTATTTTCATTTTCAAATTATGTGTTATGTTAATAAGACAAATTCAGGGCTTCAGTTAAATTTTCTAAGAATATATTTTGGAAGCAACCTTAAATAAGATTCTTCTAAGATATTTCTAAAGGATTTTTCTTTTGAATTCCTAAACTGCTGATTGAGTAAGGCTGTCTAACATTACATTACATACTCAAAAATTTGCCTAAGTGAAAATTAGTGGTCTAACTTGCTCTAAAGGTTGTACATTTTTATTCTATAGTAATATCTGTTTATTATTTTAATTATTCAACATTTTCAGATTATTGATGTGCATGCTTTAAATCATTAACAGTGACTTTTATTTGAAAGTATGCCATTTTTTACAATCCAGCATGTTAGTAAGTAACCATTTTATAAATTCACACTTCTTTGGCAGCTAACTAAATTTTGCATCAGTTTATATTTATATGATGTAATTTGTAAAACGACATTTTTACAAATAACATATTTGTTTATTTGCATGTCATAATTAGCTTGTGGCTTGTTTTATTACACTGAATGCAGTGTTTCTGTTTGTTTATAATATTGTGATTTTAGTCAGTCTCAGAAAAAAAAAATAGAGCTACCCAGTTTATTCTGCTTATGGTCCTCATGTATGGAAACTAAAATTAACATATTAAAGGTAATAATGAATATTAAAAGACTGTATGCCTAAAATATCCATAAAGTATTGCCTACATATTTAAAATTGTGTCAGCTTTGAAATTTCTTCTTGCAACATTCTTTTTTTATTGTAATAAATGTCGATGCTTAAACAATAGTGTAGATTCCTCACAAAAAAATTATCTGTAATACAATTTTAGTTAGTATATCATGATTAAATCTGGAGATGTTTGACATTTTCTGCTATGAGGTTGTTTTCTATTTAGATATTCTCTAGACATCTGTGGTTGTATTTTTATTTTTGTGGCCCTTCAAAAGCATTTGTAAAGATAAATTGCTACTTAATGCATGACAAAATATTACTGTGAAAATTTCGTGTAGAAGTTTGATTCTTTTCTCCAAAAAAAGAAAAAAAATTCTAAAGCATTGAAAGTTTTGTTTGAATCACCATTACGCACAAAGCATCCAAATGATAAGTTTTATTGAATGAGTAAAAGAAATAAAATTAAATAAGTCTTATTAATATCTTCTTACTAATAAAGAGAAAAAAATTTACTAATTTTTATAATTTTTGTCTTTTATTTCTGCACTTTTTATCAATTATATTATTTTTATTGCTATTGCTTTCATCTTATAAATAGACAAGAGGTGCTACTCTAATTTATTTTATAAGTATATATAAAAAAAAGTAGTGGATTTAATTCACTGATACTAGTAAATCAGTCTTCTTCTGTGTTTTACAGGTAACTTTCATTGTGTTTTACAGGTAACTAAAAGCATTTCTAAAGAACACCTGTAACAGGTACAGGTGTTCTTTAGAAATGCTTTTTGTTTTGCACAAAAAATATATAATTATTTCATTAGAAGTCTTTAAGAAGTAACTGATAATAATCAAAATCGAAAATTTATATTAAATTAGAATTAATTAAACTGAAAGAAAAACTAGCTCAGAAAAAATATAGCAATTATTAACCAAATTTATTTAACAGATTAATTAATAAGTAAGAGTTAGGAAAATTGTAAGAATACATTTAAATGCAGTTTACCAGAAACAAGCATTTCTAACATGGACTGAAAAGCGCCTTTTTTTTAAAACTTTGATTTGATATTTTTTTATCACACTAAAAGTTTTTTATACACATATTTAAAAAAAATAGGAGGTGGAAAATAATACTTGCTTCAAGAAATTCATGATCTGTAGCATTTAAATGTCGAATGAAAAGCTGTCAGCAATTTGAAATTTGTCAGTGCCCCCATAAAAGCATTAATTTTGAGGCAATACAGAAATTTTAATGTAAAAAAAAAATGTCATTGAAATGTGTTGAAATTTTCATACCCACTTAAAATGTTTTTTGCCCATTGATTTATTCTAAAATTTGGCATGTTATCATTAAAAAAATTTTTTTAAATCTTATTTTGAAAAATTATATTAAAAATTATTTTTAATGATAAATATTAAATTTGTAGCATTCTTTGTATTTCTATAATAAAAATTTTCAGGTTAATAATATTTTTGAAAATATGAATAAAAGTCCAGCTAAATGATTTTATGAATGAAAATATGAATAAAGTAACATTAGAGAGTCAATTTTATTAATTCTTAATTTTCTAATGAGCATATTCAGATAAATGAGAATTGGTTTTTAGGAATAAATTGTGATGCAGTTTTGAAATTTCATGAGAAAAATGGATTTTGTCATTGAAATTTGAAAATTTTTCTATACAAAGACGTCTTCTTGTGTAATTTTTAAATAAAAGAAATCTTTAAGAGTGCATTAATTCCTTTTGTATGATACCTTTTTATGGTATATGATAAACTATGTCAGAATCAAGCTGGGTAACTTCTTTTTTCCACATCTGTATAGCAGTATTGCAAGTTGAAGTTCATTTTGTTATTCATGTATAAAAATTTTCAATATATGAATCTTTAGCTTTTACAGGAGGTTATTTACATAAACAGCAAATTATTACCTATAAAATTTATATTGACAATGTTTTGTTTTATTATTAAATTTCAAATTTTATGATGACATAGGATAATAAGTCCTGCTATATCAAAATTATGAATGTGCAAAATTATCTTGTTTTTAAAAAAGTTTGATGGATATTAGTTAGAATGGATTTTTTTTAATATTATGGTACTCTTAAAGGATCTGATATAATTCATATAATATTTGAAGTTAAATTTTTTATGTGTTATGTGATTTTTCAAATTTCTTATAAAATTTAAAAATCGAACAATATTGCATTTTGCCTGAAGAAATCTCTAAGGAACATTTTCTACATTTATGTAAGATTTCATCTTTATCCTAAATACAATTATTTTGGAGTAATGAATATCTATATGATGTCTTAAAAAATATGAAGTATCACTTGGAAATCTTTCAGCTTCGTTGTGGATAAATACATTATTTCTCCATTTTAAATATCCAATACTTCATAAAGATTTATGTTACATGATTTTTTTTGTTTGTTTGTTTGAGAATGTTGAGTTTGTTTATAATTTTAATAGGTATTTTACTAATAAAAATTATAAGTTGTAATACATATTTAAATATGTAAATAGCCTCATCTGTGAATTTTATAAATAATAATCTTCAGACAATATTATGGGTTATCTTTTTCTACTCTTTGATTTGATATATTTTTTAAATTACCTGAATTTCAAATTTTTTTTTCGCTCTTAAATGTGTATGTGCAATGTTTATGATGTATATTTGTGAAAATATTATCTACTTACTTTTTTCATTTAATTTTATATAGTGGACATTATAAATAAATTAAATTCTTTTTAGATTTATAGAATATAAGAATAATAATTTTAGAATTTTCAAAATAATTGTAAATGTCTTATTTTGATTTGTCATCATATGCTACATCTAAATGTGCTGTTTTTATTTGGAACCAAGTTATCATCAAAATTATTATTACATAAACTTTCTTTATTCCTTAAGAAACATTAAGACATTATTTTTTTATATCTAGTTCTCTTAGAACTATTTAAGTAAGTATACTTAATGAATTTGGAAAGTTTTATTTCCTGCTTTTATGATAATTGAAATAGACAAAACTTTTTTTATGAATTGTAAACTTTTATATTTTCTAAGTGGATGTTTTTGCAATTTTTTTTCAGCAATAAAATATTTTCTACTGCATTAATAGATTTTCAGAAGTCAGTTTCCTCATAATTATTCTTATAATTAATGCATTTTTCCTTTTACTAATCATCAAGGAATAACTTTTGTTTAATTTCATTTTGTTAAGTTGACCATCAAATGTTTTGTTCCTGTATTAATAAAAATTTGTTAATTATTTTGAAAATTCAAAAAGTGGGTGAATAAAACTGAAATTTTAAAAAAATTGAAACTTATTTTTGCAATATTTTATATTTAGTTTATGCAAAAAACATAGTATTGGGAGAAAAAAAAATCAATTATATTTTTATAATCTTCCTAAACATTAGTAAGTATTTAACACTGAAAAAAAAACCCTTCATTTTTTAAAAATATCTATATTGGAAATATACATCCATTTTTTTTATGGTGTGTTCTAAACGGTTCTTAATGCTGTCTGTGATATTCTTTTTTACTGTTTATTTCTCTATAGAGCAGAGTTAATTCTGTGCAAATACTTTTTTATGTGCAAGCATTTGTTTTATTGAGCTTTTTTTTTTTTTAATGTTTGAACTTGAAAACATTGTTAGTGCTTGTTCTACTAAATGCATCCCTGATGTGTATTGTTTTCACTACTTTGTATACTTACTACTTATGAGATATTTGTATATTAATGAAAAATGTTTAATTTACTGTAATATACATTTTTTTTTACTTGACTAAGAATCTTTAATATTTATACCGAATTTTTGTTTCAGAATCTTCAAATTCTAAATATAATTTATTTTATCACATTGATTTAAATTGAATTTATTTATTGGTAAAAAATTTATATATTAAAAAATGAAATTTTATGATACTGAATTATTATAAAGGTTTAACCATTGATAATCTAGTTGTGCTTTTGAAATAAGTATTTTTATAATCTTTGTAAACATGTATTAGTATTTTATAATAGAAAATTAATAAATTTTCCATTATGATGCTTTAAATAAAATTGTTAGTGATTGTTTATTGATATTAAAAACATTTTTTGGGGGATGACTAATTTTTATATTTCAGGTAAATTTTCATTTACTTATGTTATTTTGTTAAGTTCATCAAAGCTGCTAATTTTAATAAGCCACTGATATTCATATTTTATTAACAAAATATGAATATCTTTTGTTAGAATATCTTTCTTTGCATTTCTAATGTTCTGTTTTCCCTTTTTATTGGTTTTAACTGTTAAATTAATCATATTATTTTACATACCATGAATTGTTACTAGTCTTTAAATTAAAATTTTTTCATGCATTAATTTAACTACTGAAGAAAATGCTAACCCATTTTTATAGCATTGCCCTGAATATATATATATATATATAATATAAAATACACACTAGCCGCCTTTGGCGACCAGCCGGTTTGCCAGTATTAATGCTCATTAAAATTTTAATAATTAAATATTTTATGTAATTCCTATTTTCATACTTTTTCATCAAAGTATTTTAAAACTTCAAATTTTGATAGTCTTATAATTCAATGATAATATTATAAAGCCCATCAGTCATAACGTAATATGTATCTCTCTAATTTTCTGTTAGCTCCCATAGAATTTATGTTTTAAATTAAAGTGGAAATGATTAATCTGCAATTAATACAATATTTTTTACTGAAACAAAGCAATTTTTTTTTATAATATGATGACGGAAAACAGTCACTGAGCGTTTAAACTTTATGGGCACTAAAGAATATCCTTCTTAATTTATGTAATATTTCAAGAATTTGTCAACAAAATTTTCTCAGATTCATCATGAGCAGATCGATTAATTAACAATGTTTAATTTTAAATGCATCAAACACTAAGAAAATAAACAGAATCGTTTAAAATAATCGGTCGAAAACAGGTTAACAAAAACTACTTAAAAAACTATATACTTAAAACTATAAGCATATACAAAAAATATATAACTAACATACATAAATACAATTTAATTACAAATGCATACAACTAACCTAAAAATTATTTAAATCAAGTCCGCATCCATTGAAAATATTTATCAACAATCAGAAAACAATACGCATGCGTGAATTTTCAACGCCAGTTATAGTAACGGAAATGTGTGAATTTTTCTGCGCCAGCTGAGGTAACGCTATGCAGATCGATTAATTAACAATATTTAATTTTAAATGCATCAAACATTAAGAAAATAAACAGAATCGTTTGAAATAATCGGTCGGAAAAGTGTTAAGCCTAACCTCATTAGCGTGAGAAAAAAAACTGAAGCCTTACTCATTTGGTGGTGGGGAAATGAAGATTATTTTGGCAAGAAAGTTAGTTTTTAATTAATAATTAAAATTCTAATTCAAAATTCAAAAAAGGACCCCAGATGCACATTCCCGACCTCCAAGGTATACATGTACCAAATTTGTTAGCTGAGGTTTAATGGTCTGTCTGTAGAGCGCCAACACAAACACACACACACACATTGAGCTTTATTATAAGTTTATATATGTAATATGAGTAGTTCCTTGTAATAATAGCATAGGAATAATAATAATAGCCTTCATTACAATAAGAAGAATCGATGTTCATGGGATACAAATTTTATTTAAAATCTGGCATTTTCTGGAAATTGAGCAAAAAAAAAAAAATGTTATTATTTAATCATTTAAAATTAAGTTTAACAGGCAAAGAAAAATGGAATAGTTATGATATAAAACATATATTTTATCATATAAAATTCACAATGCCATTCTTTTCTTTTTGGATTTTTTATAATTTCTAAAGAAAATAATAAATCTGTCTGTAGATTTAAGATTCCGTTAGTCGCGCTTTACCTGACAGATACTCAAATGTTTTTTTTTTGTTTTTTTTTTATAACCAGATGATGTGAGAAAATTCTTTTTTGTTATCTTTCTAGTTCATTTTGGAAAAAATGTATAGTGTTTTTGTCTGTGTGTACTTTAAATTGTATTATATATATCTATATAATATAACTATAGATATGTGTAGTAATTGTAACTTATATTTCTATATTATATTACTAAGTAATGTTATAACACATGTTAACACAATAACAAAATGTTAACATCCATTAATTATATGTTTTTCTCCTTCCAAATAGAAGGAAAAAAGCATTTAATTAATGGAGTAACTTCATAATTTACAGCACTATTTCGAAATGACTGCGTAAACATCTGTTCTGAAAATGTATAGATATGTACAATTTATTTCCTTGAATGCTTAAAGCATAGCTGTAACAACTGGAGTGATTGCAGAGTTACCACATTAAATGGAAGCTACATTATGATAAGACATAGTTCCATCCATCTAACGTAACTAAATGAGATTTTGCTTTATATTCTCTGATTTAATACAGTGTATCCTACACACTGGACTCTTATATCAATGATCCAAAAATGCAAATATTTAAAAAAAAATTTGAGATTGCATGGAGGAAGGACTTAATTATTGCTGCTGCATTTTATAAGAGAGGAATGAATCCCTATTTAGTATATACAGTTTTTAAGTTAAATAGTATAGTGTTAAGTATTCTAAAAAGTTAAAATTATGTCTATTTTAACCTTTAATTATTTATTGGATAATGAAATTTAATTATAATTAAAAGAGGCTAATTAGTAACTGAAACAATTGAAAAACATTACTTATGAAAAAAAATATAGGTGTAATATTTATAAGAAAAGTATGGCTCAGTTTTTTTTTAATAATTATGAAAATCAGTTTAAATAAACAGAATATTTTTATTGAAATCATTATATTTGTTTTTTTTTAAAATAATATTTAAATGGAATACAAAATAAAATATATTTAAGAAAATGTGCTTAGTTGTTTTTTTATAATTTCAATGAAAAGCTAGCAGTACTGACTGATTGCTTTAATAATTTAACAATACAGAGATGAATACGAAGCATTTTGCTTGTTTGTGTGATAAATATAAAAAAATATGTCTTCTAAAACCTTTAATTTTGTGCAAGAATATTATATGCAATAACTTTTGAAATCATTCTTTTTTGAATGAAGTTTGTAAAAAATTTACCTTTTTCCACATCTTTGATTCCTAGAATACCCTTTTGAATTACCTATGAAAATTTCTACATTAGAACATTATGTGTCTAATTTCTGAGTATAATATTTTTACATATTGATTATTGCATGAATTTGTTATACTGCTATAAATGATAATAATTAAAGTTACACATGTAAGTATCAGAAAAAATTTTATTGCAAAAACATTTTCATAAACCTTATTACATTACTACATTCATAAGCAATGTGAATTCAAATTTTATAAAGTCCTTTTTTATAAGTATTTTTAACAAACTGATTTCTCTCACTCAATGGTCAGTACCAGAACACTAATGGGTTAGCACTCTTTATTCCACTAACTAGTGCATCATCCTGGTCCTAAGTTCATTATTCTTTGGCTAGTTCCCTAGATTTTCACACAACATTCCTATATCTCCTTACTATCAGTGATAATGTATTCACAACCAAAACAGAATTTAGTGGAGTTTAAGAAAAATGCTAGCTTATTCCAGTTCTTTCAAAGATTATTAATGTGAATATTTTATTAAAACTTAAAATTTTCCATTTTATTTTGATTCCTTGATATAAATTTTATTGACGTTTTCAATTTATGAATTATGTTTTTTATACTTCATATCAATTTTCCCCCCTGATGTGTATACTAATTGAGCATTTCAAACAAAACTCACTTTCATTCTATTGATAAAATTTTATAACAGAGATTTTTAAGTCACTTCTTAGTTTCCAGAAAATAGTAAGTAAATTTATGAATTAATTAATGAAGAATTTTAAATTATTAATGTACTTTTTGTTTCAAGAACACATAAATCAAGGCCATAAAAATAATTGCTTTAAATTGTCTATGTATTAAATAAATTGTTTAGAATCTTTATTAAAAGTTTTTAATCTACAAAAAAGTTAATTTTGAAAAAAAATTCTTACAAAAAAAATTTATTTTGATTTATGATAAAAACAAAAGTAAGGTAAAATAATTTTTGTCCTACAAAATTTTGAGTATTCATAAAAAAAATACTCATTTAAAATAATCATCAAATCTCTAATAATTTATAAGATAATTTTCCTTATTTTTATTTAATTAGAGACTTGAAAGAAAATAAATTTGAATTTCGAAAATTGTATCTGTCCTTAATAAATAGTGGCACTTTTCTATCACTATTCTCTTTAATTTTAAACTTATAAAAAACATACTTTAAAAAAATTATTCTGCCATTTTTTATTTTACAAAATGTACACATTTTATTAAAATAAACTTTTTAAAATGTGAATTTATTATATATTATATTTATCTGTATTTGGGTATATTATTAACTAAGGTGAAAACATTGCTGAATTTTAAAAACTTTCTATTTCTTTCTTTTTTTTTAATTGTGCAAATCTGAAAGTACATAATCTTAGAAATAAGTGGAATAAAAAGGTCCAGTAGAATATACTATAGCATTTTCACTTTCAAGGCCTTTAGTGCAACACATTTAAGGAATTGAATTATAATCTGGAGCTGGTATTTTTATTCTAACGTTAGTGGAATTTGTAAGAAAATATGCTTGACATGAAAGTGTGTAATGCAAATGAGACAAGATATGCATTCCATTTCAAACGCCATACTCATAGCCATTTAGACACACTTTTTATGCATATACATGAGCATCTTTTTAATCCAAAGGCATGATATTTTATATAAGCTTTAACACATATAGTCTAAAATGTATATAAACAACACATCGTCAAATGCATTTGGAATTGCACATATTTCAAAAGAATTCTTTTCCAAATCACGCACTTGCCAGGACTTAAGAGTATCTCTGCTTTTTAGTGATTTAAAAAAGCGTGAGTTCAAACAGAATGTTAGGGATTTAAGAAATATTTAGCTGCTTGTACTTAACAAAACTAAATTCGATTATTAAAAAATAGATATTTTTAAAATTCAAGAATTGTAATGGCCAATAAAAAATGTTTGTGAAATATTTCTGGAAGAATATTTATAAAATAGATTATCTTTTGAAATAATTTTCTATACAATCTTGGAAATGGTAACCATTTTTAAAACATATTTGACAAGTTAGTAATGCTATCTTTAAATCTAATGTAGCTTTTTAGAAAAATTGTGAGTTTAATGCAAACGCAATGAAAGTGCTATTAAATAGGATATTTTGCGCGAATATTTTGTTTTATATTGTTTAATTAATAACTGCGGCTACTACATGTAAGTGGTTATTTTGATAAGAATTCCTTTTTCGAAATCATAGTACATCTACTATTATCACACAGAGTTCAACTTCATCTTTAACAATGATTTTAATTGAATTTAACGTAGACAACACTTTAAATACACTTCACTAATATTTATACACATTCTATATAAATAGTTGCATATATCACAGAATAATATAGTTATATATATATAACATCAGAATTGACAAAGGCTTTCATTTGTACATATCGTTTGATTGACATAAATCCGATTCATAAATAGCAGTGCTGCCATTTTTCTGTAGTTTATTTGCTTTTAAGGAAAGCTATGCTATCAATTTATGAAAATAATATTTGCACTTTTGGTATTAAAGGTGATAATTATTTATACCTAGAAGTATTGAATCAATTGTTGTAAATAATTAAATCAAGGAATATTTGATAATCTTAAAACAACAAAGGCCAAGATTTTTATTTCGTTTTTCTATTTCAAAATAGCCTTGCACTTTTAAAAAATTATGATTTTAAAACTCATTTGATATTACGAATTAGATGATGACCCGGCAATAGATTCTCTTTATCGAATGTGTTTCGTTTATTATTTTTTTACGAATTAAATTGATATCTTCTTTTCTTTCCGTTTTTTTTATTATTTTTTTTTCATATTAAATCTATCTTTGAAGACCAGAGAGCTAAATAAAGATTTGCGATTTGATAGGCATTTTTGCGACGTTTATGCTGAATTTCTTTTAAATATATGGTATATGTACGCACGAATTTTCAAATGCTTAATAAAAAAGTCTGATACTTTTTCGACAAATAATTTTTATTGCGCATTATATTTACTGAAAATTTAGAAATTTTGCTCTATAATTGAATATTTGTCGATTATGTGAATTTGAAATTTGTGGTTAAATGGCCACTAGAAGTTTTTCGAAACATTCTTGGATTAAAAAAATTATTACAGTAGGCCGTTTACGGAGTTTCGAATTCAGGAGGTTTTAAGTATCAGAAAATGCAAAATTTTTACGAATTTTGCCGGTGCTGTGCATGAATTTGTTGCCTTGTAAGTTATTTCTGCATGTTAAGACCAATTTTTTAAACATAAATTTGTTACCAAACAAAACTACCATGAAATATAAACTATTAATTAAACTTCATTGCAATAACTTAAATGGTTTTCCTCCTATAAAAAATGAAAATATTATATTAGATTTATTGCGATAACTTCCCAAAATTATTGAAAAAATGTTTTTCGCTATTATGGAATCAATTTATTCTCGCTTGATTCGATTCAACTGCGCCCACTGACTGAATTTTGAAATAATCAGCGCATCTGTTGTGAAAGAAACGCGCAGGTAAGCTAACTAAAGAATAATAGTTTCTTTATATAATTAACTTTTATTGTAATAAGAATCAACAGAATTTGCTGTTTCGTTATTTCAATTTCAACACATTTTGATAACATAAATATTACATAGAGAATTAAAAACTTTAATTTTTTAAGCATTTTTTTAAAGTGTAGCGTGAAGGATTTTAAACAAACTAAAATTTTCGACCGCAAAACTATGAAACAACATGTTTACAATAATGCTTAAAAGAAGCCTTGTTTTTAATTTATGACTCTTCCACTAAATGGAATAACTATAGCATCGTGCTTGTTGTAAATCTTTTTAGTTGCAAGCATCCACGAGACTATGTATTAAACTATTTCTTAATATCAAAAGTAGGTAACTACTCATATGTTTAATGTAAATTTTCAATCTTATTCTTCATAGTCTACTCAATTATTTTTAATGTTTTGTAGAATCAATATATCTTTTATAAATGAACAGTTAAGTTAAGCCTAAAAACCCCATTATGTAATAAATTAGTTTTTCAAAATGTTGCTCGAAAATAGGGATGTGACACAATGATTCAGGGAGAAATAAGACATGTCTCATTTATTTTGCATATTTCCATCCAAATTATTATGTTAGTTACATACAAATCTTAAGTTTTTTTTTAAATACTAATATGGATATTTTGTCTTGGAATTAAATTGTGTAATAAACAATATTATTATATCTTACAAATTAAAAAAGAAATGTTAACTACTTCCACAATTTCTTTTCGAATATATTAAATTGAAAGTTTAAAGCAGTGCAACTTTCTCTGTTCTTATTAAGCCTTATTTGTCAGCGTCAATCATTAGTATTAAATATTCCTACTTATTTCAATAATTTCAATTGCCTTAATTTTTTTAAATAATGCTTAAATTACAGTTAAGCAAGAGATGAAGGAAAAAAAAGGAAGGACAAGGAAATTTTGCTGATATTTCTGAGAAAAAAAAATGGAAATAAAGAAAAGAGAACCGAAAAGAAATACAGAAATCAAAATAACAGAAAAAATAAAGGGACTCGTTAGGTGTTGTTATCAGTAGAATGAAGCATGAAAATGTACAAATACGAATAAAGATGAGCGAAATATAGGTTTAAATAATTTTATTTTATATATAAGAGAATAGATCAATATAAATAATTGTGTTCTGGTTAAATTTTTAAGAAAAAAAAAAATCGTTATTTACTACATTGGAAGAACTGAGAGCAAAGATGAAGAATATTTAAATAGCTTTAAGTTACCATTTATGAGGAAAAGAAAGGAAATTCCCATAAGAAATTGATTCTTCAATTATCGATGAACAATACATAAGGTGCATCCGCCAAAGATAGTTACAGGCAGTGGTTGGGTCGCTAATGTATAGTCCATTTGATTTGGATTTTATAAATTATGATGCAAAATAAAATAAATGTTGTGATAAACATTAAACATTAGGCGTATATCACATTGTCTTTGTCCTTTTTTTCGTAATAAAAATAAATTTGAAAATAAATATGAGTTTTCATTTTCAAAAACATGCCCCATCCTCTTTCATGTTAAGAAAGGATGGAACATTTGTCTTGTTACTTTGATTGGTTTATCAACCTAAAATTTTTATTACAATCAAATTTAGCTAAATGGTTAAATAGAATAGTAATGATCTCACGGGAAATGTTCTTTCACTTTTTCTTCAAATTTGAATTGTGCTTTTTAACAACTTCAAATAGTTTCGTTTTCTTGCACTATGCCATATTTCAAAGTTTTTCTCTTAAGATTAATGTTACTTTTTATTATAAAAAGAAGAATTTCATATTTTTTTACTTTTTTTAATGGAATGAAAATTGTTTTAATCACGAAGCAGACGAACAAATAATACTTTCCCGCCGCACATGATATCGATTCATTTTCAACTTTTCCACGCGCAATTCTCAATTGGAAATGAGAATTGTATTTTGCTATCAGCAATCATTAATGAGATTGAAACTGCAATCGAAAACTTGCTTTTCCTGTGCACTCTTTTCATAAATGAGACCGATGAAGCTTTCCGTGCATGTATTCCATTACTTAAAAGCACGAAATGAAACGATTGCGAGAACCGTTATTGATCGAACAACATCTGCAACTCTCGCATTATCACAGAACACATTCTAAATTTAAAACTTTATCTTTAGAAAAGTTTTCCGTTGATGAATTTCACCGGGAATTCAGCTGCAGAGAAGCATTTTAGAACTTTGCCAACAAAATCTAGATAGATTTTTTTTTCTATTTATCTTTTCAATTAACATTTGATTTCGTATTTTGTCGTTTGCTGTTATAGCTGAATAGAATGTAAGAGACTAAAAATGCAATATTCAAAATTAGGTAAATTTTTAAGATACGTTTTAAGAATAATTTATTTTAAAATTAAATATTTTTTATAAATTTGAAGATTGAACATTTTAAAGTAGTCAGATTTTGCAAATCTGCTTTTTGAAATTAAGATAGAATCTGAAATTGCTATTTTGTTTACCTGAGTTATTTTAATTTAAACTTATTACGGTTTTTAATAGGGGTATAATAGTTGTATTTTGAATGGTAATAATAAGACTACTAGAATAACTAGAATAAACAGAAGAATAAACTTGACTAGAATAAACAGAAAAATGTAATAATAGAAAATAGAAAGTAATGATATTTTATAAACGAATAACAGCAATGAGCCATTTTAATGAAAAATGATTTAATAAGAATGAATTCTTTTCAAAAATTTTGTTTGATCTATATCTGCGCTTTTTTACACACTTCTAAATTGCTAATTTGAAACGTCGACATAACATTATTAATTCAATAAAGAGTTGATTTCACTGATTTTTTTCAATTCAGTGCTCTATTCTAGAGGAATGTTCTGTTTATTTATAAAATCATCACTTCTGCCTTCTTCTAATACTTCTGTATTATCACAATTTCTTTACCGAACTGCTCTCAATCTATACGAATTCAGAAAATCGAGATTCATTGCCTCCCTAAACAATACGACAAAAAAAATCTTATTGTTTACTGAAATATTTGTTTATAAATCTCAAAATATACACTTGTAAAAAACATACTTTTTTATGCTATTAACTATTTATTGATGATTTTTATTAATTTATATAAAACAAAAAAAATTAAATATTCATGGAAATCTATTAGAATCTGTAAATGGGTTTCAAAGAAATTTAACTAATGAAGTGCTGTTAATTATTTGTGTCTGAAAAACTAATGTTTCTTACACACAAAACTTTCATACTTGTTAATGAAAATAGGATAGAAAATACTTTACTTTATCTTTGGCACAAAACGTTTACTCCTAAGAGAACAGAATTCTAGACGTTCTCATCTTTTTGGGCTTTATTCTGGCAACACTGCGTATGAAAATCATCATTACAGTCATTATACGAAGATTAATATGTGGAATTATAGAAATTGGCACTGTGCAATAAAGAACATTTTTTCGATGTTGCTTTCCACTAACGATATTTACTAATCACATTGTTAACTATGAACTTGCATATAACATATTTCAAGCAATTAAAGTTTTTTGACATTGAGTATAAGTTTGAACACAACTTTAATTGCAGTAAATCTGATGCAACAGTTTCAGATCTGTTGTGTTTAACGACTTGAATTTGATTTATTTGAAATGTTTTTCTTCAATTTAATCAACAGATTATAGTCTTATTTTTTAACAATATTCCTTAATGACGAGGGGAATTTTATTTCAAAACATTTAATTCATAAATAAAATTGAAATTAGACCACCTAACTATATCTTTCAAATCATTTATAAAATATTAAGATAAGTACTTAATTGAAAGAGTAGAGCATTATTTAATTACAGGGAAAATTCAATTTATTATATAACTAAAGAACTTATTAGCGTTTCAAAATAGTTAATAATGCTGAATGCAAATCTTTTCATTTAAATTTCTTTTCAGATTTTAAAGTCTTTTGACCGACGATTTTCTGCTAGGTGTTTTTTGTTCTAGATATTTAATTATTATTAAATTCGTTCTTTATATTTATTTTGTTATTCTAATACTATTTTATTTTAGTGGATAGGCTGTAAATTTACATTTTCTTTAATTTGTATCAAAATTATTTTTATGTTAGATATTATTTTAAGTTTACATAGATTTAGAAATTAACAAGCTTATTTTAAATATTAATCTCATAAATCACTAGTTTTTCAGTGGCAACTAGTGAATCAGTTTTTTTGAACAATAAGACGATACGTGATGCATAGGAACATTAATACACAGTCTAAGATTAAATTAATAGTTTTGCAGACATTTTTTTCCCATGAAATCAATCTAATATTTCAAAATTAGCATTTACCAACACGTCTTAATTCTGTTCTTGGAATCAATCAATCTTTAGTCTGAGTCATAAATCAGACTGATTAGTCAATCTGTCTTAAAGAATATTTAAACAAAATAGTGCAAAACCTTTACAGATCATGAAAGCGGTTTTCACTTATACTCAGTGCCAAATCCTACATCAAACATTAAGAGACAAATAAAGTTTACAACGAATATTTACTGATCAACAATATAAACCAACATCAAACAGTTATAACATAACAAATGCCATCACTAAATAGTAGTAACGCAGTCACGAAATTTTTATCAACACTTACAATTTTTTGAAACAGAAATTATCTACTAACATACAATAATAATTTTCGTTATATACATATCTTTATTTTACATGATTTATTGGCGTTGTTCCATTTGTCATATTCCGTTTAACTGCAGACGACTTTTGAACATATCGCAAATGTTTTTTGGTTTTGATCTCTATAAATGAAACCGTAACGGAATTCTTTCTGAAAAAAATTTGTTATTCATTTATAGCATTAAATAAATTGGTTCTGATTTCTCATTATATTCGAATTTGCATTGAAGGACAATTTTTAAATTGCTTAAAAGAGTCACTTAAGTTCTTCTTAGTAAAAATATTCTAAGTATTTTTCGTATGTATCATTAATTAGAAACTCTAACTAAATTAAAATGATTTAATAGTAAAAAAATATATAAATAACTTTTGATTAAAAAAAGATTGAAAAGAGATAAATGCAAAATGAATTTGATGAAATAATATTTCTAATAGATTATTCTAAATTTTGCATATTTTCGACTATCACAAATCAACTGATATGACAGATTTTTGATATTGATAGGAAACATATACAGATATGATTATAGTACCATAGATTAAAGATAAGGAATAGAGAGCACCTCCCTGAAAGACGTTATGTCCACCAAATTCGTGATCAATACAATAAAAATTATCAAATCAAAAATGCTCACAAACTCTATCTTCAGCATGACCTAATTTTTCCTAAAATAATATTAGACTTGTCACTGGTTCTGCATCCAAAAAATACATTTTAAGAAAGAAAAATGTTATTTAACAAGATTGCATTGATTCGATATTTGAAAAAGCCATTAAAAAATAAAAGAATAAAATGTTAGTGGCAACAGGTTTTCCAAGACTCATCGACTCAGAAATAAATAGTACTGCAAAAATATTTTTCAATAGAATGTCTTAAACTATTGCTTTTTAACTTTCATCAACCAAAACAAATGTTAGTTTTTTTTTTCTCATTATTAATATTAAGTAAGTAATATTTAATGTTTCTTCACTCTCTACACATTAAATTGAATTTTACTTTAGCTATAATTTCAGCATGACTGTCTTGAAATCGCAGAATTTGCTGTGGATCATCCCCAGTTGTATTTTCTTTGTGATAATATTAAAACAGCGTGATTAAAAAAAATAATACAAAGGAAACAGTTTGGGTAGGTGATTAGTTCTCGTATACACCAACTTATGTACTACATCAATTTACACGCATTTCGGGGAAGCAGTGAGTAGTAATTTGAAATTTTGCATCAAAATTTCGGGAAATGTCAGTAGATTTTCATACTTTAATTCTGATGACAGAATACAGAATTAATTTTATCTGTATTTTTCCCTCTTTCTTTTAGTAAGAAAAAAATCAGGAGATATTTGAAATTCTTTTATTCATATTATCATTAAGGTTGCTGTCCTCAGAATTACAGCTTGGTGGACAATCCCTTAAATCGTGTTCCAACGACCCGTGAGTCTGCAGACAGGGCACACTTTCCTCACTTGCACCTCTTTTGCGGTTTTCTGGGGTTCTTTGATGTTTGTCCAGTTTACCGACAAATTGTTCAAGGGCCGTTGGAACGCGGCTTTATAGATAATAGTGATTACACAGGCATCAAACCAGTTTTGTTAATCTCTTCACCAACCCATTTATTAATACGTTAAATAAATACATTTCTCTTATATATTCGTCCAAAGAAAATTCCTTCCAAGAGTTATTCCTTTGTGAAATTTGCGAACACTCTTTTGGGTTTGTCCAGTACTGTGGTGCGACCCTATACTTCTTTATCTTTACTCTATGTTCTTAATATTGCAAAATTCCAACAATTCTTTTTAATTTTAGAATCATTCCGGGACTTAAGACTAAATGCTAACTTTTCATATTTTATTTCATTACTCTTCAAAAATACTTGTAAATGTAAAAAATAAAGGAAATTTAAATGCGATATGACATTTTATAATTTAGAATGCATATGATTTTTTTTATTATTATTCTCCTTTTAAATCAGTTAACTAATGATTCAGCAAGGAAAAGTTATTCAATATAGAATCTTCCAAAGAATGAGTTCGTAAGGTTTAAGTTCTATCATGTTGAGAGATATAAGATTCATATGTTTGAAAAGATTTCATTGTTTGTTTTGATTCTTTTTCATTAAATGCTGAGTTAGACAACAAATGCTAGCAAATGGAACAACTAAACAGTCATATATAACATTATGTTAGTGAAGGTAAAGCAGAGTGGAAAAATGACAGGAAATAGGGATTTAAAAAAACGTTCCATATTCCTTAGTTACAGTGCTTATAAGAATTCAGAATTTCTCTGTTATGACATCCATTTCTTCTTAGAGAACTTGCCGATGGAGGCTCCAACTTTCGAGGAAATGTTCACAATTATATCTGGATCCGCCCATGGGAGGATAATGCACATGAAAATTCGTCCATTTCTCTGGTCCGTGGGGAAAATACTGATAGGGCTGAAGGGTTCGTTTTCATTCACGAATTTCAAAATCTTTCGATAAGTATGTGGATACTGTTTTTCCAAATCGACACCCCTGGCAGTTAATTGTTCTACAACGATACCAAGACCATTCTTTCTGTCTTCGACAGTCGTCTCAGCTGGATCTCCAGTCTCAGGATTCGTTTTTGTGATAGTCAAAATGAGAGTCTGGACATCGTCTTCCGGAAGGGAAGGGGACAAATGCATTTTGGCTCCTCGAACTACTACTTCCCTTTCCAGAGCTGCTGCGACCTCATTGGTCACCGTGATGGCCGCCAATAAAATGAATTTCCTCTCTGGATTGTATTTCTCGCAGAAACTTCTCACCTGGCTGAAGACATCGGATCCCATTTCCTGTGGTAAGAGATCGGATTTGGAGACATACAGTGTCTGTCCTTTCGCACTTTCCCAGCCATGCACCAAATAATCCAAGGCATCTTCAGGGCAGAGGAAGAGGAGCTTGACGGCACCTCTGCCTCTTGAAAGCAGCCCTCTCTTGGCACAGAGAGATAGATGTCGTCTGGAAACAGGGTCGTCTCTGGCCTTCATCAGCACCTGCTTGCACAGGTTGCTGATTCGCGTCTGGGGACAATGGTCTTTGTGACGTGCTAAATGAAGTTTCCGACACTGACGACTGCAGTAGTAGGTGTAGCAATTGGGGCAGGTCCTGAACTTGGCACGGGCTTCTTCCACGGGCAGACTCTTGGAGCACTTGGGTCGATGGCATTTGAGGTGCCCTTCCGTGGTGGCGATCACGTCACTGCCGACGCCGGACACTCCTTTCGGGGTTTTCTTTTTCCTCGTTGGGGTGGCCGACTCCTGTTGGTTGGAAGCTCCTCTCCCTGGATTGGAACCAAGATTAGTGAGGGGGGAGTCCGATTCAAGCGATACGCGATCGTCGCAGCAGACCCTGACTGGAGTGCTGGGCTCGGACACGCACGTCATTCGGGTGGGGCCATTGTTAAAGGAATTGGTAGTAGGGGGTGGTGCAAGGGCACGTGCACAGAACATGCAGGGTAAGTGCAGAAGAACAAGGCAGAGAGACTGGGGTCGACGTAGTTCTGATACACCGCGTGAATAAGTGCCAGGTTGGAGCCCAGCGAAGAGATTGGCTGCACTGACATCTTCCTGAGGTTGTTGTGCTAAAAGGTCTGCACTGCTACAAGACGGAAGGGTTGATTGCCGCTGGAGAGGAGGGCGAGGTGGATTCTCATGTTGAAGAAGAACGTGTTCACATTCATGCAATGGTTCGTGAAGCGTTTCTTCATGATGCTGGTGATGATATTGTAGTTGAAGTTCTTCCTCGTTCTGGTAGAATTCTTCCGTTATTTTTGGCTCATCTATGTTAGATAAAGAAGAAGAAAGAAAAGAAAAGGGAGAAAGGAAGAAAAGTGCAGAGGTTGTTTTTTTGCAGACATGCTGGATGATCAGGTGGTGTGCAATAAGTCACCGTCTAGTAAGACTTGACTATAAGTATTTTCTTTCTAAGATTAGTGCTTTCTCACTAAGATAAGTATTTTCTCTCTAAGATAAGCACTTTTTCACTAAGATAAGTATTTTCTCACTAAGATAAGTATTTTCTCTCCAAAATTGATAACTTAGATTGCTAACTAAAACTATTTTTGGTTCCCAAGCATTTGAATTCTTTCAGTTTTTTTTAGACATCGAATTAATATATTAATAGTTTTTTTTCGGACATAAGATCTGTTTATTTATGCATACGAAGTTTGTTTTTTAAATAAACGTGTAGGTTAATGATTATATATTTAAAAAATATGAAAGTGCAAAATTTCAGATCTAAAATGATTACCAAAATGATTTTTAATTCAAATACGATTAACAGGAAATAATTTGATTTTAAAATTAGGAACATATTGATTTATCGTCCATAATAATTACCACTCTCAAAGACAATCTAGTCATAATAAGGCGTGCTATTCTATGATGTTGAACATTCTTTGATCCAGCATGATAGCTAAGGTTTTGACAGAGTTAAAAGGGAACCAACCATAAAGGAAAGAGCAAATGCACACATAGTTTGGGAAACTATTCGAGAGACTATTCGCAGGTCGGTTAAGACTGAACATAAGGTTCCAAACATGCTACAAACATCAAAAATAAATAGAGGGTACTTCAGGCAATTAACGAAGAAAGTTCACGATGCAAGCATGCCAATCTAAGGAAGAACGGATTCTTACCTTCGATGATGGAAGACAACTCTTGCTCCTCCCCCTCGGGCACTAGTACTTCCATGCTTGTCGGAGACTGAACGTCATCTTCGAGAGGAGAGGTGGAGCTGCTGCGACAGAAGGAAGCAGGGTTGACCTCTTCCAGAGGAGAAGGGAAGGGCTTTGCAGAAGTACTACTACTGGGAAATGGTTGTGGGAAGCTAAGGCTGTCAGCGAACATCTTACCCTGATCGGTTCCATCTTCAGCTGTCCCCGGAGAGGAGGGCGTAAGCAAAGCTGGTTGTGGCTGTCCTCCTGTACTCCTAGTCACGCTTTCTAAGGGGCACACACGACATTGAAGGTTCATTGACTAGTTCAAGCAATGCTATAGTCAAAGACACCTCAACCAAATAGTAAGCAGAAGTTTAGTTTAGTTATATTAACGTCCCGTTTTAAAGCAACACCGGGACTATTTTGGGTTGAACCTCGTAATTGTGAGCAGCGGTCAGATGACGATTAAGACATCTGATCTGGCACCCCATCTCCAAACTTCTACACCACATCAGCGGGAGGATGTTTAGCCCCGACGGATTTAACGTGCACCAGACACGCTTATACGACGGTTCTTCGGTGGAATAGTCTCGGCTTCGGAACCAGAAACCCTCTGGTTCCGAAGCCGAGACCTTACCACCAGCCACCGCAGCCAAAATACGCAGAAAGAAAGCTCTGAATTGTATTAGTAATTGTATTATTAAATAGTTCTAAATGGGATTCCAGTGCATTTGATGTGCATTCCAGTGCAATCGATGTTTGTATATAATTTATTCAATATTCAATAAATATTGACCAGCAACTTTATTGCTCAATATATATCAATATTGATAAATATTGAGTAACAAAGCCCAATAATATCAATACTGATTTTTGTTACTGACGGCGTTAAACAATTCCATTTAGTAAATTATTATTTTTTCTTCTGAAAATTGTACTAAAGCTATTTAGGGATCGACTATGTATCAGAAGATTAATGGCGCTGAAAAAGTAATTTTAAGTTATGCAGAAAGGAATGAGCGAATAGCCCCTCTCCCTCATCAGATTTGGTTCTAAAACGTAGCATAAACTCACCAAAGTCTTATTTCCATGACATCTCTTAACTCTTAAGACTGTCTCATGTAACACTTTAGCTCTCCGTTGTTACATCATCTCTGATCGCTTTCTTGACTTACTATCAGTTTGAGTTGTCATTGTCCATAGCTATGAATTTTATCAAACACAGTTTTTCTTTTCAAAATGAATGAAACTGTTTTTTGAAGGAATTTTCTTTTTGGAAACTACATGATGCTATTTAGGAATTGACTACGTAATTTTCAACAAAGTTCAGGTTCAGGTGACCGTTAAATGAATGACCGTTTTGAATAAAATAAAATTGTTTAGAGAAATGTTTATATAAAATTTTTTGAAATACATACAGAACAACAAAAACAACATAAAAGTTTTAAAATCAACTATACATTCTTGCTGTACCTCATTTAAATTAAACTACATAAAAGATTTCAATACTCTTGGTGCAATCTTTAAAGTGTCCTAGAACACGTCTAGAGGAGAAAAATTTAACGTCAAATGCATTGTTGAAGCTCAAGCAGTGAATTTCTGAAACATTAATTTAGTAAAAATGTCTAGTGACTGAATAAATGAAAACTTAATGAAACTTAATACAAAAAAATCTAATAAAAAATTCTTAAAAAAGAACACAATGTAAAATGCCTTAAAATGCTGAGATGCAAAAATGACTCCGAAGTTAAGAAAGAATGCCATTGAAATAAAAAATAAGGTTTCGTGAACAAACAATATGAACTGTTCAAAAGCGCGCGACAATTCTGACGTATATGCAATATGTTGGATTTCGTGATCTTAGTATGTTGAGAAAAATGTAACAAACCCCGTACAGCACCTGTAGATCCAGAAACCTTACATGCTACATCTACTAGATCCTCATTAAATCAGATGACATTGTCTTCTTTAGGGAATTGAAAAAAAAATCAGGCATATGCAATCGTGTGAATAGTCCCCACCTGAGAACTGCTTCATTGCTTGATTGAGTGCCATGAATTGTTTTTAATTTGTGCTTATCTAGGTATGCTTTATTACTTTTTAAAGGTTGTACCAAGAGATTTGAAGCATTCTGTAAGGATATCCAGTTGCACTATATGCAGGCTTATTATAAATAGCCCAATGAATTCTAATGTAAGTTATAATGGATTAATGTTTCATATAATAAAAATAGAATAGAATTTAAAACAATAAGCAAATACTTTGCACGATAAACATTGCTTCATAATTATTTATAATTTTATGGATTTAAAGGGAAATACAAATGGCAGTTTATTGTCGCAAATGCATTTAATATTTTTTTTAACATTTTCTTTTTTATGTTACCATAGATATGAAGGCTGAAAAACTACGATGAAATTTCTGTCCAAGAAATAAAATTTATAGCATTCAAATCCTAAAAAAATCGGGCAAAAATGAATAATTCAGCATTAGTAAACATCTGCTACAAGTAAAAAAAACATGTATGTAAGAGCATATCTATAAAAAGGAAAAAGTATAAAAATCTTGAAACGAAAAACGATACACTATCAAGTTTTTAGATCATTAGTAGAAGACGGTATTCTGTCTACAGAAGTTTATGTCACCATTTAGTTAATGACTGTTAAATTATTGATATTATTTTAACCATATATATATGTATCAAAATCATTGCATATCAAGACTTTTTTATATATTACTTTCATAACAAAGTCATTCTAAGCTTTTAAGCTTTTTTTTATAGTAACATGTAATATTAATGTTCTAAAAAGACTTTTAAATTTGTTTGTATGTTTAAGATTGTTTAATCATTGAATGTCCATCAAAAGAACATCATTCAATACCACAGAAATTGAAGTGTTTCTAGATCAAATATTGTACAATGTCATTAAAGTAATACAAGCAGCTTTTTCAGAGAATAAAGTTCCCTCTAAGCCTGAAGCCTAACCTAACTACACTACGAACGAACCAGGGCAAGGCCACTTACCTATACCCTGTTCAATGCTCTCTCTCCTCTGAGGGATCTCTTGAGGGAACCTTCCCTGTCGCTGCTGGGACTGATAGAACCCGGGGCCCTTCGACCTGCGGGGAGACGAAGGGCTCGAAGACCGAGAACTCGTCGGTGGTATTGCAAGCAACGATTCCAACACCTGCGGCATAAAAATGCATCATCAAATAAGTGATCCTGCTCTACAAATTCGCACCTAAGTCTATGTGCAAGCAACTATGAAGCATTTTGTTAGCTAAGAATCAAATTTTACTAAGGTTGAAACAAATAAAGGCAAGCTTTTATTGCGAATATCAGCAGCAACGACATGCCAAGAAAGTCATTCATTTAAAAGTCATTGCTTCTAAGTGCAAATTTGAAACAGAAATTAAGAATGTCGTATTGAATTAAACTTGCTTGTATAATAAAACGTTACTGGTTTTGTTTAAATATCGGCAAATGTAGAGAATAAAAACTAATTTTTGTTGTGTTAAAATACAATAACGATTACTGTAAAATTTCCATATCATATTTTGTTAAATATTGACTGGGTTTGAAGTTTACATTTGAATTTAATTATTTAGTATAAAGAATAGATTATGTTTAATAAACTGAACAAAAGTGCACTATTAAAATCCGAAATATTAATCAATAATAATTCTTGGTTGTTTAATACACTTCATACTCTAAATTCCATGATGTTTGTGGTGTTTATTTTTTTTTATTGTTTGGTTATTCACTGTCTATATATTCTCTATTTATATACAAGCATTAAGAAGATTTAATAGCAGTTTGGAGCAAAATTAATTGCTGCATTCTGATCTCTGGCAGAATCCTGACATCCCACACAGTGTCATACCTCTTCCAAGGACGCCGATGACTTCGAGTCCTTCTCTCCCCTACTGGTGGTGGCCGAACTAGAATCCGTCTTCGAATCTCTCCAGCTGCTGGATCCTCCTGACCTTGAATCTCTGCGGATGAATCCGCTCTCCTCCGAGTACGCAGACGAGCTCTTCCTGGAAACCACTTCTTCTCTGGGAGCCTGCTGAGGCATGTCTGTCAAAGTCGTCTGTGTAGGTTGGTGGAGGTAGGTGGAACTGTCGCTCTTATCCGCGCTGGATCCTTTTGAACCACGCCGAGAACTTGCAAAGAAGATTGGTCTAGGAGAACCCGTTGAATCTAGTGAGACTGCAAGAATCAAAGAAGTCCATTTAGAATGAGAATTGAGTAGTTACTGGGTGTCCCAAAAATGACTGATGGATTTTGAAAATATTTCTCTTTATATAAAGGATAGAATGCGGTATAAATGTATCGTCTGTTGCTTTACGCTTCGTAAATCAAGGATTTTATTCCATTAAATTGTAAATTTGCTTAACATTTCCACTGACAAGTGGGCTCCAAAATAGGAAATATAAAAACCGGTATGAAAATGTTGCAAGGACTGTTGCAAAAAATTAAATAACGAGATTTTCAATGTATCCCCCATTTACATCAATAACATGGCGCAGTCTCAGGCAAAAATGAGGTACAGAATGATAAACTCCAGTATTTCATTTTAACTACACTTTTTTGCAAATCACTTGCAGTGCCGCTTGATGGAGGTAATTTTTAACAAAACTTGCAATTTGTTGGGATAAAATTTCCTCGTTTTCCCAAAGCAAAACCGCAAACGATACATTTCTATCGAATTCCTTCCTTTATTTATTATTGATTTTCAAAATCCCTCAGTCGTTTTTGGGGCATCCTGTAACTAAGTAAATGAAAATCTTCAAAAACGAGTGTACATTAAAATGTTCAACATAATAGAACAATGCAGAACCATTTCGAAGAAGGGAGAAGCTTTCCTTCGCCTCCCGTGCAAGGACTACAACATAGTCAATAGTAAAATTCTATTCCTTATAGTATCCAAATATTGAAAGCTATCCATCTAACTATGTAACGGGATTTTTACCATAAAAACTACGGGTATTAAGGTTTCTGACTGTACCAGCTATTATTAATTGTATGTTTTTTTAATCAAGTATACTTCTCATAATGGATAACTAACTTGTAATTTTAACTATATATATTACAAAAATGAAAGGATTTTGAACATGAATTTCAATACATTGAGTTTTGTTATTAATTGTTGATGTTAATCATGGAATATTTACATTTGTATTCATCTTGTACCTAATATTCATTATCTTGTACCTGAGGAAACTTCAATATCACAATCACGGTACATACATCATCACAACGTTTTCCAGGGACTTGAGCTGATGAGGGGATATATAATTATTATGGGGAGAAAAAATGTTAGTTTTGAAATAGAAGATTAAAAAAAGTAACTGGTTAACAAGTATTTTCAAGATGAAGAGTCATTCCTCAATAACAGAACACTTATTTCATGGAGCGCCTCACAACAGAGCAATTTAAATGAAAAAAACAAATATTGATGGCGTGATATGCCTTGAAAACCAGGGTTAATGAATATCCATCTAGATAACTTTTTTTAGACTGAAACCATATAACAGTACCAATGACAACTGTTTATCTTAACAAAAGGATAATTGAAAAAATCTTATGAGAAAACTGTCTGCATGGGACAATGAGAATCTGAACTTGGACGGTGTATAAAAGGACAAAAATTCAAATTAAGATGATTCAATTTTAATACATCGATTATAGTTTGATTACCAGTGATCGCTACCTCGGTGAAATTGTTTATTCGGTTGAACATAAGTAGAAATGCCAAGAATATTTATTTTCGAATATCTAATATTTAATAGTAGATGAGATGACGAATTTAATAGTGTCATACAGACCAGCAGAGCAGAGATTAGAATGAGTGTGATCGGAATGGAGTGAGGATGATAATTTCTTGTTGGGAATAAATATTAAATTTAGAATCTTGGGCCAATTTTTTTTAAAAAGAGGATTATACACTTTAATAGACTATGGCCTTTCTTAAAACTCAATGGTTCCACAGACTCCAGTCTTTATCTTGTTCGTGAAACTAGTTATTCATGCAAAGAAAATTCATCAAAGATATAATTCGAGATATGATCAATAATTCAAATTCATGTTGTATGGACAAAATCTGCTATAACAGGCATTTCTTTTGTCTATTGCTTGTCTGCCATGATTACGAAGAGAATAAAGATGTTATTGCGATAAAAATGTTGTATTCGTGGAATTTTGGCATAAAAGGATTTTCGAACCTCATTGTAGAAAAAAAAAAAAAAAAATCCCGTGATTATTTTTTTTGGCGGCATCTCACCTCTCTTCTGCTGCTGAGGAAATCTCGCGGGGGGTGAGGGTGGGCTGACGCTGCTTCGGGAAGAGGACCTCGCGTCCAAGTGTTCTGGTGTTGTCCTGAACACCTTGTGGGGACCCATCTCCTCGGTCACCGACAGCCATAGCTCGTTGTCCGTCGAAGAGTTATCCGGCGAGATGTCCTTGCTGCTGCCGCTGCTATGTCGCCACGTGTTCCGAGGGTATGCTTTAGGTTCAGAATCGTACTCCACCAGGCTGTGCCTCTTCTGGTTGAGATTAAATGAAGCACTCTGAGAACCTGCAGAGAAATTTACCTAATTATTCATTTCTAGAATTTCACTTTAATAACGACGTTTCTCGGCGCTTTAATAACGATGATTTTATAGATTTTTCATTTTTTAGTATACGTTGTATAGATAAAGTATAGTATTCATAAAAAAAATCCAATTCGAGAGTTTGACGAATCTCCACGATTTAGACCTCCCTGATTTCAAAAAGCATATTTTTTGGAAAATGTCCATCTGTCTGTCTGTGACAAAGATATCTCAAAAACGCATTGAGCCAGACAATTTGATGTATGGCCATTGCACCAAATTTGCAGATTTCGGTCAAATTTTGAGGACAATCTGTTCAGAGGAAGTTCGTCTGCCCTGCTGTTTGAATATAAGTAAACACGATAACTACAAAGCGAAGATAGTTGGATAGATTAAGTATAAGATTTTGAGATTAAAAGTGCAGTTTTGTGTCAAATATTTGTTTCAATCGAGTTAGAAAAACATGCCTAATTACTGTTAATCGTATGCCTGGGATTGATCGCAAAAAAGATGACATGAGAGATTCAGAAAAAATGCTAAATTCATGACAAAAGTTAATATTCCCTAACTGTTCTACTGTTGACAAGTTTATTAGAGAGTATGCGGGAAAGTTTTCAGAGATTACTCCCCCTGGTTTTCAATCTGAAATTTAGCCTTAATACATGAAAATGTCTACAATTTTCAGATAAAATTATTATTAAGAAATACCACGTCAGAATTTTCCTGATCTGCTTGAAAGATGAATATCGTAAAATATACAAGATTATCATGGTTTCTATTTTATGATATGAGATAATTAAAGTAAAATAGCAACATATGTTATTTTTTTAAAATTATTTTTCACCTTAAGGATAGGTCAATAGGCTCAGGTCCAGATTGCTGCTTTGAAAATTAAGGTTTTCATTGAATTATATTTAATATCTATGTAAGCAATTTTGAAGTAGCAATTATTAAGAAAAGCTGAATTAACAAATTATTTAACTTCGGGTGACTTTCAAGTAAATTCATTTTCAGTATATCGAGTATTAAAAAATTAATTTGAAATAAATTTTATACAATTTAATAAAAAAAAAGAACTACATTATTCTGAAGCCTTATAATCATATATAAAGTTTGCCAAAGCATAGGGATCAGACGACGACAAAAATTAAATAAGTAAAATAAAGAACGCAGTTATCTGAAAATGACATTAAAAACATTTTTAAAAAAAACTAAAATTATTGCTCTGAAATGTAAACATTAATTGAATTTGAGCATTTGAGCTCAAGAGCATTTGAAAATATCGCGAAAAAAAAAAAAAAATCTTGGAAAACCTTCCAAAGTTGCGGAATTCTTAGGGCTTTCTGTTTTACCTATTTGATAATCCGGACCTCCATAGCTATGTTAATACATGTACTTCATGCACCAACAGAATCTATAAGTATAGTCTTGTAATTAATGTATGGGCGGAATAGATCTGTTCTCTACTGCAAATAATATTGTTTTAGGAAATAGGTAAACAAAAGCTTACTATCAAGATTCCAGAGTGAGCCCTGTAAAAACAAGAGTGAGGTTTCTCTTTCCATTATATTCTGGGACTAAATCCAACATAAACATTTCACTTACATATCGCATCTATGCCGGTATCGATTTCGCAAATTTCGCCCATTTCTCTCCAGAACGACGACTGAGGAGAGGGAAAAAGCGTCCCCTTTATTCGTCTCATTATCTCCACCCCGATGATAAACCTCCCCTCGGCACCTGTACGATATCCTTCATCAACAGCATCTAACTCTTGTGGACAGACCCTCCTAATTGCCCGAGTGGGCACTTGAGGAGTGAGTCGCCTAATTGTTCTTTCTAGCCCACATCCTTCACGAGATGGAGGATGCAGACGAGAAACTTGTCCTACTTGCTTCACAAAATCGATTGCCCGACCCCCTTTATTTGTTCTGATGCTGGTAATATCTGTAAGGGGGACGTCTTGGAACACGGAGCTCCGGGGGGATCGAAATCCCTGGCGCCAAGGTCCCCCTGCTCACGTCTCCAGGGGGGTTAGGATTCGGCACCCTTGTTAGTTGAGATCGATGTTTCTGGGATTGAATGTGGTTCTCTCTCTTCATGCAGTAGAGTGCAAACGTGACTCGAGAAGACATGTTTGGACATGTTAGATATATCATTTAGATGGCGTGATCGGAATATTTTAATGGAAATAATTTCAGATTTACATTTAATTGCTGAATGAAATGAAAATGAATATTTGTTTGTATGAACATATATAGGAAGCCTCCAAAAATGGTGTTTCAAATTAAAAATAAAAAAAGAGTATTAATGCTTTTAGACATGCATTATTCAAGCTTTTTAAAAAAAAATTTTAATAGTTGCATTTTGCAAATTAAAGAACAAGAGAATTTTTTTCGTATAATAAGGAATAAATTTTAATTTCTGAATATAAATATCAGTTGTTAGCTTTCAAAACTTTTGAATGAAAGTTGATCAAGATTTTTTATTAAGATGAACATTGAAGTCAAGCTTAATATACTTAAATTATTAAATAGAATATAAGCTTAAAAATAATTAATTATAAATCTACAAAATGATAGAGGATTTCTAATTACATAATTGTATCCAATTTGGAATTCTAAAAACGTCCTATATACATTTTTTTTTATGTTGCTTTAAAAATTCTGCATTTCTTTATAAATCGATAAATTAGCATGACATTGTGTTTTGAATCGAAATTTACGACAAAATCAGTTTTCATTTATTTACATCAGGTGAGCTCATTTCATTGTATTTGAATAATCATAATTATTAATTCACGGAATCAACTAACTTTCTCTTACTGTCTCTTTCGAACATTGATCTACAACTACGGAATTTCAGATTGAGCATTTCGGAGTGATGTTTTTAAAATTTAAATTAATTAAAAATTAAGCAAATTTTTGATTTTTTTCGTCGATGATTTTTAAAAATATTATAACATAAAAAGGATTTTCATACCATCTCAATTTTAACCATACCAATTGAATAGTCGTGCAAAGTTTTCCTGAATTAGAAATTTTTTAAAAATATTTCTATGCTTAATTTACAACAACAGGACTTTTTCTTTTTTGCCCTGAGATTTAAATTGTCTGCCCTATATTTCAGGTATTTAATCATTTGATTTTCCTTCATTATTGAAAACTAATGAAGATGGATTCTGTTTAAATCTTTTCTGTTTTACAAGACGAATAAAAAGGGAAATTACAATACTGCAAAATGGATGCACTGTCTCCGTTGGAAAGGTTCACATGCATAATGAACACAACATATCAAAGATAGCACGGATTCAACATATGACTGCTTGAGGGGGGCGTGAAATGATATCGAAACTATTTAACTAGAATTAAATACAACCAATATCCCCAGCGAACCAATTGGTTACCGAAGGAGAACTAGTAAATAAATAAACGGAATAATCAATTACTTATATTATATTTTCTCTGGACATGGAGGGCGATGAAAAGGTTAAAAAGTGTACATATTTTCATTAAACTTGTATGACAATATGCATTTTAAAGCCATCTGCGTATGTTTGGCGCGTTTTCACGTAATTTCAATATTTATTTTGTTTGTGAAATTAAGACTGATTACGTTTTTAGAAAATATTTTTCCACTCTAAAGAATAACTGAAAATTCGATAGAGTTTAATAACTTTGATGCAAAGGATTACATGCTAAATATCATCAAGTTAGCAAGTTACGATTTGGAACCATCACGCTCTCTTATACATGCATAAAAGGCAGATGGATTAATAATTTAGATTCTTTTTTTTTTCCTGTCCCGGGGATTATCTAAAATTTCATATTTATCAACATAACAAATGTTAATAATTTGGTAACTACGGTGGTTTTGATGTGTACATTTCGCTTTCGAGAATCTAAGAAAGGTATATAAAATAAAAATTTCCCTTTCAGCTGATAAAAATGACATCAAGGTGAAAAGTTTGAGATAAAATGGAACGGTTTAGTTTCAAAATATTGCTATCTTAAATGAACTGAAGAAAAGCCGTATTTGCTATGGCAATAAGTTATCTATAAATGACTGATAATTTTAAATTATCACAACAACTGAACTCAGTTGTTAAGTTTAGTTGTTCTGGGGGAAAAGCATTTGTTCATGCGCACTATTTGGTTGCTGATTGAAAGAAATGCACAGAAAATTTAACGTTTTTTTTATGTTTTTATCTGGAGTCAGAAAAGATACGTTAAATTTGCATGCTTTGCAGATTTCACTTCAACTACATTAACTGATCTAACAGCCCATAAAATAAATCGAATTAAAAATATTATTCTTCCGAATTGGAATGCCGAACTTTTTACTTTCTCGTACCCGAAATCTAGAGGAAGCATTGTAATCACCAAAAAAATTCAAATTCGAGATTTTGACGAATCTTTACGTTTGAGACCTCTGTGAGTTCGAAAAATACATTTTTTGACATTAATACTGTTTGTCTGTCATTCTGTCTGTTTGTAAATACGATTACTAAAAAAAACGTTTTGAACTAGACGAATGAAATTTGTATAAGGATTTACGAACAAGGTTTTTTGAAAGTTTCTAAGAAATTTTGAATGAAATCCATTCACACGATGGTGAGTGCGTAGTTTATATGTCTGTTTGATCAAAAGGGAACTCAATAACTCAAAAATGTAAAAAGTTTAGTGGATTAAATTTTGTTCGCAAATTCAGCATCTAAAATGTAGATTCTTATCGAATGTTGAATCAAATCTGTGAAAGAGTTAACTGTCTATCTGTCTGCACTTTCGTTTGCATGTAAACGCAATAATTTGTTAGTACAATGACTTAAATCAATGAAATTCGGTATGTTATCTTGTATCTGTAATTCCATGTCCAATTTTGGTTTCACTAGGTCAGCAAAAAAGGCCTTAAAAATATATATTCGCACGATAGATTGAGTAAAAATGTTAGATTCACGCCAACTAACTATTATTATTAGGTAATTATTATTTTCTAATGTTATTCAAGCCATTAGCGACTACTTAAGGTAAGGCCCTAAAGGACAAATGCTGATTTTGGAGCAATAATAATAATAATTTTGACTCTGAAAATAAAAATTCGAGGACTGCGAAAAAGTTGAAATGTGATGGAGTGGTACTCAATACAGACTCAATCCGAGCCCAAGATGAACTTGCAGAAGTATTAAAATGTTAAAAGCAATAAGCGGTTTCCAAATGCTTATTGACCAATGGACCAACTCACAAGCAAGGTAATTGGGTTGAAACTGAGGGGCATCTAAAATTACGAAATGGCCTGTGAATTGTTGTTTCAAAAACAAATCGAGTGTTGAAAAATAAAAATAAAAATAAAAACCTACAGTAATTTGAAACGCAAAAAAAAAATAATGAATAAATCATATGGAAGGTAGTGCCGGATTTATGCATAAATGACACAAGCTGTAGCCTAGAGCTTTTTTTTTTTTTTTTTTTTTTTTTTTTGGATGGGGTCAGAAAAGTTGTCCGTGTGAGCAAGTCATATTTACTAAGTTTTTGAATTAAATGTATTTTTAAAGGGCCCCAAATTTCAAATAATTTAAGGTCTCATCAAATCTAAATCCTGCATTTGTTGCAGTCAGAAACATTGATGGCAAAACCAAATGTCCATGGTTTCAATTTAATGCTTCTAACCTACAAAATTAATGCCGAAGAACGCTGCCAGCAATAAATTAGCAAAATTTGAAACAAAATTGGCTACATTACGCAAAAAGGCAGTATAAAGTGGTTTACTAATGCGAACGAAGTTGAACCTCACATTGTGAAACCATCCAAGGAAACGCCAGTTAGTAAAAATCGCTTAACTGGAGTATCTTACCACACCAGATATTGCTCCCTCCGATTACTATCTACTTCAATCGATGATTGATAGCATTTCTGAGTAAGTCTTCCATTCTTATGAGGACACTAAAAAATGGGCCAGTTCTTGGATAGCCTCTAAAAGAATGTTGTTCTCTCGCTTGCCAGAAAGATGGGGGAAGGGGAGGAGTAGTGGCTAGCGATAGCCACTACTCCTCCCCTTCCTCCACCTTTCCCTTCCCCCATCTACTTTTGAATCATCGATCATTTTTTTTTTCATAGTAAAGGCGTTTACTTACTAAAAAAGTTTTAAATGAATGCTTACTCCCAATATTAAAAATTCTGAACGAAGATTTCATAGTTTAAGATATCTTGTTTTATGTTATTCGTATGAAAATGTTGTTCGCATGAAATATTACCCAAATGGTTAAAATATTCAAAAAAAAATGAATTAAAGTTTCTGGAACATTATTCTCATTTCGTGCTTTAGTAAATGGAATGAATTTTCCATCTGTTTTAATTATAATTCCATCAGTTTTTTCCCCAAAGTAACAATTAAGCAAATTATATTTTTCCCCAGACTATAATTATTCCCTTCAAAGACTGCTAAAACTTAAAAAAAAAAAAGAAAGTGGAATCGTCTTTCTTTCCATCCATCATACATCAACTGGAAAATTCCTTCTGAAATTAATGAAGCAAACCGTAGTTATTTTTAGACCCTTCTAAACGACAATATCTCACTATATCATTTTATGCTTTTAAAAGATTTTGTTGGTATAATTAATTTCGCCTCTTGTCGGATTTGCTTTTTTTCTTTTTTTTTTTCAGTTGTCTTGTTTAGTTTGAAACATTTTTCTCTGAGAAGATGCATATGAAAATATCTTCTTCTATTCTTGAATATCACATTTATTTTAAATATTTGTTGAAATCAGTTTAATTAAAATGGAAAAATTGTTATTTGGGACGATAAGGTTTGTTTTCTCGAGCAATTTATTTTCAATGATTTAGTGTTGACTTAATTATGGGGAAGGATAATTAAATTAATTTGCCTTTGAAGCGTTTTCTTGATTTGTATGATAGAATATTCAAAAACAAAAAATTTTGATTTCCACAGAATTACTTTTTTAATCAATAATCTGTGTTTTCGAGAGAAAATGGCAATAGCGAGTAATTTTAAGGTGCTTAATAGCGCTTATAATAGAAAGTATTTTATGCTCGTTATATTACTTGTACTATGAAATATGCGATGAAAGTTCAATATGATATACATTTAATGAAACAATGTATCACTTGTAAGTGCAAAATATAAATAAATGATGAAAATTATAAGGCAAAAACTATGCCATGATTGCCATGACAACAGTGACAAATATCACAACAATATGCCAGAAACTGCTGCAAAGAAATTAAAAAAATAATTAATTTCTATGTTATTTTTGTTTTTTCTTTTTCCTCTTTCAAATTTCAAAGAAGAGGAAAGCGTTTATAAAAGAGAAAATATTTTTTCCTCTTCAAAAAAAGCCAAAACAGATGAATAATAATTAAAAAAATTCTGTGATGTGGTCAGTTCCATTCATGATTTTTTGAAATTTTTCATGAATAGAATATTTATTAAATATGTATATTTAAGTAAATATTTTTAAAAAGTGTATCGATCGGACAGAAAAATGTTATCCCCATTGTCATGCATACTATATGTCGAACATTATAAACAATATAATTGAGGATATATTGCACATATGATGAAATAATTCAAACTGTTGCAAAAACTTTAAAATTATTTGTTGATGCCAAAAAAATTTCTATGTTACATTTTTTTACAAGATTATGTTTTTAGCTAGCATATTTTCTGTAATTCAAAGAAAGTCAAACATAGTACAGTGCAGACTATTGGAGGACGGACTAACAAATTTGGAATGACGTTATTTCTTGGGTAGCAGGTATTCACTAACAAAGTTTTGATTTTATTTAATTAAATCGAATGAATTAATTGAAATTTTAATGTTTTTTCTCAATTACTTCGGAGCATTTTGAAGAACTAAAACGATTTTTACATTACATAAAAATGTTAAAAAAAAATCGGCCAAGCTTATTTCAATGTAGTTTATTCCCGAATTTCAATAAGTTTTTCAATTATCAATTTTCAGCAGAATTTATAACAATACTTTTTAATGTTGTAATGAGATTCAAGCTAGTATATTTATTTCACAATTTATTCACTTTCGTGCTTTTACTAATGTTAGCGATGTGATAAAAGAATTTAAAAAAAAATATTCTCATTTTAAAAGTCAGCGAAAGTTTTGTTATATTAATGTCGCATTTTGAAACAACACTAGAATTACTTTGGGATAGACCTCTCAATTTTCAATAGTGGTCGAATGACGAGAACAACATCTAGGATAGCAATCCCTTCCAAATTTCCACATCACATTAGCAGGAGATCATCTTGCATAGCGGCTCTTTGGTGAGGTCGGATTTCGAACCTGGAACACTCCAGTCCGGCAATGCAGAACTTAATGCAAATCATCGAAGGAAATAATGATTTTTTTATTTTATTATTTTTTAATGCATAAATGAAGTGATTAAAGCATAGGAATGAAAATGAAAATTACTCATACCAGCAAGTTAATTTCCCATACTTTAAAAATATTCAGAGAATGCTAGAAATAGTAAAATAATTTTGGATAGTTTTTTTAAAGGAAAGATTGATTTTGAGAAATAAAAATTCGTCTGAAATACCACAGAAAACATTCTTTGGCTACAAATTCCATGTAACACTAAATTTGAAACACTTTCTTAAATAACGAAAATAATTGGCTTCCACGAAAATAAATGGCTTCGAGAATGAAAAGACGCTTTCTTAGATTTTGATTTCCAATATTTATAATTTCGGAATTCTTCTTTCATTTTGAAATAAATTTAAAATTTTCGGTAAAGTTTTCGTTAGAAACAGAAACATGGCAAAAGTCCAATAATTGAATAAAAGTACTTAATACTATTCTAAACTTTTTGTTGTTAGTCTATCGGTTTTAAATCAAAAAAGATCTTTCAATGTTGCTACCGGCAATTCTAATTTGAACTGAAAATTATTTTCAATTTGTTTTTAAATTTAAAGAATGTCCATTCATTTCATTTTGAAGAATAGAATGGAGCGTACGTATAAAATATAAAATGATTACGTTTAAATGATATAGAATTTTTATATATACCATTTAATTTTATATATATCTTTTATAAATGATGTATAATTTATAGCCTCTAGCATATAAATTTAAATTTTCTTAGTGATTTATCTTCAAATAACTTAAATATTTCCAAAATAATTCAGATTTCATAACTATTTTATTAATTGCATGAAGTTAATTTCAATTCCTTGGTGAAAAATTTTATTGTTTCAAAGCATAGCTTACTGTTGAGCTTGCTAAATATTTTCAACTTGCTTAATTTATGCTCGCATGATACATAGCGAGAAATATGCTTCGTTATTTTAATTTAGAATCGATTTTTCATTTTGGGATGTGGCATCACAACACTGGAAGAGACAAATACTGTTAGTTGCTAGATGACATGCGCAAGTGCATTTGTTACGTCACTGTGACCTCTTGTGAATTAAAGCTATTATTTTAATATACTGGTGTGCAAAACTTAAGCAACAGGTATGTTTTTTGCCATAACTTCACGAGAAATCATCTGAGAGACATGAAATTCAGAAATGAGATACAACATTTTGTTCTGAAAGAATGGCGAAAGCATAGTTGCACAGAAATGAATACAATGCATACAGTATGGAATCAAACAAAAAAAGGCTTTATTGAACTCATAGTATCTTTACACATGATTGTCTGTCCAAGAGGAAGAACAGCAAGCAGATGTTCCTTAGTATGGGATATGCCCTCCCCTTACTGCAATGGTTGCTTCGCACCGTCTCCCCATACTCAGCACCAGATTGTCCAACAGTTCTTGAGGTAAGAGCGCCCATTCCTCAATCGGCATCTGTTTAAGTTGTCGGGTGTTTCCAGGAGGATGTAATCGTGCCGCAAGGCGTCTCCCCAAAGCATCCCACACATGTTCTATCGGATTTAAATCAGGGGAGCACGCCGGCCAATCCATTCGAGTGATATCTTCACTTTCCAGGAGCTCCTCAACAGCATGAGTCCTGTGTTGCCGTGCATTGTCATCCATAAAAACGAAGTCTGATCCAATGGCACCTCGGAACAGACGCACATGGGGAAGGATCACCTCCTGACAATAGCGATCTCCAGTTACAGAACCTCTGTCGAAAACGTGGAGCTCAGTCCACCCGTTCATCATAATGCCTCCCCAGACGACAACTCCAGGACCACCGCAACCGTGATGTTACTGGGATGAAACCGTGTACCGACCTCTCTCCAAATCAACTGGCGTTGGGAATCGCTTGTGGCACTAAAACGACTCTCATCTGTAAAGAGGACACGACTCCATTGATGAGATGTCCAGTTTTTGTGCTCCCTGCACCACTCTAAACTGTGCCGCCGGTGGGAAACTGTTAAAGGGATGCAGCGTTCAGGACGGCGGGCGAATAGGCCACCTTTGTGAAGGCGTCTGGACGCAGTAAAACGCGACACTTGTCGCCCCGTTGCTGCACACAGTTGCTGAGCAATGGCGCTTGCTGACTGGTTTCGGGTTCTTTTCTCCTGCAGGACGATATGTCGGTCATCCACTGCAGTTGTTTCCCTGGGGCGGCCACCGCCAACCTTTCTCACAGCTGTACCTGTGGTTTGAAAGGCTTTCCAAGCGCGCGAAACGACACTTTTGTTGATTCCGAACTCTTCAGCTACACTGGTCACACTACGCCCCTCCCTCAGCTTTCCGATCATTCTTCCACGTGTGAAATCGTCCAGGTGATTTCTGCTAGCAATATTTCACGAATTAACTCACGTGCACTTGCAGCGAATGTCTTTAATTGCGCCTCCGTCCTTCCTTTTATTGTAGTGTTGAGCTGAGCGCGCCTTCCGCACGTGTTTTGCGTACGCTCACGTCGCCTGTGACGTTTTGTTCCTGATATTTGCTTACGCATGACCTTTCTCTTGAATTACGTGTTCATTGTACTGATCGCAAGAACTCCTTTTCTGCAATTTCATGGCTATCTGCTTAAAATTTGCATTGTTGCTTAAGTTTTGCACACCAGTGTACAATGTTTTTTTTTTTTTCCTAAGGCAGCGAAATAATACGGAGCGTAAGTTTTTTTACACCTACTATATTCCATATCGCATTTTTAATTTGCCTCCTATTTAACATTTTACAAGCTTTAAATGTTTTTGTTCGAATTGCGTTTCATTAAAGAAATTTTGTTTCAGAATTTTTTCGAGGTTTTAGAATTTTTTGAGAGGTTAAAAATGATGGTGCAGCCTTTTCACATGCGATATTACTGTTCCTGTGTATATTTCTTTTTAATATATTTTTTATTTCATTATTTTACGTTGTTGCTTTTTGTCATATAAGTATTAGCCACCTTGACAACTGGATAGTTCGCAAGGATTAGTGGTTTGTTTGATTTCAATTAAATGTCCTATATATAGCTTGGTGTACATAATTCACTCAAAATGTGCTTAATTCCCTCAATGAGTTATTTTAAGTTTTAAATTATAATAGATATTAGAGCCGTTTTGTATTAATGGCTTTGCATTTGTTTCGTTTATTGAGTAAATGAACCTTTCTAATGAAATTAAATCCCATGACATCATAATGCCATTAAAAAGTAACTATCCTTGTAATCTGTCTTCAAATTGCAGGTCATCTTTCGCAGAAATACACTTTCCCTTTCTGATACATCATACAAACGGCGCGATTAATAAACAGAACCTTTCTTTTTTTTAGCTTTCAACATTACAAAAAGAAACGTGATTAAATATTTGAGAAAATAATAAAACGGTCTGAATTTCTTCACAAAAATGAAAGATATCGTTAAATATGATGCCAAAAATACTTTTTTAAAAAAATTGTGAAAAATTCAGAAAAAAATTGAACGATGGCTAATTTGATGACATTTTTTTAAAGTTATAAAAACGTAAAAATCAATTTTGCACTATAATGTTTCCGGGATTTATTACGGGAAAATACCAGAGTGTAATTCTTAGTTAAAATTCTAATTAATTTTTTTTAAAAATGCGCAAAGTTATGTATAGTTTGCCCTGTAGAGCGCTAACGCGCACGCGCACATATTATTCTTTATTAATAATAGATATATTCGTTGACTTAATCTTTTAACTTTATAACTCCTAATCCGGTTGTATATTTTTAATTTTTATGTTTAACCAGATTGTTAATAGGAAAAGATCTTAAAAAAAAGTTTCTGATAAATATTACATAAAAAAACTAAAAATATTTTTAAAAAAGCTTTTACGTTTAAGAAATAAATGTTAATACTTCTGTAAATTTATTATTGCAACAGTCTTTTAAATTGAATTACTGTACTGAAGAACATCTTTTAGATTTAAAAACCAATTTTGAAAGCTGCATAACACCATTAAAAGCTGCATAACTCCAGTGGTTTCTTTCCTGAACTACCTATATCAAAATGCACGATGGTTCAGTATTTAAACTACTTGATGAAGAAACTATATATATTTCAAACTTAAAATATGTTTTCTACATTAAATCGCTTAAGAACTGACCCAAAAAATATTAAATACTTTGATATAAGTATTTCAGAAAATAAACCACTAAGTTCGAAAGAGTTAAAAGTTATTTTTATGTACTTAGTGAAGTTAATTCTTCGATTTTGGTGATGCATTTGCAGATAGTTGATTCAAAAATATCCTACCATATTTATGTCCTGAAAATATTCTGTAATATATTTCATCATTGAATTAAAGTCATTTTTGTCTGCACATATTCGAAAAAAATTCTTTGGAAAGAATCTTGCAGCCAGCACAGACCGAATTACCAAATGACTAATTAAAGGAATAGTTTTGCAATTAGGGCATCACTTGAAAGGTAAAAGAACCAAATAAAAATCAACAAATAAAAAGCAAAAGAAATAAAAATAAATGAGTGTGAGTGGAATAAGGTGAAACGTAATTAACATCGCAATATGGAGCGTGAGATGTAGGAGGTATAGCCTTGACGACAAACAACTGTTACACCTGCGCTTACAAAATAAAAAAAGTAAATAATAAATAAATAAAAACACTGAAACGAAAAAATAAATAAATAATGATAAGTGTGAAAGAGGATTCTTTGCAGAATCTGGATAACGTACAAAACGGCTTAATTTGAAGGTCACTATCTTTGTGGTAAAAAAATAAATATAAGCACGAGAAGACGAGATTTAAAAAAAAAGCTATGATGAGTTTTTACTGAAAAAATTGATTTTTCCTGATGGCAGGTTAATATTCACTAGCATATTTTTTTATTATTGTTATGGATGAAAAAAGAGGTATAAAATTAAGACCTGCTTAAAAGAGGATGATAGAAAGTGCTTAGGTAAATTTTTTTTTCCTTTTTTTGCCATGCACATCAAGAATGATTTTTTAAATTCATGTTTATTTATAAAAAAGATATCTTTATAGTCCTATTAATACTTGGATGTTCAATCGCTCTGAAAGGGGCTATTTATTAAAATAGTGTGTATTTCTAATTTTTAAATTAATTATATAAATAATATACATTAATTAATATCTCCCTTGTTCAATTTCAATGAAACAAAATAATTGAATCAACTGTATATGTCCTACGTATTTTTAAAATATGGTGACGTTTATTTAGATATATAAAGTAAAAGTTATCATGGTAGAAATAATTTTAAGAATGTAGGTTATTATAAAAAAAAAATAAGGCATCTCACAATATTCTGAAATTTTTATTCATACAGCATGCAATGTCCGTCATAGCAACACATGCACTATCTGGATAAATATCTAATATTGTTCTGGAATTATTTTAAATTTGTCTTAAAGGACAATATTGGTTGTTTCTGCTGTAATGTTCTAGAATACAACTCTGAAAACAGTATTTTGTAAAGTATGAATAAAAATTGTTGCTCTGATTTCAAAATGTTGCTGCTCAACAGATATTGCTGTATTTAGGAAAGAGGAAACATTTTCATGTTTCGAATGCATTGCACATCTTGTAAGCCTTTTTGTTGTATAGGAAACCAATCTTGTTAACGTGTTTGTCGATGCTGGCAAAAGCAGCGATGATATGGGTTTTCACTTCAGAGTTGGTCGGCGGACGCTTAGCGCTACATCAGTAACATGTAACCACATAGCTGGATTGATTGCAAAGCAAAATGTTATAAGGAACAGTGATCTTGATCAGTACAATACACAAACAGCATTCAGCATGATTTCTTTTTGAGGAAGGGAGGGGATATCGATGTTTGACAGTATTGACAGAGACGTATAACAGAATGTGTGACAAGAATCGTATTACTGACTACGTTTATCGTATAACAAAAGAAACGCATACTGAAACTCTATGATAGTTGCTTTCGAAGCTTTAAATTATTGAGAATTGAAACTGTGTCCTCTATTCCTCGTTATTTGTGTCTTTTAAATAAAGACGGCAACTATCTATTGTATTGTAAGCTTTAGAATTAAGATATTCATTTTGATTTATACAATTGTTCTCCTATAGAGTTTTTTTTAATTAGAGTAACTTAATGCAGTACTATCCGAATGAATTCGATATTCTTGTTTCCTATAAAAGAATTTGAGGATATAGAAAGTAATTTTATCTCAATATTCTATTAAATCGCACTGTTAGCTTGATATTATAAACTTTATCCTCTTCTAAGTAAAGAATATTTAATACTTCAGACCTGACATAATTGTATATTTGAACTCGGGAAGAATTTGAACTTAAATCGCTTAGTAATATAAATAATACTAATGTAATTAGTGTAATTGGATACTCATAGTTATGCTGATTTTATATAGTTTATTTCATTTAACAGTTTATTGGTATTTCAGAATTACTAATCCTGACTTCGAACTCGCAACACTAAATAATACTAAACTAGAGCTTTTTTTCCTTTTATCAAAATAAAATGATGCTCATGAAAAGTACCATGTTAATTTACTTTTGGAATGCATTATGCATATCCCGGAAGAAAAACAACGGGAGCTGTCTTTCCAAAACTTTCTCGCATTCTCTCTGTTAAAGGTGAATTGTGTTTTAAACGTGTTTCCCCCTCCCCCTCAAATGATTGAATCCAAGATTTGACAGATAACTACAATTACAGTCCCAAAATTACATACCAAATTTGATAAATTTATATTATTACGTTTTTGAGTTATCTCGTTTACATGCTTCTGAAAGACAAGACTGACAGACGGTCAACCTTTCGTTGGATTTGTCTCAAAATTTGATGGGTGTTTACACTATAGATATTAAATCTATGTATCGAATATCATCAATCTAGTTATTTTGAACTGCTGGACAGATGGACCTCTTCTAAATAAAGGTTTCTCAAAATTTGATGTCGAGACCATATATCAATTTTCATGCATCTAGCTTAAAGCGTATTCGAGTTAGAACAGATAGAAAGACATTTTTCATACTGAGGGAGATCCAAAACGCGGAGATTCGTCAAAATCTCGAGTTCTTATTTTTTGATGATTGTAATACTTTCTCTTTACTTCGTAGAGGAGAAAGTAAAAAAATCCTGCGACACATCAACAGATAATATGCATTCTGATGCTAGATACTTTCAACATAGGACTATGTCCTCTCATAAACTGACTCGATTCAATTAAAATAAGTATTTAAAAAAAGTGTAACTTTGATTTTTAAATGCAAATCATTTTTTAAATCATTTTTTCGTCCGTATTTTGAAGATATTGATTAAGGTGATTGGCTGCAGGAGAGAGAGTTTTCGCTTTCCAAGTATTTTTCAGTTCGACCTCACCTGGGATTGAATCCCCACAGCTTAAGAAAGATCGCCCTAAGCTTCGGTCTTGAAGATAAATGAGCTGATAATGTCACCGAAACGAAGCCGTACAATCGATAGACAAACATTGGAGAGCTCAGAAAATTCTTTGCATTCTTCTAACTTTGAATTAATAAAATATAAACTTATTTATCCGGAAAACGTGTTAGAATGATAGAATTTTTTAGAAATAAATTAATTCCGAAAAATTGCATTCACTATATTAACGTAGATTGCATTATAGTACATTAATTTTTTTTAAAAGATGTTTTTTTTAGAAATGAAAAAAAAAACCAAAACATTTTAATGAAAGGATTTGTATTTATACTGGAAGATCTTTACATTAGCTAGACATTTAGCACATTAAAGCACA